>ML777433.1:1388677-1399067 GCA_009831015.1 Picea engelmannii | reverse complement strand
CCTGAAGTGCTCTTTCTGTCTTCTGCACTTCCTGCCCAATCAGAGTCTGTGAATCCATGAAGTTTGATATCACTGGATGCAGTATATCTCAAGCCATAGTTTATTGTCCCACGAATATATCTTAGGACATGCTTTGCAACTATACAATGCGCTTGTCTAGGTTCCACCTGGAACTGACTTAATGTATTTACAGCAAAGCAAATATCTGGTCGAGTATTTACCAAATACATCGATGATCCAATTAGTTGTCGATATAGAGATGGATCTACTGGATCGAAATCTGGGACTTTCACTTTTCTTATATCTGCATTCATAGGAGTGTCCATGGACTTACAGTCCATCATTCCAAACTTCTGAAGGATCTTTAATACGTACTTTCCTTGTCCAAGGAATACTTCACCACGCTTTTGCCATACTTCTAGTCCCAAGTAATAATGCATGAGACCTAGATCTTTCATATCAAATTCAGAGGCTAATTCCTTCTTGCACTGAATAATGAGAGATTCTTCACCTGTTATGAATAGATCGTCAACATATAATAGTAGAATCACAGGTGTGTTATCCACGACTTTGTAACAAAGGTTTGGATCTGCATGACTCTTGGAGAAACCAAGTCTTGTTAGATAGTTGTCCATTCTGGTGTACCAAGCCCTTGGAGCTTGCTTGAGTCCATATAGAGCTTTCTTCAATCTGTAAACGTGAGTGTCTTTGGAATGTACCTCGAATCCTTGAGGTTGTTCAATATACACTTCTTCTTCAATAGCTTCGTTGAGGAAGGTTGTCTTTAGATCCATTTGGTGTAGATTACATCCCATGGAAGCGGCAAGAGATATGATAGCTCTGATGGAGGTATACCTAGCCACCGGAGCAAGGGTTTCGTTATAGTCTTCTCGCTCCTTCTGGGAGAACCCTCTGGCCACGAATCTTGCCTTGTATTTATCCATGCTTCCGTCTGCTGCATGTTTGATCTTGTATACCCATTTTGAGGTTACCACTGATTTTTCTTTAGGTCTAGGTACAATTTCCCATACTTCATTTTTCATAATGGATTGATGTTCTTCCGNCATAGCTTCTTTCCATTGTCCCTTTTGGACTGCTTCTTCAAATGTGGTAGGTTCTTCATCTAGAAGCTTCGTCATGTATGTTGCATAACTTGAGAATCTTTTCGGTCTTTTACTCTTCCTGGATGTTCCTTCTGGAACCTTGAGTCTTTCTGCGTCTTGTAATGTAGCTTCAAGCCAAGCTGGTCGTTTCTTCGTTTTTGGTATGATATCTGAATCAATGTTCTCACATGGCTCCATAGAATGATCAAGTTGATCCTTTTCGTTATTTTCATTTACTGTGTTTTCTTCATTAAGTTCTTCAAGCTCTTCTTCTTCTATAATTTCTTCGATGGATTTCCTGAAGGCTATCCTTTCATTGAACGTTACATCTCTGCTAACTTCTATCTTGTGTTGTTCTGGAATATATATTCTATAGGCTTTGGATGAATCACTATATCCCACGAATATCCCCTTCTTTCCTGAGGGTTCTAGTTTATTCCTTTTGTTTTTGGGAATATGAGAGTAAACTGGACATCCAAATATTCTTAGGTTTTCCACGTTAGGTTTCTTACCTAAGAAGGCTTCTTCTGGTGTCATGTCCTTCAATATACAATGAGGGCTTATGTTCTGTACATATATTGCCTTCATTGTTGCTTCTCCCCATAGAAACATGGATAGAGTATGATCGTTCAATAAGGCTTTTACCGTTTCTTCGATAGATCTGTTCTTCTTTCTGCTACACCATTTTGTTGAGGATTATGAGGAACAGTCAGCTCCCTCCTAATCCCTGCCGGTTTGCAGAAGGCAACGAACTCCTTCGAGGTGTATTCTCCATTATCTGTTCTTAATGTCTTGATCTTCTTGTTCGTGAGATTTTCTATTTCTGCCTTGAATTCTTGGAACTTGTTGAATACTTCGTCTTTTGATTTCAGTAGGTATAGCCACGTCTTTCTTGAATAGTCATCTATGAAGATTACGTAGTAAAGAGATCTGACTGGCATTGGACCGCAAACATCTGAGTGTATTAGATCTAGGATTTCCTTAGATCTGGTGTTGTTGCTTGGGAATGGTTTCTTGATATTCTTCCCAAGGGCACATCCCTTGCAGATTCCTTCATGTGTAGATTTAAATTCTGGTATTCCTTCAACCATTTTTCTGAGAAAAGGTAATGCTTGATAATTGATATGAGCGTACCTTCTATGCCAAAGCTCATTAGGGTTGACTTCGTCATGTACTAGCGCTTCTTCATTTTGTTCTAGTAGTCTATACAGATTTCCTTCACGACTTCCAATAACCCTAGCATTCTCTATGCTAGAATTCTTATGCCATGATAACACCTTTCCATCCACGAAGGCTATTATGTTTCCTTTGTCTTCTAGACATGATATCGATACGAGATTCTTTTCTAAACCAGGTACATATAAAACATTGCTTAAGTGAACATGATTACCTGATTCCAACTTGACGGAGGCTTGTCCAAATCCTTCGACGGGGTAAGTGCTTTTGTCTCCAAGCTCCACTTTATACGATGTCTTTCTCTCATTTAGATTTGAGAGTCTAGCTTGATCTCCCGTCATGTGCCTGGAAGCTCCACTATCGATTATCCACATGTCATCTTCAATCGTCCCAGTAAGTGTTGAGTAGTGTAAAAGACTGATTATTTCACTCATGTCTTCGGTTGACTGGTAACTGGTCATGCCTTGATCCAAAACTTCAACTTCGTCATTTCTGTCTTCTGAGAGAGCCAAGAGGTGCGTTGAGTTAGGGCGCATCTGAATATCTTCTTCTTGAGCGAGATGCTCCATCACAAGGTGCCGGATCGGAGATTTAGGGTTTTTGCAACTGCTTTTGCTAGTAATCCTAGCTGCTGTGTTTTGGAAGCTGCTCCTGCTAGTAACCCTAGCGGTAGTTTCTCAGCAAGCTCAATATCCTAGCGGCTATGTTTCCTTCCAGCGTTTTAGGCTGAATGAAGGGGGGTGTGGGCCCATAACCTGTTAGAATATAGAAGATTGTGCTCGTTTTACCATTGATGATACCCTCGTCACCCAACCATAGGCCGAAGCCACCCTCCGAGCACCTTGACCTTGACAGAGAAGAGAATCCTGGTAGCAATCCAATAGCGAAGAGAGGCTAATGCACAAAGCAAGAATAGAAACCAAGTTGATCAGATAATCCCACCCAGCGGCTAGTGCACACCTTCCCAGAGACTTGCGCACAAACTACCACAGCACCTACGCAGATCCAGTTCTCTCTGCAATTGCTGAGATGTAAATAACGAGAACTAGCGCCCTGTATTTATAGTAGTCTGGCAGGCTTTACTGGGGTCGACTTCTCCTCTTGGGTACTAATTAATTCATATTAATTATATTTCTGCAGCCGACAACTTGTCTAGGGTTTCCTTTACTTCTTTACTTCCGTCTGGAATATTCTAATCTCGTCATAGGTCACAATAGAGGTTCATACCTCCCGAAGCTACCATAATATTAACACATAACCTGTTAGATTTTCATTTACTTATAGAGCAATAGAGTTCTTTAACTTAGTTAACATTAACAGTTATACCATAGCAGCAGAAAAAATAGTAGACAAAGTACACAAGAGATTTATCCTCGAAAAACCCCAAATGGGGAAAAAAACCAACAACCTTTCTTAGATGAATTCCTTTCACAAAGTCCAACCATTCACTAGCTCTTAACAACTTATAGACATGAATCAAAACCTAGCACAAGGCTAGTGCCTAGCAATAGCTCCACAACTGCAGTAGCACCATACAGAGATAGCGCACCCTCTAGGAGAGATAGTGCACAAGAGAGAGAGATCACCACCAAAATAGCTCCAAGACTAGGCTACTGCATCACCCTTCCTTCCTCAGACTTGCACACCTTTTACCTCAGTGGATGTGAGTGTGTTGTGTCTCCAAATGAGCCAAGACATCTCCTATTTATAATCTTCCAGTCACTTCTCCCTGGGTCGACTTCTCATCTGGGAGTCTTAATTAACTTAATTGATTCGTGGGTGAGCCTTTAATTAATTCTTGGGTGAGCCAACTTCTCTTCTAGAAACTTCTTGTTGTTTTAATGGTCTTCTTGGAATTCTGGAATCTTCCCGCATCTAAGATAGGTTTACATCGGAGGAAAGGTTCCTCCCGTAGCTACCAAACATCAACATCTTGGTGTTCTCTTGGTGTATTCTTGGTGCTCTTTGGTTGTTCATGTATGGTGTTTTTCTTTGCTTGAGGTAATATGGTGAATTTTTGTTCATTTTTGGTCACATTGTTTTACTTGAAAAACCCTAAGCAAGGTATTTTGCTAGGGATAAATCTGTAGTAGTATTGCTATAGGTTTATGTGATTTGTTTTTACTAGTGTTTGCAAAGTATTCTATAGACCTTTTAGAAGATCTCACCTTCTTGCCTCATTGTGTAGCAAGGGTTTACAGGATTACATGTTACCAAAGCTTGTAGGAGTGGACTCCAAAAGCTTCATTTCATTTTACTTCACCTAAATTTCTAATATAGTTTTCAGCTTTCATTTACTTATTTTCTGCACATATAATCATCTAAATCTTGCTTTCCAATCAATTTCCAAGTTCAGATTTTGTACATCAATTTTTTTGTTTATATACTAACCCAAAACTAACTTATTTAGGTGATTTTTAGCAATTTTCAGCAAACATTGTTTGTTGTTTTATGCAGGTTTTCACCATTCTAAGGGGAGGTGCTGCCAAAATTTGGCCACTAGGAGCTCAAGAAAGCACCTAAAGGCTATGGTACAAAACCCTCTTCCATTTCTTGCTTTCTAAATTATTGTAAGCAGCCCAAGAGAGTCTCTTGGGCTTGCATTCTCTAATTATTTTCCAAGTTTGTAATCTGTAAATTAGTTTGAGAGTTTTTGCCCACACCTTGCACGTGAATGGCTTAGCCACCCTTGCAAAATCGTGCCGACTAGTTTAGAAGTAATATTTTTGCTTAATTTGTTTGCCCACCTTGGTCACAAAATCGCTAGGCTTGTCCTCCACATTGTGCCAAAGTTGTGTGGCTAGTTTGTTCATATCGTTTATTTTAAGCAAGTTATTTTTTTGTTTGCCCACACCTTGCATGTGAGTGGCTTTACCACCCTTGCAATATCGTGTTGGCTAATACTTAAAATTTCTTTTTTGCAAAGTAAAGTTAAATCACCCCGCCATTTTCCCTGTATTCCCTCCCCTTGCCACTTTGTGGATCTGGGCAAAAGACTGTGTGGCTAATCTAATTAGGCACTCATTTTCATTATTGCTTAAACCACTAAAAAAGGTGGCTTGTGGAGGCTAGAGGGGGTTGAAGTCGGGGACGGTTTCACGACACTCAGTGTCCTCCTTGTTGAGCGCCCAACACCTTGGATCTGACCTATGGAGCTAGGGGAGAACCTTGTTGTTCTCCTATTGAGCACCCAACATTTCCTCTTGGTTAAAGGGATAAGGACTTGGGGTAGTCACATAGCTTAGGTTTGCTACAATTCACATATAAATCCCCTAAGTTCAAGAGAGGCCTAAAAAATCTATTAAAAGCAACTACACACTTGCACAACATGTACATTTCTGTGCAATTTCCTTTTAGCAATTTATTTTCAAGTATTTACATTCCATTTATTTTATGTTAGTTGTTTGCATTATTTACTTGTCAAAGCATTCTTTATTCCTTAGTTCAAGCATTCTTTAATTCTTTGGGAAGTAATTGTTTATGTGTAAAGCTATTTTTTGAATCATTGTGTGGATAAATTTACTCTTTATTTCAAGTTGTAAAGATATCTTTTTGTGAATATATTTCAATAAGAGAATTTTGATAATTTTAGGCACTGGTCTAATTGTTGTCTTGTAAAATAAAAGGTTTGCTTGTCATTGAAAGACTGCATTTTGCATGGTTGATTGTCATTGGGTTGGGTCTCCCTAATCAACAAATTAATTAACTCCCAGAACTAAAAAACCTTCACATAGTTTAATAGGGTCTACCCCCCTTGGCTTCCCTAGGAGTGAGCCTAGATGGAAGGAGTCCAGATTGAGGTGACAATGGGTCTTGATTCAGGTTTGTGCCTCCAAGGATAGACCAAGTGGGTTGGAGACTTCTCCACATTTGTAGGTGTGTATTAGGAAGGCAACACTCCCTATGTGCATTCAAGGTTAAAATAGTCAGACTTAGGAGTAAAATATGACAATGCCCTAAGGTAGAATTAAAGCACTTGAAAAATTTCAGGTACTTTGTGTTGATGATTGCAGCTATGTGAGACATTCTCCAGCTTACAAACCTGTGAGATGTGGATCATTGCAGCTATGTGAGACTTTCTCCATCTTACAAACCTAAGAGAAAGCCCCTAAGAAGGGTACGTGGTTCCTATCTAAGATAGAGAAACCTAAGAGAAAGCCCCTAAGAAGGGTACGTGGTTCCTATCTGAGATAGAGTTAGAACGTAGAGATGACCTCCTCCATTTAGAGAGTTGAGAAGAATTCCAGATGATTATCCAGTGGGAAAGCTGATCTGTTGAGTTAGACGTGCCTGTGGCTGAGCACAAGATGAACGTGTGAAATCCCAAAGTGTTGGGTGCATCGTCATGTGAACAGAAATGAAGATGATGTGTTAGCCTCTTCTGAGCAACAGAGTTGACGAGAAACTCCAGATGATTCTCTTGTGTGAGGCAGTGGGAAACAAGATCTGTAGAGTGGACGTGCCTGTGGACGAGCACAGGTGAACGTGTGAAGATATGGTTCTTCTGTGTAATGCAGTGAGCCAGAGATATGGACATCCCTATGGATGTGCCCCTAGTGGATGAGCACTAGTGGGTGTATCAGATCCCTTGCTATATTGTTCAAGAGTCAGACCTACCTGTAACCCTAATTGTAATGTAAAGGGTATAGGTCGGCCCCACCTTAATGTGATTAGTAATAAATGTAAAAGATAATTAATCTGGTTAATATTAATTATAATGTGACTTAGAGAGGTCGGCCCTGTTGTGCCAATAGACACTTCTGTTGATAGGACAAGTCTAATATAAGCAAAGGAAGATTCCCCATTGTGGAATCATATCCTTCACACAAGTTTGGAAATTTCAGCAAGTACATCCTCTTGGGAAAAGTGCGCACCTCTCTTGGGCACTAGTCTTCTAGGGTTTGAGCACCCTCTTGTGTGCTAAGTCTTATTGGTGGTGAAGGTCTTTCGCTTGAAGAATATAGCAAAGGATTTGGCTAGGTTTTCTTCCCTTGTTGAGAAGGGTTTCCCAGGATACTTCTCGTGTTCTTGTGCATGGTTTTTCTTCTTGTGATCTTGGTTGTTGTAACATTCTTGTTTATGGTTAAGACAAATGCAAATTGAAATGAACTACATGCTTAACCTAGCTTATTGAAAAATCAACATGGTATCAGAGCATAGATCTTGAAGAACCCATTGCACAAGCTACAAGATTTTACCAGTCATCCCTCCTCTTTTGTAGAACCGTACGACCCTCTTCTTTTGAGTGTTTCAGCACTTGGAACTTGGACGTTGGGGCTAAAATTACCATAGGAGTGTACGGCCTCCTTCAATGCACCTCCAGCAAGCCTCAGATTGCATTTTCAAGCATTTTGACTTTTTGGCCCTAGGGTTTTGCTAATTTCTGCAGAAATTTTAGAATTAGGGTTTCTGCAATTCCTTGAAGGATCTCTTCATCTCACCAGTGTTCTACTATCTTTCAAAGGCTTATTGTTGGTAGTCATAAGTCCAACTAAACCTAAAAGTGCTAGCCTAGCCTAGCCGTTAAGTTTACTAGCCAAGTTGACAAGGGTTTGTGAAGAATCCAAAAATGAGCAAAATTATAATGGGTGGAAATCTTGATGATTCAAACAAACTCAATTCCAGGAAAACTTGACCTCGAAGAAATGAAGACATCAACATATCAACACCCTTAGGTATGCACTTGTATATATATTATTTCTATCATTGTCATGAAGGAAATTGCAGGACGAAGGAACCTTTTGTTGAAGTCATGGATCCAGAGGTATCTTAGTGCATTCAGAGGAACGACACACTAGAAGTGAAGACTCCAGGTTTGATCGTTGTAATTGCCATTCCTCTAACCTATATTTCTAAAGTTTGCTACATGACAAGTCGTTGTTGTAGATAGGACAACAATCCTTAAATTAATTTGATTCTAGAGATGTACTCATTATTCTCCTTTAGGAGATATTCTTGTTTTGGTTCCTCTTGTTTTCTTGCTCCAGACAGGTTAAGAACAAAGGAAGATGCTTATCCTTCAGAGGGAGTCAAAACTATTTGAGAAAGAGGAAGAATAGAACCATCATTGAGGCAACCAATGCAATAATGCATGATCAGAATCTTTCTAGGATTCCATGGGCAGAAGCATGCATGACACAGTATATGTTCAGAACAAGAGTCTTCACCGGACCTTGAAAAACGTAACTCCCGAAGAAGTCTTCACCAGAATGAAGCCTGAGATTGAATACTTCAGGTTATTTGGGTGTCCACTGTATTTTCATGTACCCAAAGAGAAGAAGTCCAAGCTAGATCCTTTAGAAAGAAAGGATACAATGAATATTCAAAGAAATTCCAGATCGACATCCCTGGTCAAAGACAGATTAAGACAAGCAGAGATGTTGTCCTTGAAGACGAGATAGTCTTTCAAAGATCTAGAGAATCTCAGATGGAGATTGACAGTAAGGCAATACCTTCTCCCCCTTCAACAGTTCAGAGGGAGACAGGCATTATTCCAATTGATCCAGTTGATATGATCAGAGATATTGCAGTAGGGCATAAAAGGCCTACCTAGAGTCACTCTGCAAGAGGTAGAGAAACATACAAGCCTCTCAAGGCACATCTCGAGAAAGCAAAAGAGATTTTCGAGCTATCCTTCAGTCATGAACCACTTCATTGATGCTGAGCCTCCTTGTCTTAGAAAAGCAACAGGAAAACAGGTATGGCAAGATGTCATAACAAAAAAATACAAGTATATCTTAAAAAATGATGTATAAGATATTATTCATGAACCAGAAGGAAAGTCTGTGGTAACTTCCAAGTGGATCTATAAGATCAAGCATGCAGCTGATGGAAGTGTTGAAAAATACAAAACGAGATCTATAGCCAGAGGTTTCTCACCAACCGAGGGAGTTGTCTATGATGAGAGACTTGATCCAGTAAACCCGATACACTTCCATCCGTACTACCATCCATGAGTTGGAAACTATATCAGATAGATAGATTCTTGATGAGGTTGGATTTCATCAAGAGTGTTGTTGATCCAAACCTATATTATTACAGTGTTGGTGACAAGAACCTGATTTTGATGACTTATTCAGAAAGCCTTGTTGATTGGATACAAGCAATCCTTGACTTTTGAATTCGAGATGAAGAATCTGAGTAAGATGCACTACTTCTTGGGACAAGAAGTATGACAAAGGACCGATGAGATTTTCCTAAGTCAAGGAAAATATACAGTGAAAATATTAAAGAAGTTTAGTATGGCAAGAATGCAAAATCCACCGTGATGGATTTAAAGAAAAAGATTGATGATGATTTAGACAAGATTGATCCACAACCGATTGGATCACTGATGTATCTGATTAACACCAGACTTGATTCATGCCATGCAGTGAATGTGCTTAGTCATTTCATGAGTCAACTGAGACAGACTCACTAAACAACAAAAAAACATGTATTAAGATATATACGAGGCACAATTGGATATGGCCTGAGATATGTCTCCAGAGTGAACCTGAGTTTGCAAGATATGCCGATTCAAATTGAGCAGAAAGTATAGTGGACCAGAAGAGCACATCCGGTTGATGTTCTACCATGAAGTTTGCCATAGTTTCTTGATGCAACAGGAAACGAAATCTCTGAGGCCTTGAATACCACAGAAGCAAAGTATGTACCATTGAGTGTGCGAAGCAGTATGGCTTCACAAGCTTCTAACAGATTTACTTGATCATGAGATGGATTCTATGATGATAACCAAGAGTCGTGTATAAAGCTCCTTAAGGACCTGGTGTTTCCTGTTTCCTGATGGATCAAAACACGATAAGATGAAATATTCTTATATCAGAGATATGATGTAGAGGAAAATCGTACACATACAGTACCTTCCTACACATGAGCAGATTGCAGACATCTTCACCAAACTAAACTTGGTGAAGAATGCCTCCCTAGTTGAGAGGGAGTATTGATGACAAAATTCAGAGTACATCTGTGTGAGACTTGGCATGATGAAGAATGCCTCCCTAGCTGAGAGGGAGTGTTGATGATTGCAGTTATGTGAGACATTCTCCAACTTACAAACCTGTAAGATGTGGATCATTGCAGCTATGTGAGACTTTCTCCGGCTTACAAAC
>ML777433.1:1366345-1376647 GCA_009831015.1 Picea engelmannii | reverse complement strand
CTTCTTATTCGTGAGATTTTCTATTTCTGCTTTGAACTCTTGAAACTTGTTGAATACTTCGTCTTTTGTCTTGGGTAGATATAACCAAGTCTTTCTTGAATAGTCATCTATGAAGATTACGTAGTAAGAAGATCCTCCTAGAGATTTTACTGGCATCGGACCGCAAACATCTGAGTGTATCAGATCTAGAATCTCTTTAGATCTGTTGTTGTTGCTTGGGAATGGTTTCTTGATATTCTTCCCAAGAGCACATCCTTTGTAGATTCCTTCATGTGTAGATTGCAACTCTGGTATTCCTTCAACCATCCTTTTGAGAAAGGGTAGTGCTTTATAGTTAATGTGAGCGTACCTTCTATGCCAAAGCTCATTGGGGTTGACTTCGTTGTGTACAAGAGCTTCTTCATTTTGTTCTAGTAGTCTATACAGATTTCCTTCACGACTTCCAATAACCCTAGCATTCTCTATGTTGGAGTCTTTATGCCATGATAACACTTTTCCATCCACAAAAGCTATTATGTTTCCTTTGTCTTCTAGGCAAGATATCGATACAAGATTCTTTTCTAAACCAGGTACATATAAAACATTGCTTAAGTGAACATAGTTACCTGTTTTCATTTTGATCGAGGCTTGTCCAAATCCTTCCACGGGGTAAGTGGTTTTGTCTCCAAGCTCTACCTTATACGAGGTCTTCTTCTCATTTAGATTTGAGAGTCTGGCTTGATCTCTCGTCATGTGCCTAGAAGCTCCACTATCAATTATCCACATGTCATCTTCAATCGTTCCAGTAAGTGCTGAGTAGTGTAAAAGACTGATCGTTTCACTCATGTCTTCGGTTGAATGGTAACTGGTCATGCCTTGATCCAAAACTTCAACTTCGTCATTTCTGTCTTCTGAGAGAGCCAAAAGGTGCGTTGAGTTAGAGCGCATCTGAATATCTTCTTTTTGAGTGAGATGCTCCATCACAAGGTGTCGGATCTGAAATTAGGGTTTCTGCAACTCCTTCTGCTAGTAACCCTAGCGACAGTGTCTTTGGAAGCTGCTCCTGCTAGTAACCCTAGCAGCAATTCCTCAGCGAGCTCAATATCCTAGCGGCTATGCTTCCTTCCAGCGTTAGACTGAATGAAGGAGGTGTGGGCCCATAACCTATTAGAATATAAAGGATTGTGCTCGTTTTACCATTGACAATACCCTTGTCACCCAACCATAGGCCGAAGCCACCCTCTGAGCACCTTGACCTTGACAAAGAAGAGAATCCTGGTAGCAATCCAATAGCCAAGAGAGGCTAATGCACCAAGCAAGAAGTAACCAAGTTGATCAGATAGTCCCACCCAAAAGCTGGCGTAGTACCTTCCCCAGGATTTGCACACAAGACTGCAACTGCACTGCACAGAACTGGCTCTCTGCAACTGCTGAGAAGTGTGTCAAATGAGAGACTGGTGCCCTGTATTTATAGTGGTTCTGGCAGACTTACTGGGGCCGACTTCTCCTTCTGGGTACTAATTAATTCATATTAATTATATTTCTGCAGCCGACATCTTGTCTAGGGTTTCCTTCATTTCTTTGCTTCCTTCCGAAACATTCTAATCTTATCAAAGGTCACAATAGAGGTTCATACCTCCCAAAGCTACCATAATATCAACACTCTCCACTTGATGGAGATCCCAAAGACTAGTGCGCACCTCCTTAAGTAGATGGCGCATTATGGAGTGGGTTGATGATCCCAAGGGAGATCTCCACCTTCCCTTGGACATTTGGCACCCTCTCATCCTCAATTATGATGAGTTAGCTCCCTTTGCTTGAGATGTGGCGCTAATCCACTCATCCATTTGTCGTTTGAGCTTTGGGATGTGTGCCCTTCACATTGGGAATGGCTCCCTCTCTTGCTATATAATGAAGTTGACCCCTCCTTGTTCACTAGTTGGAGTAGGGGAGAAATCTCTTGGGTTTGTAACATACTGTATTGTACTATCATTTTGTGGATTTGGAGGTCCAATTGGTGTTGTGCTTCATGTGTGTGGATAATTGTTGTCTTGGTTCAATCATATGAGGTAACCTTGTATTTTTCTTTGCCTGTTTTCCTTATTGAATGACGATATTGTTTCCTAGATGGTAGGATCTTGCAAGACTATCTTGATTGCTTGGCTTTACTCTCTTCAATATTATAAGATTATTGATTTGCATACTCTTTCTATTTTGAACTGACATGCTATCAAGATCTTATGTGTAGGAAGCACTTTGTTTAATTGGAATAGGGGAGTGCACCCCCTCTGTGAAGCATTTTACTTGTAGGTTATGAAGATTTTTCAGGTCCTATCGAGTTGCCAACTAGGTCTGTCTTTGACCTCAAGTTGGCTCTAAATTTCAACTGTCAATGAAGGTATTGTTGTTGTTTTAGGACAGCCAACAGTTCATGAACTTCTTGCTGATTTGTTACGGTTACATTCTCAATTTTAGGTGCTCTAGCATGTAGTTTTAGTCACCAAGGGTTAGCACATGCATACTAAAATAAATGTAACACACCTAGAGATCTTTACAGCTGAAAATAAAGCAATTCTACACTAACACACATGAAATTGTACACAGGTATTTTTCGTCAACATTACCCTGGATAAAACCCCCCCGGGGAAACCAGTTTAGAATATATGTTTATATATGAGGAAAATAGATGGTGGAATACAGCAAGTACAAAATATAGATGAACCTGTTACAATAGCAGCTTGATCCAAGCTGAAATACAAGTCCAAAAGAAGGAAGAGTGCCCTAGGATGGTGTGCCCCTCAGAAATGCTACCAAGACCATTGAAATGAAGCCAAATGCCAATTGGATGCTCTGATCTAGAAACCCCTCCACAGTACTCTGATACTGATGAGTAGCCTCCCTCTGAAACAGACCTCACTGCAAACCGAGTTCTCTAAGACCTCCCCACTACTAATGCGCCCTCCTCAGATGTAGAAGCTCCCCACTAAATAAACTAGGCTCTAAGCCTACTGGCTCTCTCCATGCAGGGAGGCGCCCAAGCTTTCCTCTCCCAATGCCTGAAACCTCATCCTCTTTCTCTCTCTCAAACTCTTGGAGTGAACAAATGAGTGAATGGCCTCTCCTTGGCCTCTTGCACCCTCCTTTAGGATGCATAAGGAAACCTAAATATTGGGTGGATGAGATCATCTCATCTCATCTCTAATCAATGGTTGAGATCAACTCATCTAAATCTCAAACCAAAACCAACTTTACTTAAGTTTCCATAGTTTCACTTTATGTCTATTAATTCACCCACAAAGTGAATTAATTGTTGAATTAGGCTTAAATAACCAAATTTCACTTTTGACTTAAATCTCCTAAATCAAAGTGAAATTAGACATAAAGTACATGGTACAAGGTATAAAGTACTTCCCTCGTGTTTAGAATCTCACAAACACAAGGGGACCACTTTCCAAGGTACCCAAATCTCAACAAGTTATCCATCCTCCAAGAAGTCAAAGGAATTGCCTTGCACATCCCTCACAAGCTTGAAGGCTCTTAGTGGACAAGGTCCCTCTGCATAAATGCTAAAGGACTCTATAGACCAAAAAAGAAGTTCCACCTTGTAGGCTCTCCCTCTCTCTCTCTCTCTCTCAAAAAAAAAAAAAAAAAAATTAAACTCTCTTTCCTTTTGGTTACTTGGTTGCATGCAAATATTTAGATCTAGTTTTCAGTTCAAATCGTTAATATCTAATGTTGCATGCAAAAATAAATTAGCTCTAGTTTTGTCCTTTCAACTTTCATCTAAAACTTAGATCTAGTATAGGAAAAGGCTCCTTTTAGCTAGTTTTCCTTTCAAAAATTTTAAGGTTAAAAGGTAGTTCTTTTTCAAGAGCATTTTTCATTGTATAATCAAAGCTATTTAGTGTCATTTGCTTGCTTTTTAAGGATAGCAAACAAAAATCACTAAAATATCCCTCTTCTAGTTTAGTTTTACCGTCAAAAATCATCAAAAAATTATAATTTTAATACTTAGAATTTTTTTTGCAAGTTTGGGCTTGAAGGTTTATGATCCAAAGGCACTTCTAAAGTGTATTTTGGGTGCATTTGATCTCTATTACTTGCTTTTTTTTGCAGGTTGCTCAATAAACAAGAGGAGACTCTGCCAGATTTTGGCGGAATTGGAGCATCCAAGACACCCGGAAGCACCCCATCGAAGACTAAACATTTTGAAAACTTGTAACACTTGTTGATCCTCATTTATAAAAGATCACAAGCCCACCCAAAAAGAAAGCATTGTAATCCTCATAATAAAATAAGTGGGCCACATGGTCCCCACTTTTCTTTTCCCCCTAAGGGGGACCGATGTTGTGGTTTGATCATTTTTATGGTTTGCTTTTGTTCAAGTTTTGTAATTTCACATTTAAAGATAAACTAAAAGTAACCTCAAAATCTATCACAAGCAACACAATCTTTTAGTTTAGTTTTCCTTTTTGCAAAGTAGTGACTAGTTGCTAGATTAGTTTCAATTTCAGTCTTTCATTTTCACAATTTTCATTTTGCAAATAAACCAATCCCCTCAGCTCCCCTACGTAAGCTTTATGTATAAAAGGGGCTGGACAGTGTGGATTTAGTAATTAGACAATCATTTTATTTTATTGCAATTTCAAAGTTGGTAAATAAACCCATCCCCTCAGCTCCCCGGTGTATGCTCTGAACCCTTGTGAGCCTAGTTCGATTTGGGGAACTCATCAGAACCGGAGCTGGTCAGTGCAGATATAGTTTAATTAGGGAAACCTTTTAAGTCACTACTACTTTAATTGGGAACTAGAGATCGTGTGTGAAGTCAGACGGGAACTTTGAGATCGTTCTCCCCGTGTTGGACATCCGGCATCTCTATTGGACTTGTCGGTGAAGTCATTTGGGCTTCGGCAAGTTCTCAGCAAATTCCAATTGGAGGAAATAACCTCTTTAAGGCCAAATCTAGAATAGTTTTATTTCAGTAACACTTTGCACACGTTGTACAAGTCACTTTCATAATAAAATTTACAGCAACACTTGCAATCTACAGCAGCATTTAACATCTTGCAGCAATTCATTTGTGGCACTGGTCTATACCAGTGAGCAAAAATACACCACAGTTGACAGACTCTGTTACACCAGCACTGAGCACTAGCAGCAATATGCTACAATCTACAGACAATTTACAGTTTACTAGCTTACTGATTTTATAACAGTAACACTGAACAGACAATAGAAACTCGAATTTGAAATTCAGAATTTTGTTTATGTATGAATGATGAATCTCAATTCAAAATATGAATATGAATATGAAATCTAAAGACTGAAACAATTTATAAATGATCATTGATGTATATTGTATACCATAAGAAGTTGAACTATCAAGTATTACTGGATGAATAATGAAATCTGAAACAGTGAATTCTCTACCTTTATGTTTTTCCCAAAAATTTGTTTTCTTCTTTTTAAATATAAAATCTAAATATGTTTATAAAAAATAATTATGCTTAGGTTGAGTCCCGATCCTAATTTCGGGATGGTTGCCACACCAGCACAGGAATCTCCTGCCAATTTTGATCCACACCCACAATTCCTGTAACCTTAGTTAAATGTACTCCAGAATGTGAAATTTAGAAAGTTTTGGCATGATAATGCAGATGCATAGTTCAAATGCAGAAATTCATAGAGAGAGAGAGAGAGAGCAATTAAACAATAAAAAGTATTCCCTTCTGACAACAATTGATACCTAAATCATTTTTATAGTAAAACTTTTGGTAACTAAAGAACAACAAAGGCTACCTATCTGACTGCAATTATAATTTTAATTGAAGTATTTTTAACTCCTAAGAAATAACAACCATGTAAACCTTAGAATACTACAACAAATATTACTATTCCCGTTGTATGATGCATTAATATCTACTCTTGAGACTTGAACAAATCATATGCATCGCTATTCCAACAAACACTTAACACCGAATGGTGATATAACTAATTTTAAAAGTCAGAGGACTGTCAAAGTTGCTTTACAGAATAAAAAGAAAACAGACATTGATTAAAGAGACCAGATACCTGAAACTCGCCAATGCCTGGATACTTCCATCCATGCTTTTCTGGATACGAGGGATATCTTAATTCTCCACACGGACCCAATCCAATTTCTATCTCAGAGATAAGACCATCTTCAAAATAATCATCAAACTCCATTCGGAAGCTTCTCATAAAATCGAAATAAACCTACAAAAGGAGGAAAATAAGTAAACAGACTAAAAATATTTTACAGAATAAAACTTCAATCATTTTGATAGCTCCAGATGAAAAAGTTTTAAAAATTTAGAAATTAGAGAGTTTGGACGGGGATGAGACTTGGTCATAGTTGACTAAGTCAACTTTGACTGTCTCATTACTAGAAAATCCAATAAATGAAGTGTCCATGGCACCCAAGTTATTATTCTATCATAACATTGAAAATACAGGATCCTGTATTTTGTTCCAAAAGGATCTCGTCTTGTAATACATGTGCAACTTATTTTGTCTTGTAGTGCACTTTGTTGAAATATTGTAACTGCAAAGAGTATTCTATTTTATTATTGATGTATTATTCATTAGATCAATCCCCTTTTGTGGATTGATCATGTCGGGCATTGTAAATGACCAAATCCCCTTTTGCGGATTGGTCAACCCCTAATTGTAATATGCATAATGAGAAGTCGGCCCCTAGAATTAATTAAAGTGGTTATAACCACCCAGAAGGAGAAGTCGGCCCTGCCAGTGAAAAGACACGTCCTTTCAGCACCTGCCAGATTGTATAAATAAAGGAGGCTAGCGCCTCATTTGTTCACTCACTCACTTGATCATTAGAGTGCAAGTTTGGAGCTGCAGTTGGAGAAGAAGGAAGAGAGAGAGAAGCGTATTACTTGGAGAGGACTTTCTGTAGTGTTTGGTTTATTCTCTTGGCATTGTATTGGCTATCTATATTAAGGAAGTTTTTGCTGGGTTTTCTCCCCCATGAGGGTTTCCCAAGATAAATGATGTGTCTCTTGTGATTGTGTATTTCTTAGTGATCCTATCTATGCTATGGTTATCTAGTGAATTGAAAAGAAATCTAATAATAGCTTAACCCTTAACACACTTTACTTACCACATGGGGATGCACTTACCATCTAATGTGGAGTCCATATGTGTCCAAGTGGAGCACGACTCCCACTTATATATATAATTCCCATCAAGTTTTTCCTTACATGCAATGTAAATCCCATGAGGGAGGAGGATTAATGTCCCTAGGAATTACACAAGGTGAAAGTAAGGCATGGACGGCCCATTTGTATGTTCAGTTTTATAGTCCCCGATAATCTCTTATTCGTTCATTATTTGGGCCCAAAGACAAGGAAATAGTATTTGTATTTGTTTGTGGGTTGGCACTTAAAAATCTTGTTCAATCATCCTCACTTTACCCCATCTTTGGCCTATATCAATTGGTATCAACGCTAATCCTCAGACTAGAAAGTTCGCATTTTTGTTGCTTCCATTATTCATATAGTGTTGGTCTTCACTAAATAGATTGCCGTATGTGATAATCTCCGGAGCCTATTGTGCACTTTCTAGACACTCATGCTCTTAGTCCCTAATTCTTGTCTAACAGTTTTGGATCCTACACCCAAAATCTGCCTAGGTTCTTGGGCAAGCTTTATACTTGGTAACCAAGTTATAACTCCAGTATGGACAATACTCTCAATTCAGTCAAAACATTTTCCTTCTTTCCCATCACTTCCTTTTCATCATGATTCCACAATTCTATTGTGAGAATTAGAATGTTCTGTCTATGCAAATGTTTGCTGGTGTAATGGTGGTTAAGCACAACTTCATGATCCCTTAGTGGTCATTAAAGCCATTTATGATTCACCCTTGGTGGTTGTAACCTACATAGGTGGTTAGTAAGTGGGTTTTGTGGTCCCACATCTTTTAGGTCTGAGGGCTAATCTAAACCCCACCTCTATATATTTGAGGCTTTGCCTCATTTGCAATTATCATGTGAGGTACATTCTTTGTATTCAAACTTAGTCGTGTAACAAGGTTAGCCACCAATCCTCGTGTCTTGAGTGTTTTCTTAAGTGTTCATGTGTGGACACTAGAGACTCTACTTTCATAATGTCATTTTATTTCCAAGTGATTGGATATTGTCAAGTTGATGAAAAACCCTAACATTGGAGTGGTCCCCATACCAAGCAATAGAGGTTATCAATTGCTCCAAATGCGTAACTCCAGAAATTTGAATCTTGTTGAAGAGGGTAGAGCTAGTGGAGGGAATGAGGTGGAAACCCTCAAGGAGACTACATCTAGGCGCTTGATCATAAGAAGCCTAATGGTGTTAGATCTTTTAAGGGTAAAAGATGGAAACCCTTGAGGTGATTGTTATCGCACAATTTGTACTTGTCCAAGCCCAAGACAAGTAAATCAATCTTGTGTAACTACGAGATAACACACCACTATCACCTTAGTAGGAAATCCCCACGTTTTCGGGATGGATGAGGTCCAGCCCAGGGGAGGCATCCCCGATAACCTCAAGGGATAAGATATCAAGGATATAGCCAAGTTTGAAGGACCCTCTCACTGGTTACCTAATTCAAATGTCTATGTCCATGAAATTGAGGCAAAGAGAAGTGTTTTGGGTACCTGCTTGGAACAAGAACAATTGCAGCATATATATATTGATACCAAGTATGCAATATAACCTCAAAAGACAATAGACAACATAAATATATGATGGCTGATGTAAAATTGCAGCAAAGTAACAGTTTATAACAGCCAATAAGGCTTTGTAACAGCCACAAGAAAAATGGATCAGAATTGCATGAAATCACAGTAGAAATTTAGCATTTGTCCAATCGATCAAGTAGCACTTATCTCAAGCAATTTCTGAGTATGTTAGCTTGCAGTTGGAGTGAGTTATGCAGAAAATTACAGCAGTTAGGATGGCTGTAGCAAAGATTTGCAACCGCAGCAACTAAATTAGTAGATTAAGCTAAGCTAGGGTTAATAAAAGCTTTAGAGAATAGAGTTTGAGAGTTTGTTTGATCAATTCCTTCACAAGAAAGCAATGATACTAGTGCCTTTTGGGTTATGGAGTCAATTACAACAGCAATAAGCACTTGGAGAAAAGATGATAATAATGTCTAAGGACAACGAGATGAAGTTGAGGAGCTAGCACCTTAGGGCCTCAAGAGATAAATTTGCTAGAGAGCAAGCACTTTTGGGTTCTAGTGAATTCTTCTCTCCTTAGATTCTTGAAATATGTATATTGCAACAAGCCTCTAGAACCAAACTCCTAAAGTGCTAGCACTTTAGGGCTTTAGGAGTTTAATCTAGACAAGAATTTCTTGACAATTTAAAGGGTGGAAAAATCTAGAGAGAGTAGGAAGCACCTTATGCTCATTTCCTAGGGTTTTAGACAAGCAATATCACAATCTTCAATATGAACAAGTAAAATTTACCATAACCATTCAATGCATGAAATGAAATTCCAGATCTTACTTACTTCACCAAGAATAATCAAGCATAAAACCCTAGTTGCAGAAATTTTCCACCAAAATAAGCCAAGAGACATGCAAAGCAAGTCCTCCAAGAGATAGCGCACTAGTAAAATCAGCCAATGTTGCCAATAGGGCGAAAACTTCAGATCCAATCCTCTTGTGTGAGGAAGAGTTGTGATAAAAATGAAATGTCAAGAGGCTTATTTATATGGAGCTTCTAGACCTAATTTGTCAACACAAAATTACAAGAGGGATGACCTCCTCAATCATCCTCTAATTTTACAAAATTTAATTTCTTTTGCACAAAATAAAACCCTAAAGGGTGACGTCATCCCCTTTTAGGGTGACGTTGGCTCCCAAATTGGAACGTTGAGATAGAGAAGTGCAACACTAGGCCTCCAGAGGCCATCCATCATGCAACACGTGCCAACCATCAAGTCAAACCCTCCTCCATCAAACCATCAAGCCCTAAGTGATGTCATGGACTAGTAGGGTGATGTCCAAGCCTCCAAAGGCTAACGTCTAGGTGGAAAGAGGTAGGAGCTCGTCTCCTAGCCATGTCAAAGTGCCTCCAAAGGCAACGACCTCCTTCTTCAATGTGAAAATGGTGATGACAAGCCTGCCCCAGAGGTGGGGTCTAGTGTTAATGTTTTATGCCATTATTATAGTTCTTTGCATTTCAATAGATAAGAGCAACATAAGAACAAGATCACTAAGAAATACACATTCACAAGAGACACAGCATTTATCCTGGGAAACCCTCTAGGGGAAGAAAACCCAACAAAAACTTCCT
>ML777433.1:1292657-1335377 GCA_009831015.1 Picea engelmannii | reverse complement strand
TTCTCATGATTTGAATAGTCCACTTAGCACTCATTGCATCGGGTGATGCTCACAGGGGTGAAGAAATGGGATTGAAGCCAACGAAATGAATCGCATAGCATCAATCATCACTTCCGGGGCTTGCACCCGGTAACCAGGACTTCAGTTGCAACTAATACTCATGAATATGGGTCATAGATTAATGACTTACACTACGCAGTTAATCCCGAAAATAATATCTAATATCTTGCACTACGAAAGCCCCTCTATACTTAAATAAAGATCATACTTATGACCCTTTAAAGGCCATAACAGAAATGGTAAAAAAAATGGAGGCAACTCATGCTACTCAGCTTAGTGCTTTGCAAAATAGGTTGATAGCTACGGAGAGGTCTCAGTCTCAGTCTCAAAATAATAGATTCCAACCTAGGCCTAATAATGAAAGATGGCAAAAGAAAAGCCCTCCTCAAGACCAAAGGCCAGCTAATCAGTTAGAATCCAATAATGTGGTAAATGAAGAAATACCACCCTTTTGTAGAGCATGTGAAGACTTTCATGAAGAGTCTACCTGCCCAGTCTTTTGTCAAATAAATGAACAAGGCCTTCCTCCAACAAACAACTTTGTGGGACAATCAAGAAACTCCTATCACATAAACAATTTTGGTGAAGCTCATCCCTTATCGATGGATTATTGGATCCAAATGCAAGAAAGAAGTGAGCAAGCCAATGCGGTGGTTGAAGAGTTTGTTAATATTACAAAGCTTTATGGACACAAGCCCACAAATGAGCAGATTTTGGAAATGGCCAAACATAAAAGAATAGTCTACCAAAGAAAAGGGAAAGATGGAACAAATCAGTCTCAAGCAAACTTTCCCAAGGTAACTACTCCTCCAACTACTCCAGTTATTGATCTAACTGTTGATTTAGGTAATTGGATTTCAAATTCATAAGTTTTGGTTCCAGTCAACTCTTTTGAAAATTCCTTCATAGAAGGAAAAGCTTCTCAAAGCAATAAATGTTCCAAATGATAAAGTTGTTGTAAAAAATCAAGAAAAAGAGAAGGAACATCCAGAAGATCCTCCTGCTGTTTTGACTAACAGAGATAGAACCAAAGAAGAAAATCCTCCCTTCTTTGTGTCCTTATAAATAAATGATTAGTGGTTGCATAATTGCATGTATGATTATGGTGCTTCATCCAATATTATTACTAAGGGGATCATGCAAAGATTAGGTCTTAAAGTTACAAGACCTTATCAGAATGTGTGTGCCATGGATTCCAGGGAAATTGAAACCCACGGGATTATCATAGATCTGCCAGTCAAGCTAGCTTTCCGCCCAGAGTTTGCCTTCAAAATGGATGTGCTTGTAATTGATGTTCCAGATGCTTGGGGTATGCTTCTTTCTAGAAAGTGGGGAGCCCACATGGGAGGTTGCTTAAATATTTTTTGACCTTTGCAACTATCCCTTATCCTCCTCCTTCAACTGAGAATTTTAGGCTTTACAGAGAAACAGAAAGAAAGTACCACATTGAAGATCCCAAAGAGCCAATGAATGAATTCATCTTCCAAATGTCTGACATGGGTAATTTCTCTATATGTTCAAACTTCCTAGCACCAGCTGAAGAAAAGTTTAAAGATGAAAAGATAAGTAATAAAGCTTGGAAGATGAACTTTGATGGAGCCCACTCAAGATTAGGAAAAGGAGTAGGTATTGTCCTAAAGTCCCCAACTGGAAAATCTTATAACTTTGCATTTAGACTTGAGTTTGATGCAACAAATTGTTGATGTTTGAACAACATCGGGAAGGCATTTTCTTAGATTAATAATTAATAATATAATTATTGATTATTAAATAATATATAATAAGTAAATGATAATAATAAATAGTTATTGATTATCCTTTCATGGATGGTCACCATATGTTCTCTATATATGGAACACTCATCATTGTAATAATATATCGATCATATCTCATATGAAAGAAAACAACATGGTATCAGAGCGGGACTGGGCCTGACTCCTTCACAGGAGGGCCCAAGAAAATGAGAGTAGAGTAAAATGTTGGGAGTGTTAAATTTATGGGGTTGTTACAATATCTATGTACAACATATTTACTTTTTACTCCTAACTAAATTATAGAAAGAATTCCATACATTATGATGGGCAGTTATTTCTAGTAAAAATGTCTAATTACCTAAATATGAGGAATGTACTGCATATTTACTTCTACCTATATTTATGCAAAGAATCGCATGAATTATAGAGGAACAATTTAACAAATTCAAATACTATGTGGATGGATTATAACCAAATTAATTTTTGGGTAGTTACCGAAGGTATTCTCCAACTATTTATATGAAAGAAAAATTAATTTAATTTTCAAAGAGACGTGTCTTTTTGGATCAATCTAATATTACTATAAAAAGACACTTGAAAGACACAACAATAGACACATATTTTTTCTCTCACACGTGGGAAGTGATCTAAGGAAGAGACCGAAGTTTCTAAGAAGTTGAAATTTTTTGAGTTACTTAGTGATGTTCTAGAGTTTACTAAAGTAATATCGTATATCATTGGAAGTAATTACCACTTGCGGAAAATTGTGCTTGTCTAATTTAACACTAGAAAATCAACACGGTTAGCCATGTGACATCAAGTATATGATGGATGTGTGTTGGTAGTCGTATGACATCGAGTATATGATGGATGTGTGTTGGTCATAATAGAAGATGTATCATTTGGAGGGTCATTGTATATAGTTCTGCACAAGATAAATTGATCTCCTCTAGGAGATGTTTTTATTGTTGTTCTTGTTTCTTGTTCCGGGAAGGTCATAGGTAATAGCTCTAAGAAGGAGCCATAATGACAGTCGCAAGAGGCAGACATGGAGGGAAAGACCTCCCAACATGATATCAAGGAGAGACATTGCCAGACATGATGCTCAGAGACAAGAAGTCTCTAGGAGCAATGTACCTCCCAGGACGAGACCATGCCAAACAGTAGAGACAATTCTAGTGATCATGGATGCAACCAATCAAGACCGACTGTAGCAAAACTATGGTGATAGATCCAAGTAGAGGAGGTTGTACTACATCCAGAGGGAGCAAAGATTGATTTACCGCCAGAGAATGAGGAAGAGCTACCTTCGGTGTCAAAGGGAGCAGAGACAAAGGAGGAGTCACCTCCAACTCTAGAGGGAGTGTTGATGTTCGAGTAAACATCATGAGACATTCTCCCCAGAGGGTCCTGTGTGGAATAGTAAGGGGGAATGTAGACTTCATCCTGACGTGCCTCAGATGGTGAGATGAAGGAACCAAGACATTGGTTTCAAAAGGAAACCTTGATACATCTTGTGAAACATTGGTTCCATGAGGGAACCTTGATATGTCTTAGACATTGATTTCATGAGGAAACCTCTATATGTCAAATATGGTCCAAGATGAAATTACCTTTCAAAGGGAGACAATTGAGCCTATTGATCAAATTGGTCTCATTGATCCTGTAGATCCAGTTAATGTTCCCAGAGATATTGCAATAGGTCGGAAGAGACCTGCATGGGCTCGTCAGACTCTGCACGAGGCAGAAGGACATGAAACTCCTCGTGGTATCTTCCAAGTGAGAAAGAGACCTCAGAGATATTCGTGCTATATCGCAGCTATGAGCCACATCATTCACTTTGAACCTTCCTGTTATGAGGAGGCAACTAGTCATCCAGTATGGAGAGATGTCATGATGGAGGAGTATCAGTGCATCATGAAGAATGATGTGTGGGATATTGTTCCGAGACCTGATGGGAAGTCTGTAGTGACTTCCAAATGGATCTATAAGATCAAACACACAGTTGACGGGAGCATCGAGAGGCACAAAAATGAGATTTGTTGCTAGAGGATTCTCTCAAGTGGAGGGAATAGATTATGAGGAGACATTTGCTCCTGTTGCTCGATACACTTTTAACCAGATGATTATTTCCCTTGCAGCAGCCATGGGTTGGACAGTACATCAGATGGATGTGAAGACATCCTTTCTCAATGGAGAGATTGAGGAAGAAGTATACATCAAGTAGCCAGATGGTTTCGTGATACATGAGAAGGAATCTCACGTGTGCAGGTTGAAGAAGGCCATGTCTGGAATCAAGCAGGCACGTCGAGCTTGGTATGCAAGGATTGATGGACACCTGATGAGTTTGGGCTTCAGAAAAAGTGTTGTCGATCCCACCCTGTACTACAAGACTGTTAATGGTGAGTCCCTGATTTTGGTCCTCTATGTTGATGATTTATTCCTCACCGATACAGAGAGCCTTATTGTTGAATGCATGTATGTGTTGGCCTCTAAGTTTGAGATGAAGGACCTTGGAATGATGCACTACTTCTTGGGACTAGAGGTGTGGCAGAGAACTCATGGGATCTTCCTGAGTCAGGGGAAGTACACAGTTGAGATATTGAAGAAGTTTGGAATGTTGAACTGGAAGCCCGTGGCTACACCAATGGTGACAAATCTGAAGAAACTAAGTGTGTCTTCTTCCGATTCTGACGAAATTGATCTGACTCTGTACAGACAGCTGATTGGATTATTGTTGTATCTGGTTAACACCAGAGCAGATATTTGTTATGCAGTGTGTTAGCACCATGATTTTCATAGCTAAGGTTAGAGGTTTGTCAAAAATTTGCAAAGTCATGCCTGTTAGCACCCATATTATTTTTATTCCCAGCATTATCTAACATCTCCAAGGGTCAGTTTCAAAAGGAATCTTATCATTTATTATTTCCATTTCCATTTGCAACTGCACGCTGCAAAATTTGCTACGTGCTGCGCAGAGCAGTTCACCACGCAAAGAATTTTGTCGCGCAGAGGATGTCATCGCGCAGTGGATTTCATCACGCAGTGGGATGTCGCGCATGGGATGTTGTCACGCATAGGATGTTGTCGCGCAGTGGATTTCGTCACGCAGTGGATTTCGTCGCGTAGTGGGTTGTCGCGCATGGGATGCTCTCGTGCGTAGGATGCTGTCGCGCAGTGGATTTCGTCGCGCAGTGGGATGTCTTGCATGGGATGTTGTCACGCATAGGATGTTGTCACGCAGTGGATTTCGTCGCGCAGAGATTTTCATGCACACAGGCTATAGGTCGCGCTGCGCAAATGACTAGTTTAATGGTCAACTTCAAGATCACTTTCTGACCAACTGCAAAGGAATTGTGAAAATCCCCGAGAGGTTTTTGTTGAGGACAAACCAAATAATAAAAACCTCTCTCAGATTTGAAAAACGTTTCATATTTTGGGAGATTCGAACGAATCTTTGAGCCCTATTTTTCAATTTTCATGATTTCCTGTCCGAGACATGTTTTTGCGACACGTATTCCGACCAGCTGGAGATGAATTTCAAGAAACCGAGAGAGGTTTTTATTTAATAACGAGTTTAAATACAAACACCTCTCTCAGTTTTGGAAAATAGTTTTTTATTAATGAGATATGATGTCATCTTTAACGCCTATTTTCCCAGTTTGTTGCGCAATCCGCTGCGTTTTTTGTTGTAGGTTACTGTTGCGTAGCAAAATTGTTGTGCAAGGGTGACAGAGTGTCCAGCAGTGCACATGATTACTCATCACAACCATATGGTCGAATTTTGATCATGATCAATGATTGTAAATAATATTTCGGTTATGATTATGATTTGGCAAAGTCGGGTTTTCTATTTTTAGTGAATCCGTTGAAATTGTTGCTCTCTTTCAAGAAAAACAGATCCATGATTCTAGGAGGGAGTAGTTCGACCCTAGCAGCCAAGGGTGACATTAGTTTTCTATATATGGGGATCGTTTTCATGTAAACAAGGTTGGTTGGAAAAAACAGTGTAGACAGTGACTATTGATTGTAGTTTGTTTTGATTCGATTGAAACTTAATGCAAAAGTCCTGAAGCTTTGATGAAAAGATTCTAACGGTGGCAGTCTGATGTATTGTATTCTTTCTTTGTTGTGTTTTCCTGTGCTCTTATATTCACATCTATAAATTTATGTCTAAATCGAAACGTGATTTCGAATCTAGAATTCACTGCGCAGTGCTCTAGATTCGCGCCATTTAGACAAACTGTGTTTCTTCTAAGTTAACTATGAATTCATCCTCAACGGTGCTCCGAGTTGCTGCGTGTGTTTTTTTCTCGCCACACACAATGATTTTTAACTAAAGACTGCTACTCATTTAGCCTTTATCCTCTCGAGTTCAGTCACTCAGTCATTTGTTTCTATCGTTTTCTTAAATCGACTCCATTGCCCAATGGTACTTTCTCTCTGGCTTGTCCTACCATCCCTTTTAAAACAAAAATAAACTTTTCCTATTGCAGAATCTGACCTTTGTGCATTTATTGATGAAATATTTGAGTTATTACCAGTCATTAGACATACGAGAGAGCCCTCTCTGGTTGTATAGGTCAAAATACAATCTAAAGTTGGTTGAAACAATTACCTCGGGGCTTTCTTTGATACAGCCCAAAGAAATTACCGAGTTCTAACATTTTGGCGTCATTGCCGGGGAACGAAGGTGAAATTTTCCCTGGGAAAGAACGACATGGTTGAGTTCTGATGTCTGAGAGCAGCAGACACTTAGGCAAATATTGGTTGTATTTCTACTCTGGTGACTCCACATATCGAAAAATCAGTTGGAGGTGATTCCACTGGCAGAAGAATCCAGAGCTAAAGTTTTCATGGCGACTCCAATCAAGCTTCAAATGCGACTCAAAGACTCCACTGGATAACGAGACCCATTGACAAAAATATGGAAGGGCAGTACGGAAAAATCAGGTACTCAAGCTTAAGTTTAGTCCAAGAAGTACTTTTCTATTTTATCAATATCTTCTTGTCCTTTCTTGAGTTTTTCAAAAGAATATTTCTTCACTTACTGCATTCAAATGAAGCCCAGAGATCTACCCTTGTATATCCTCCATGGAACATTGTAGGTATACCTTCTTCTTATATAACCGATATTCAACAAGCTCCTTCCTCTGAGCCATATGATGTTCATGATCATTCTTGTGAGCTTAATGAAACCAAAGTTGAGCTTGTACCTTTTGTTCTTAACCCTGCACCCTCAATAATTCAAGAAAGATATTGTCCTCTTAAATTTCCTTCCATCCTTCATGACTTTCCTCTAAAACATTATAAGTATCTTCCTAGGTTCAAGGGAGAGCTTGATGGACAGTCAGCTGAAAAACATATTCAGGTCTTTGAGCATTTCATAGACCTTTTTGAGATCGAACATGATGATGTGTCTATGAGGGCCTTTTCTCAGTCCTTACAAGGAGATGTCAAAGCATGGTTCAGAAATTTGCAGCCTAAGTCGATTAGCTTGTGGGATGAACTGAGGGAAGCTTTCTGAAGGTTTTGGGGTGAGAGAAAGTCATGGGATCTACTCCTTTCAGAGTTTTATGCCATGAGAAGAATGAAAGATGAAACCATCTCAAATTTCAGCAGGAGGTTTGCTAGTCTTTATTATAAACTGCGTAAAAAAGTCCAACCTCCTGAAGTTGCTGCCATGCTCCATTATGTAACAACCTTTCAATCAGACTTATCTTTTCTTTTGATGGAGAGGAAGTCTATGTCTTTGCAGCAGATGTTCAACAATGCTTAGGAAGTTGAAGACAATATTCAAGCATGTAAACAGATTCGAAATGAGGAGTTGGATGCTAAAGAACATGACAATGAATATGAACAAAGAAAAGTTGATTTGAATCTTGAGAAGAGGGTTAATAATATCATATGTCCTCTTGAAGCTTTAAATGTTGATGATTTTGCAAATGATTATATTCCACTTATTGAAAAAGAAGGTGCTAATTTAGCTTTTGATCCATCTCATGATAAGCACGGGGCTGATTGTTTTATGTATTCATTTGTAGATAGTCAAGAAAATGAATTTGCAAATCAGCTTGTTGAAGAGCAGATTGATGTCCCAAGCTTTTTCTTGTTAGATGACATTGCAGATGTTGTTGATTTGTCTTTATATGATAAATATGATGATGATTATGATGTTGACTTCCTAGAACAACCAGTTGCATGTTCTCTATCAGAAAATGTTCATTTTCAGCAGTGTAATGAGAGCAATCACCCTACATATCACAGTTACAAAGAAGAATATGAAGAAAGTACCGAATCAGCTGAAGGAAGTTCTTTACCTTTATGCTTTGGTTCGTTTAAATTGTTGAAAGAAAATTTAAAGATCATCACTGAGGCAGAGGAATGTGTGTTGATGCAAAATCACACTGATTCATGGGAAACAAATTGACAAGAAATTGCAACAATCTTCTCATGTGTTTGATGACCCTATTACTTGTTATGTAGAAGGTCTTGTCAGTTCAAAATTGCAGCCATTGGTCGAAGATGAATCTGAGAATGAGTATGTTCAGCAATCCAAAGAAATTGAAAAATGTGCATATGACAGTAGTGAAAAAAATGAAGAAGGTTTTGAATCAGGTGAAAGAACATTGCCATTGTGTTTTGCTTCTTTCGAATTGCTGAAGCAAAATGTTTATAATGTTTCAAATCAGAAATCCTCCAGGCATGATGTTGAATATGAAGAAAGCAGTGGACTTGCAAATGAAAACTATCTTCCATTATGTTTTTCTTCCTTTGAAATATTGAAAGTAAATCATGAGGTAACAGAGGAAGCAGTGAAGTCTAACTGCATTCACAGTGACATTGTTTTACATGAGAAAATTGTTATTAGTGAAGAGGATCAACAACCTTCTCATACTTTTAATGACTGTGCTGTTGATTAAATGGAAGGTTATTTTAGTTCAGATTTGCAGCCTGTGATCAACTACCATCTTGGAAATAAATATGATGGTCAATCAACATCAGTGTTAGATATGGATTGCTTTCCACTAGGGGTTTCATTTCAGCCAGCACTGTCTTCTATTTCAGAAGACTGTTATTTCCAACAGTCTCAACATATTTTCCAACCTTTTGTGGCAATCAACAGGTTGAATTACATGAAAACAAGGATGCAGTGGAAGGGGTGAAGCATGATTGTTGTTTTATGTATGTTCTGGATCCATTTGCAGTTTTGTTGGAGGCGGCAAACAGTCTCAATGTTTTTAATTTTTTGAGATTTGAATTTATACATAAAGTTTTGAATGACTTATCAGTAAACAGGCTTTGGAGCAAGCACGTGCATAGAAAGCAAAAAATGGATAAAGTGTTTGCATGTTTGCATTGGCATTTTGATTTCACTTGATTGGCATCTTTTTCAGCAGTTACGGTAGGTAGGAGTGTGAATAAGCTCGGTACTACGAGCATGTCTTTAGCAATCTGCAGTTTTCATTTCCAACTTGGTTTCAGATTTCAGTTTGGAGCATATACAACTTTGGGTTTTCAGCAGATGCAGGTTACAAGTTATAGTTGGAAAGTTGAGTTTGGGAGCAGCCCAATAGATAAGCGTCTGGTTTACTATTCTTTACTACCTCACAATGAGGATAGCATCCCCGTAGGAGCCAGCAGTTAGCACCATGATTTTCATAGCTAAGGTTAGAGGTTTGTCAAAAATTTGCAAAGTCATGCCTGTTAGCACCCATATTGTTTTTATTCCTGGCATCATCTAACATCTCCAAGGGTTAGTTTCAAAAGGAAGATAATCATTTATTATTTCCATTTCCATTTGCAATTGAGCGTTGCAAAATTTGCTACGCGCTACGCAGAGCAGTTCACCGCGCAAAGGATTTTGTTGCGCAGAGGATGTCATCGCGCAGTGGATTTCATCGCGCAATGGGTTGTCGCGCATGGGATGTTGCGCGCAACAGCATCCTACGTGCGACAACATCCCATGCGCGACAGCCCACTGCACAATGAAATCCACTGCGCGACGAAATCCATTGCGCGACAACATCCTATGCACGACAACCCACATGTCAAGGGAGTTGAACTTGACGTCACACACTATGGGGAGTTGACCCTAGTGTTTCTAGAGGGAGTATCCTCTAGAAGTCCACATGGGAGTGCCATGTGTGACAAACATTCTCCCGATCGTACTCCTCTATGAACTGAGTTGAGTTGATATTCCGAGAAGGGATAAGTGGGTTTGGGATTATAGCCCAACATCCCTTGTGGAGAGCACATGAGGACACGTCCCTTGTGGAGAGAACATGAGGACATGTCAAAGGAGTTTACCTTGACGTCACACACTATGGGGAGTTGACCTAGTGTTTCTAGAGGGAGTAGCCTCTAGAAGTCCACATAAGAGTGCCATGTGTGACAGACCTTTTTCTACTACAATGGTTGTGTACCACTGGCGGAGATTGTGTGTCTCTCAGCAGTAGTTGTGTACTACTACAGTGGTTGTGTACCACTGGCAGTGACTATGTGTCACTAGAGAGTAGTTGTGTGCTACTAGTAGTGGTTGTGTACCACTGGATAGTAGTTGTGTACTACTGTGGAAAGATACCTCCCTAGCTTAGAGGGAGTGTTGATGTTTCAACATCGGGCGAACCTTCTCCTAGATTAGGCTGCATACCAAGGGAGATAGGATACATTTATCATAAAGGTGCACTTGTGGTAAATGGGCCTAGGCGTAGTCCTTCCTTGATCATGATAAGGAATAATATGGACTCAAGGTGCTTGAAGTGTTTTCCACGTATCAGTTAGCATCAGGATGACATTCACTCACAAGTGTGTACCTGTGGTGAAAGATCCTGGTGTGGTCTTTGTCCTAGTCATGGTGATTTGACAAGGAATGATAAAGACTCAAGATGTTATATGTTATTACATGCAGACCCAAAGTGATCCTAATCTCGGAGAGAGTCAATTGACTCAGAGGGAGAGCCGCAAAAGGAGTTTCTCCTTAGTTCAGGTGGGAGAGAGACGTCTCCCAATACTGACAGACAAGTGTCATGAGTCTAGGGTGAAGTTTGTATACTTCAGAGAGGAACCCCGATGGGGTGATACTTAGGTGTGTTGATGAGCTTGAATCCAAGAGACTTATGGTTGATTTCCATTCAGGGTTTTTTGGTGGGCATTTCGCAGCTAAAACTACTGCCCACAAAATTCTCAGAGCAGGTTATTATTGGCCAACCATTTTCTCAGATGTTCATAAAATGGTCAGGGGTTATCAGCTGTGTCAGTTGTTCACAGGGAAGCAAAAGCTAGCATCCTTGCCTCTTCAGCCAGTAGTAATCGAAGCCCCTTTTCAGGAGTGGGGGCTTGATTTCATCGGTCAGTTTAAGGACAATTCAAGTAATGGTTATACTTGGATAATTGCAGTGACCGATTATTTTACTAAGTGGGTAGAAGCAATACCCACTAAGTTAGCAACCAACAAAGTGGTTATGGATTTTCTTGAAGATAAGATTATCACTAGGTTTGGTGTGCCCGCCAAGATAACTAGGGATAATGTCAAAGCCTTCAGTTCAACAGAATTGTCCTCATTCTGTTTCAGGTATGGCATTATGTTATCCCACTCTTCAAACTATTATCCCCAAGGAAATGGTCTTGTTGAATCCAGCAACAAGAACTTAATGAATATCCTTAAGAAAACAGTTGGGGATAATAAGAGGTCATGTGATAACAAGATTAAGTTTGTTTTATGGGCGGACAAGATCACAAAGAAGAGTTCTAGTGGAAAGAGTCCCTTTGAGCTTGTCTATGGGCTTGATGCCACTTTGTCGGTTCATTTAAAGCTTCCAGTATATCAGTTAGTGCAAAAGTATGGTTTAGATGAGGATTTTCAGCAGAGCAAAATTGATCAGTTGGTTGAGCTTGATGAAAGAAGAAGGAAAGCATTAGATCAGAGCATAAATAATCAAGAAAAGGTAAAGAAGACTTTTGACAAGTCTTCACAGTAGAGAGATTTCCAGGGAGGTGATACAGTCCTTCTTTGGGACAAAAGAAGAGAAAAGCTGAGAAATCACGGTAAGTTTGACAGTTTATGGGCAGGTCCATATATCATTCAGAGTATAGCCAGCAAGAACTCCTTCTTCCTCAAAAGATTGGATGGTGAGAAGTTGACACTCCTAGTGAATGGTCAGCTTCTCAAGTTGTTCTTCAGCGAAGTCATCTGATGCCCATGGGGCATCCTCTGTATCATATTCTCTAACCCTTCTCCTTTGCATATTATGTCTTTAATTTTCTGTACATAGTTTATTTACTGCTCTTTGTATCATACATACATGTATATTATGCTTACAACTCATGTTTATCATTGGATTTATATGGATATGTTAATGATGAGGCATCGATGATGCAGGTTATTTGATTCTGGATTCTCGTATGGTCTCCTTCAGATAAAACATCAACCACACGTCCCCATATGAAGCCAATGTTATCCACCAAGTTGTACTAGCTGGATTTGCAGATGAGATTCCAAAGACTGAATAGTCAAATGCTCAGAATTCAGTGTTCATAAATTCAGCAGGTCTATCAGACCACCCATTTTCCGGATTTCCATCCCTTCAGGGCATTGTAATAAATGACTTGAGCATGAAAGTTGTAAAAGACTATTGGCCACCTAAGACCTGGGCATGAGCATGTACTCTAGAGTGTTTTTTTTCACTTGTTAATTATTTATTGCCGATCAGGCGATTAATAATTTCTAAGTTTTTTCACTCAAATCTACTCCAAAGCTGGAGTATGTGCTGGTGGTTAGGCCTTGGCATGGTATAACCAATGTCTAGTGTATAAATGTATATGAGTTCATGCTAAGTCATGTCTAATATGGAAATTGCGCTAAGTCCCCCTTAGGTTTTTTTTTATGTTTTAGTCAAATAAAAAATTTCTCGTAAAACAGACAATTTTTAATGTAAAGGTCAATAAAGTCATAAAAATGGCATCATTCATTGTCAGATGCCATATTTGTGGTCATTTTCTAAGCCAGAGCACCACCTAAACCCTTATCCCTCCTTTGTTGAGGCAAAAAAATGATTTTAATCACTCAAAAATGTAATTTGCTCTCAAAAAAGGTAAAAAGGAACTTTTTAATTACTGGCCTAAATTTTAGGGGAGTTGCTAAAACTTTAGCAAATATGTCGAAAACATGTTTTTCCTTGTCTGGATTTCATGGTACAGTTGGTAAAGGCTTCTCCTAGTGAGGGCGCATAGTCTAGATGACATGGCAGAGGGGAGGAGATCCCAAGGAACCCACATGCACCTCCTCCTATAGTTGGCGCATTCTCCTTGAGGGGCGCTAATCCCAAAGCCCCGCTCGACCTCACCTCACCTACCACCCTCACTTCAGTCATCCTTACCCTCACTCATCCCCTACGCTCCCCCACTTCACTCCACTACACCTACCTTCCACTCCACTCATCTCCCACCTCACTCATGCACATCTCTTCTTAGCTCATGCACCACTCCTCCTCTCCCATGCGCATTTGCCTTGGAGTTCTCACCAGAAAGTGTCTAAATCAAGCTCGACCCTCCTCCTTTGAGTTAGTTTGAGCTTGGGCGACTTGATCATGTTGTAAAAGATTTTCTATTGAATCGAAAAGAAATTGGAGGTCAAGCTTTGGTGTAGTCTCAAATGTGTGGATGAATGTTGGTATATGAGGTGATAATGTTCTAAACTCTTTCCTTTACTTGCATATTGGCTAATAGAAAGAATATTGTTATTCAATTGGAATAGATAGTTTGAACTTGCTTTTTAATCTATCTATTTGTTTATTTATATTTGATGCTTATATTACATGCTATGTTTTTGTTTAAACTAACGTGAAATGAAGTCTCTTGTAGGAAACACCAGTATTTTTGCAGGTACTTGCGAGGAGTTTGGAGTGCACAAGACCCACTTTTGGAGATTCAAAAGAGCTCGGTTGCATCTTTTCCTTTCTCTAAAGGAAGTTCGAAAACGCATTCTTCCCTCTTCTTCACACCAAAAAAAAACGGACTCCATAGCCCAAGGATTCACAAAGCTCAAGCAAAAGCTCTAAAAAATCAGAACTTTCTCTTCCCATCTCTCTTTCTTTGGTTGCATGAGTTGCTAGATCCAAGTTTAAAGTTATATTTCATTATCTAGTATTTTGAATGCATAATCTAGTTCTAGTTTCAATCTATTTCCAAAAAATCTAAAGTCTAGATCTAGATTTACTTACTAATTTTCTGATTTTTGTTGTCTAAATTTAAGTTAGAAAGTTGCTAGTTGCTTGCTTCTAATATCTAGTCATTTGAATGCTTTAGGTTTCTGTTTTAGGACAGCAAACAGAAAGCATCTAAGAGGGCTTAGTTAGCGTCTTTAAAACTCTTTAAAAAACCCCAAAATTTCTCTTTATTTGCATAAAAAATTATTGAAAAAGTTTGATAAATTTTGTTCATTTCTTTTGCATTTCTTTTGCATTTCTTATATCATTTTTTTTTGCATTTCTTATATCATTTTCTGCCAAAACTAATAACCTGTGTTTGCTGGTTTTTAGCAGGTCTGTCAAGATACAAGGGGGATTTTGACCTTTTTGAAACCAAATTGAAGATCCTTTACCCCGAGTTGGACCCTTTGAAGACCAAGACTCAAAGAGTCTCTTTTGTAATAGTTAGCTAGAATATTGATCCAATTCTATAAGGATCCAAATCATAAAAAGAAGAAAGAAGAGAGTCATCCTCTCAAGTTGTAATAGGCTTAATAAAAGCGGGCCTTTAGTGCCCAGTTTCTTCATCCCCTATAGGGGGATTGGTGGTGTTGTGTGCTTGTTTCTCTTTTTCCTTGCAAGTTTTGTTGTTTTATTTTTCTTTCTAACACACAAACTTAAGGGAAATCAATCTTACAAAGCACTCACTACTTCATGCACTTAAGCAAAGTAATTTCATGCTAGCTTAGATTTCCTTTTTGTTCTTAGTAATTAGAAAACCTTTTAAGTTTTCTGCAAATCACTTTCAATTTTTGTTTCTTTTCAAGTTCTAAAATAAACCTTCCCTGCAATTTCCGGTGTATGCTTTGAACCCTTGCGAGCCTAGCTCGATCCTGGGATTCATCAGAACCGGAGTTGTTAGTGTGGAGTAGTAAAATTAGGGAAACCTTAATAGTAGTTGCCTTAATGTGCGGGAAAACGCCCAAGGGGAAGTGTGTGAAGTAAGGTGGGCCCTCTCGGGACTTAGTTTCCCACCCGTTTTGGACATCCGACACCCTTAGTGAACTTATTGGTGGAGCCTTTGCGCCTTTAGTAAGTTCTCAGCAAGTTTCCAAACAAAAGGACAACTTCTAAAGAGGCCACACAATTCTCATTAATTTACTTTCAATAAACCCTAATAAAACACGCGTTCAACAACTGCCCATGATACCTTTAAGGCACTGATTTTATGGTTATATCTCTATGTTCATGAGAAGTATCTTCATTATCAAATGTGATTGTCTAATAATTGTATAAATCTTGCAAATATTGTATCCTACTTTATTATGCATGCATCTTTATGATTAGACATCTACTTAATTTCATTATCTTATCTAATGAACGAGTAAGTTGAATGTTGCATGTTTTATTTTGCAATAAACTCCTAGAATAGTTCTTTTAGCTTAGAGTAGCTTAAGAGCCTTAGTATATTTGTTAGGGACTACTCCCCTTGGCTTCGCTAGGAGTTGGCCTAGATGGAGGAGTCGAGGATCAGGTGACAGCACCTTGACTCAAGATTTGCCCCCAAGGACACACTAAGTGGATTGAAGATTTCTTCCACGATAGCCCAAGTGTGTATAAGGTGACAACAGACCCTGAACTGAAACAACACCCAGAAGTGCTCTTCTGATCTGTATCACTACCTGCCCAATCTAAATCCGAGTACCCCTGCAACCTCACACCATCACCACCAAGGTATTGTAACCCATATCCTACTGTGCCCTGCAAATATCTGAGCAAATGCTTTGTTACCACCTAGTGAACCTCCCTCGGCTCCACCATGAACCGACTCAAAGTGTTAACAACAAAGCAGAGGTCATTAATTTACTTTCAATAAACCCTAATAAAACACGCGTTCAACAACTGCCCATGATACATTTAAGGCACTGATTTTATGGTTATATCTCTATGTTCATGAGAAGTATCTTCATTATCAAATGTGATTGTCTAATAATTGTATAAATCTTGCAGATATTGTATCCTACTTTATTATGCATGCATCTTTATGATTAGACATCTGCTTAATTTGATTATCTTATCTAATGAATGAGTAAGTTGAATGTTGCATGTTTTATTTTGCAATAAACTCCTAGAATAGTTCTTTTAGCTTAGAGTAGCTTAAGAGCCTTAGTATATTTGTTAGGGACTACTCCCCTTGGCTTCACTAGGAGTTGACCTAGATGGAGGAGTCGAGGATCAGGTGACAGCACCTTGACTCAAGATTTGCCCCCAAGGACACACTAAGTGGATTGAAGATTTCTTCCACGATAGCCCAAGTGTGTATAAGGCGACAACAGACCCTGAACTGAAACAACACCCAGAAGTGCTCTTCTGATCTGTATCACAACCTGCCCAATCTAAATCCGAGTACCCCTGCAACCTCACACCATCACCACCAAGGTATTGTAACCCATATCCTACTGTGCCCTGCAAATATCTGAGCACATGCTTTGTTACCACCTAGTGAACCTCCCTCGGCTCCACCATGAACCGACTCAAAGTGTTAACAACAAAGCAGAGGTCTAGTCGAGTGTTGACCAGGCACATCAACGAACCAATCAGGTGCCAATACTGTTTTGAATCATCCAACTCTGAATATGAAGAATCAATCTTCCTCGGGTTGGTCACCATCGGAATGACCATCAGTTTGTTGTGCTCCATCTCGAATCTCTTCAAGATCTCAAGAGTGTACTTCGCTTGTCCAAGGAAGATCTCACCTGGTCGATGCCAAACCTCAAGTTCCAGAAATTAATGCATTGGTTCGATTTCCTTCATCTCGAATTTTGACGCTAAGTCTAACTTGCACCCTGCAATCAGCCTCTCTACTCCTGTCAGAATGAGATCATCAACATACAACACCAAGATGGGAACCTCAGATCCAACCAACAAGAAGTATAGGTTCGGATCTACCTCACTCTTGGTGAAGCCCATTCCCTGTAAATAGCTTTCAATCCTGTAGTACCAGGATTTGGGTGCCTGTTTGAGCCCATACAAGGCTTTCTTCAGCCTGCACACGTGTCTCCCTGTCATGAACCTCAAACCCCTGTGGTTGCTCGATGTAGACTTCTTCCTCAATGACTCTGTTGAGGAAGGTTGTCTTCACATCCATCTAATGGATGCTCCACCCCATCTCAAAAGCAATAGATAGTACTGCTCGGATAGAGGAGTATCTGCCTACAAGAGTGTTATCGCACAGTTTGTAGCTAGGTCAAAAGGCTAGAAGATAGAGGCCAAACTGGCGTAACAGGAACCTACCCCACCCAATGTCACCACGATGGGGAGGTTCTTTCTCTTTAGGGAGGTTAGGCCTAGGGGAGACATCCCCGGTAACCTGGAGTTTTGAAGAGGCTAAGGTATAAAGGTCAAAGTGAAATTCCCTCTTCACAGGTCACCTCCTGTGGCCCCTCTGTAATTACTGGTAGGTCCTGAGATTTCCTAGATGTCAAGTTCTCCTCGAACTTGACATTTCAGCTCACCACTATCCTCCGCTGCTCTATCAGGAAGACTCTGTAAACCTTTGAATCCTTGTTGTATCCCACCAAGATGCCCCTCTCTCTTAAGGGATGCAGCTTTGTCCTCTTCTCCACTGGAATGTGGATATAGACTGGACAACCAAAAATCCTGAGATGTCCTATCTCAGGTCTCTTGCATGTGAAGGCCTCCTCCGGTGTCTTATTCTGCAGTATCCTGTGAGGGCTCCTGTTCTACAAATACACAGTTGTATTGCAGGCCTCTTCCCAAAAAAACAAAGGCAAGTTCTGATCATGGATCATGGCCTTTACTGCATTGATGATCAATCGATTCTTCCTCTCTGCAACCCCATTCTACCGTGGGTTGTAGGGCATTGTCTTCTCCCGTTTGATTCCTGCCTCCTTGCAAAAATCATTGAACTCTGTAGAGGTAAACTCACCCCCATCATCTAGCATCAATGTCTTGATCTTTTTCCCTGTCATGTTCTCCATCTAAGCTTTGAAGGCTTAGAAGTGACTAGAGACCTCATCCTTGGTCTTCATGAAGTAGATCCAGGACTTCCTGGAGAAGTCATCAATGAAGGTCACATAGTAAGATGCGCCCTTCACTAAAGATGTTGACATAGGCCCTCCCACATCTGAATGGATCAGATCCAAGATACACTTGGATCGAGTCTCACAGCTACGAAAAGGTGCCTTGACATTCTTTCCAAGCGCACAGCCTTTTCACACCCCCTAATGATCCAGATTCCAGACTGAAGTCTTGAAGCCCAGTGACCATTTGCCTCAATAATGGTAGAGTTCTGTGATGAAGATGCCCCATCCTCTTGTGCCACAGCTCGCACAATCTCTCGCTAGTGTGCATCAATGCCGGAATAGGCTAGCCCTGAAGTCTATAAAGGTTCCCATCCCGGACTCCAATCCTCAAAGTAGTGTCTGGACTAGCTCCCTCTAGGTGAATGAACACTTGCCCCCTCTGGAAGTTCACTTCATAACCTTTGGCCTCCATGACTGAGATGGACAACATGTTCTTCTTCGGACCAGGTACATACAGTACCTCTTGTGCATCAAAGGATCCTCCTGACTCTAGCTGGAACTACATTGTCCCCTGCCCCTTCACTGGATACTTGGAATTGTTTCCAAGCTGTATATGAAGCTTTGAGTCCTCCTCTAATAGGTTGTTGAATAGCTCTCTAGCCTCTATCATGTGGCGGGATGCACCACTAGCCAAGTACCAAGCACTATTGGGAGTAGTGCTAGTAGAAAGGCAAGACACGAATGAAAAATCACTCTCGAACTTGGATGCAAGTTCGCTCAACTGGGTCTCTGTTGTCACTGCAACTGTCTGTGACTTGCCTTTCTTTATCAATGGACATTGAGAGGCAAAGTGGCCATTCTTATGGCAAATGTAGCATTTGATCTTGCTCATGTCCCTCTTCTACCCTGACTGTTGACCCTCTCCCTGATTGTCACCTTTCTTGACAAAAACTTTCCCTTTTCCTTTCTTGGTTTTACCGACAAGGGCTAAGTTTTCATCTCCTCCACCTCCTCCTTGCTTGTTGGGTTTGGACTCTCTACGAGTCTCCTCCTGAATGCAATCATCCCAGAGTCTCTCCCACTTGGGAAGTTTCTCCCGAGCACAGATGCCCATGATGAATGGTTCCCATAAATTGGTGAACCCATTGAGAGCAACATTCACTAGCTCTGCATCCAATACATCCTCCCCAATAGCTGCAAGTTGGTCACGGATCTGTGTGATCCTCATAAGGTAGTTGGTCACATTGTCAGAGCCAGTCATCCTGCATTCTCCAAGCTTGGTTATGAGAATCATCTTCCAACTCATGTTATCACTTTGGAAAAGTGATACTAGGGCATCATACATCCTGGAACCAGTCTTCTCTGACACATGCAAGATCAGATGATCCTTGACAGCTTCAAGAAGCACCCTCTGTGCCTTTATGTCCTTATCCCACGCTTCCTGCACTGCAAGATCTACCACTGTTGGTGTACCTCCTGTTGAGGTCTGCGCTGGAGCTGGAGGAGGGTTGGACACAACTTCCCACAAATCTTGCTCCTTCAGGACCAGTATCAGTCTTGCCTTCCAAGGTAGAAAATTTGAAACCCCATCAAGTCGATCCTCAACCTTTACACTTATGACTGACAAGGTTGTCCTAAGCTTTATCCCTCAAGCTCACTGTGAAAATTTACAATGAATCAACAGAATCTGCTTTTCTGTAAATTTCTCTAAAACCAGCAAACTGAGCAAGTAGATTAAATCTAGATATTGCACTGGAATTATTCACTTCTTTAAATGCAACGGAAACTAGAAAAGCAAACCACACAGTACACAATTAATTTTCTGCTCCTCAAATCAGTTCTTCATTTAATAGTCAGAACTTACAAGAGCTCCCTTTTCAGGGAAAATGGCTGTGAAAGAGAAAAACTACAAATCATTGCGAACCCGAAAAATAGCGGCGCCTTGTAATCCGTGTTGCTGATCAATGAGGTTGGTCGTACACACTGTATGGACCTGCTATACGGATCCGTACGACTGTACTGACCTATTGTACCAATCCGTACGACTGTAAGGATCTGTTGTACAGCCTGTTGTATGACCTTTGTTGCCTCGGTTTGTGTGCAGCTGAACTACTTCCCTTAGACTTGTTGTTGTTGATGTTGCTTTGTCTTCTCTCTCGCCCAATTACTCGCTCTTTGTGAATAATGAATGTGTCTTGTCCTTTACCGTCTTCGTCCTTTTATAACATTGACTTGAGCCAAATCTCTAATCTCAACGGTCAAGATCTAACCATGAGATCAATGGCTCTCATTTAATTAAATCATTAAGTGACTTAACTTAAGTCACTTTATTAATTAAATGTCACTTTATAAAAATGTGTTCACTTTATCAATTAATTAATAAACTGAAAAAGCATAAAATACATTTAAATGACGATTTCCACAATAAGACACACTTGTGGAAATCCCTGTCTGAGCTACAAACTTTAACAGTTGGGAGCTACATGCATAGTATTATTGAGCTTGAAGAAAAGCTCTTGGGTGAATCAAAGGAGCCAGAAGCATTGCTTCACTATTTAGAGAAAGATATTCACCACTTCTAAAGCAAAATTCTCTCTATCAATGTATCCACTTTTTCATCTACTTCTACATCAATTCCTATGCTTGTTGCCACTCATGAGCAATCTTGTCCTCCCATTGTTGATTTCAAAATAAAGGAGAAGGATGAAATTTCTTTCTTCTTTTGATGCAGCCTCTCATGCATTGTTGGCTACACGAGTTATCTTCTCTTGATTTTTAGAAGCACACAAAAGGCTTCGGTTCAGAGTTTCTTCATCAAATGGGTTATACTAGTGAGGACTTGGTAAGCATGGATAGAAAATTGTCTCCTATTGTGCATGAGATCAAACTAGTACGAGCAAGCATTGGATATGTCGTGATTTCATCACCATATTCAAGTCCCCATAGTCTCTCAACCACTTTTGTTCCACAAAGAACCTGAGCTTACTCTATCCAACGATTCATCTATGCTAGCAATTCAATATGTTTCACAGGGATCAAATCTGCGACTTATACTAGTACCAGATTCTTCACCATCCACATCTAAGCTGTACAAACATCCTAATAATTATGATTGAAGGCGTTCTGTCGCTCCATCCAGGAGTCAAAATTCCTATTAGTATGCTAGCAGTTCTTATAAATCTTTCATTAAGAAGGGAAAATGACAAAATTGTGGATCAGTGCCAACTGTTAGGAGTCGGGACTCATTGTGGTTAGATTAACAATTGGTTGTGGCATCATTTGAACTCATGTTTGAGGGCTTCATATTGACTCATCGACTATGCAGTCATACAGTCATGTTATCTTACAAATCCGCACTAGCAAACCCAAGAAATTATTGTAAGCAATTAGCCTATTGTCACTACTAATTATTTCTCCATTTAGACTGGTTCTTTTCGAGTCACAGGGGGGTGCCCCTAGCAATCATATGCTGTTAATAACCTAATAAATATGCATAATAGCATGAACTACTCCTCCTCAAGATACTTGCGAGCAACCAAGGACAAGGGTAGACTGTTAATCAAGTACGAAATGAGGGAGATTAAGTTCATTAACCAATTACAGCCGTGAATGAAATAAAGAAAACGAATATGCGCCTTAAGTGAACATAAAATCAAAATAAGGGCACTGAGTCCAACCAAACAACTGCAACACCACGAACAATTATTCAACCATGAGATTCAAAGAGCTGCAAAATACGGTTAACTGTATATTACTCAAAAGATTGCTTGCGTCATGATGATGAACATAACACTGGCTGCAATAAATGGCAAGGTACACAGGGATGGCAGCAATGAAGTGGATCTGGAGGTGGGAAGATGAAGGACTCTGCGCTGTAATATGCTCTGAAAATTCCACCCCTCTCAAGTCCCCTCGACTCTCATATAGAATACAAACTCGAACTAATAACTCGTGCATGTAGTATTTAACTTTGGGATGACTCACTGTGTGGAATGTCTTTCTGTTGTAGAGAATCACTGTTTACTAACTCTGACCATAGAGATCTTCTGTCATTGAATACTGTCCACAAAATAACCTCTTCCTAAGTGCACAGATCCCAAAAAGAATGGCTGTATTAACATGCAAGAACCCTTACACGTGTCAGCAGGCTGGACTGTATGTTCTTGTCCTCCAAAATAAAACCTGCTAGTAATAGAACTCAAGGTCGCTGCTGTGCTTTAGCATGAAACAGATGGAAGACTGCTGGTTATTGATTTTAAATGATAGAAACTGCCAGAAACAAATCACCTCAACGCTTATATAACTGCATCTCATCCACCATTTGCTAAATTTAATGATAGAACCTACTGTAGCAAGTGACTAGAGTGCTAATCTGGGCAGTATCTTGTGGATTGATCCGCTGTTTACTCATGGTTATTGCTCTAAACTGCTGTCTTTGAATTATAACCACAGAAAACTCCCTCTGATGAATAAACCAGTTAAGCTACACCACGAATTCAAGTTACATGCAGCATTGGAAAGGATAAGTCGCTCTAAAACCTGCAAGAAATAACTACTCCAGCGAATTTCCAATGAAGGCTAGGTTTCTGATGCAGACTATAGATAAACAAATTGAATCTGGGCCTGATAGAATTGGCAAAATGCCAATTATACACAAGAGGTCGAACTAGGGTTTTTACCTGGCAGAATTAGCACATCTGCCAGCTATAGATGACAGGACAAATATGATTAGCAAGCATGGAGGCAGCATTAGGTCTTAGGCTTATCTCACATGCAAGGATTGGATAAGGATTTCGAGTTAGATTTTGAGGCTATTTCACATGCAAGGATTGCATAAGGATTTCAAACTAAAAATAGCAGATACGGTTAGGGTTTTAGTATATGAGTTAGGGTTTGAAGCTTTATAAAATTAGCAAGCCTGGCCTTTCATAGAAATTCGAGCTAGTGTTTGGGGATATGGAAAAAGTTAGCAAATAACCCCAAAATCGAATTAGAGAATCCTGGAAACCACTAAATAGCTTCCACATGTCACATTGAAACCATGACATCACACCCTGCACCTGCTAAAATAGAAGTGCCAAATATAGACATGTCAAAATAGCAATCCAGCTCCTAAAAAATAGGAAATACTGAAAATGAAGAGAACTGCTATGAGACCATTGCTAAATATAGCACGTCTAAAAATAGACACTGCTAAAAATAGCAATGTCTCGCATGTCAACAAAAACAGTCTCATTAGACTTGCTTTTCTGCAAAGAACCCAAAGATATGCTCAAAATCGACGTGCAAGCCCTGAAAACCTAACTACTAAAAATAGCAGTGCCATGAAACTGCTCGCATGTACCCGAAATAAGCTCATCGGCCTCGTGAGCTCGCAAGGACCAATAATATGTAACCAACTTTGACATGCAGACCTCGGAACTCTAGCTCCTAGAAAATAGAGGAACTGCTAAAAATAGCAGTTTCCCGAAATCTAACTAAACTGACTATGTAGCAAGCTCTGATCACTGTGAAAACCTAGATGCATCTATGAATGTAACCAGATTGATGGAATCTAGCTAGATCTTAACCCTCCAGTTGCAGAGGCAAGTTGGGGGTTAAAAAGTCCTCATTGTTCTCTTTGAACCCTAGCAATAATTTCTCCCCTCCACAATTATTATGGCAACCTTTTCTATTGCTTCCTTAATGCACAAGTGCGAGCAAAAGGCACTTTTATGATGGGAAGACCATCTCATCAAATGAGTTGTTTGGAGCATTTCTTGAGCCAATATAATCATCACAAGCACATGGTTGGGTCCTCTGTTTAATTGCTTGGAGCAATCTTGGTGATCTTCAACACTCTTTCCTTACTAGCATCTTCATCAGATCACTTTCAACTTTAGCATGTGATTTACCATCTTCTATGCCATTTTTGGAGACTACTCTTTAACAGTGGTGTTGTATTGAAGTTCCCTCTCTAACCACTCATGCATATGCTCTTTACACTCGAACTTGAGTTTCCTTATGTTTGCTTCACCTATTATGAAGCAGTTTGTGTGGTGCTTTTTTGAGGCTAAAATTTTGAAGCGAGGCTCTCTATTTGCTTCGTGGATTGCAAAGAGGGTTTATGTGAACTTTTTTGGATGCTAGAGTTCTACAAATTGACTCTTCGATGAGAATTGTTTCTACACCTTGTGATGGTAGGGATGTTGTCATCGTTGATAACTATTTTATTCCCTAACCAATTAAACATTAAGGGTATTTATTGTAATGTTTATTTGGACAAACATATTTCTCCCACATCTTTCCCAAGTGAATAGTAAGGGAGGATGTTGGAACTTGGGATGTAATCTTAACTTGGTTAAATACATGATTGTTCCCTCTTTCCCTTCTTTAACCCTAAGTCAAGCTTAAGGAGGGATGTTGCTGTAAAGGTGGTTAAGCTCGTCTTTGTGGTCCCTTCAACAAGATCATTAAAGTCATTTATAATTCACACTTAGTGGGCAGTCATATCCCACATTGGATGTTAGCAAGTGGGCTTTCTAGTCCCACTTTTTATGTGTTTGGGGGCAACATATTGAAACATATTTTGAGGCTTTGCCTTATTGTAATTGTCATGTGAGATGCAAACTTTGATATTTAATTTTCTTATAATAACAAGGTTACCCATCAATCTGTTTGTCTAGACTATGGAGTGTTTCCTTATGTGTTCATGTGTGGAGACCGAGACTCTGCTTTTGTATTGTCATTTCACTTAATCAATTCCACATTTTGACCTTTGTAAATATTCTAAATTTTAAAAATGTGAATAAAAGCTAACAAGGATAATAAGTATAAAACGGTCATAGGCATTGACAGGTCAAGAGTAGGAATATGACAAGTCATAGGCGTGGAAAGATCAAGACTCAAGAGTAGGAGGTCATATGGACCTAAAGTGAAGAGTCAGATTATGCTACAAATTGTATTTCTTGCATGTAATATGTAACTTCTCCCCAACCCCATTTCACATAATGGAGATTTTTTTCTATCTTTCCTCTACATGTAGTGATCTTGTGTTGCTTTGTCCATTTTCTTACATGGTATTTGTTGTCGTCCTTATACACACTTGCAAATGTGAGCTAAGTCCTGCTCACTTAGTGTGTCCTCGGAGGCACAATGCCTAGGTTCAAAGTCCACGCTATCACTTTAGCTTGAACCTCTTCCGTCTAGGCTAACTCCTAGGGAAGCCAAGGAGAGTAGACCCTAGTTACTAGAAGAGATTAACGTTAATGTTCTAGGAGTTGGTTTTAATTAGTTTAAATGGTCAAGAGGGATCTAGCCTATGATGTTAAGTAGCAATGCAGATGCAACAATAAAGTATGACAATCAGAACCTTTTCCTAGGACAACTAAGACTAGTGCCTAAGATTGGGCAATGGGGTCAACTAGATTAACGGAAGATTAATTACAATAGAGTTACAAGTAATTACAACAATATCAATATACAGATGAGATACAGTAGAATATGTAAGATATACAAAGCTAAACTAGACTAGATACAAGATATACACATATACTAACAGGTGCTTGAAATGTGCAGGAAAAAAAGATATACAAGATGAACAACCATCAACACATCAAGCCAAGCATGCTCACAACAGATAGAATTTTGTTGGACTGCTTATCAATGGTAAAAGACGCAAAGCACTCAAGACCTTGTCAAGAGAATGCCTCCAGATGGATGCGCACTTCTTGAAGGATCACACCACAAATACAGGAATACAAGATAGATGAAAAGCTTGATAAGTAAAGTGCTTAGGATTAAAATATGTAACCACTTAGATGAATATTCTACAACACTAAATTGACTTGCATGTAAATATAAAGACAATGAGACCCGGTGTTTGCAAGTAGAGAATTAAAATGCTGGAGTTGTAGACCCAAGATTAAACTATGCGGTTAAGTACGATTTATTTTAGTCCTATCTAGGTGTCACCCCAAAACTTTCCTCCCCCAGTTACTAAGTGATTGTTGGATGCTCAAGAAGTTAGGCAACGAGGCCCACCCTAGCTTCACAGGTCAGCCCTAAAATCAGAGTAATCCCAGAAAGGATGTTGCGCGTCGTGAGACCATCCCCGGCCTAGCACCTTATGTTGCCTTCCTTTGACCCCGTTTTAAATGGCAAAGATGGTTGGTTATGGTGTCCTATTAAGTCTAATAAAATGATTATTAAACTAGAGCTAAGTGTTGCGATGTGTTTGAGTGCTTGTAGCTTGCTCAAAAGTGCCAGAGTACTGAAACCGTAAGATATGAAGGTTGAAGCCCTTAAACAATGAAGATGCAAATTAAGTTCCTAAGTTTGAATTATTGCATGTAAATGTCAAGAACTGAAAACGCTTGTGAAACTGAAAACTGTGAAAGTGAAGGTTGAAGCCTTTAAGCCAATAGATTGAAAGTTAAATTGCTTAATTAGATTGTTGCATGTGAGAATGAAGCAATGGAAATAACTTGTGGAAAGTAAAAGACGATTACTTAAGAGATTATGTAACCGGCATGTGCATGCATGTGTGTAAGATAAAAATTAACGATATGTAACTTGCACGCAACTGAAAAAGAGATTTAATCTAAGCCTCCATGGGCTCTAAGCTAGCATATGTTATGAGATCTACTTTAGATAATTTTGAGTTAAGCATGCATGTAGAGATCACAACTAATCTAGCTAAACTAAACAAGGAAAGAAAGAAAACAAATCTAACAAAACTTGCAAAGTAAAGACTGAAAGGAAAGGAATGCAAGCCGCTTGGGTACACTCCTTTGGGCTTGCGTACATTTATTTAGAGAGAAGAGAAAGAAGAGAGATCATTACCACTCTTGAAAGGAAGACCCAAAAGGTGTGTTGTGCTTGAATTTGGGAACATGCCCTCTTGTCCTGGTAAGAACCTGCAAAAATCAGAAAGCTATTGCTTGTTGATTTGAGTTGCAACACACTCAAAAAAGATTACGAAATTTTTGTTCTTCAACAGAAACTTCTAACATACAAAAAACAGAATTTTATATGATTAAATTGACCTATCTAAGCAAGTTAGATACCAAAAACTGAATATGAAAGAATGAGGAAGAAGGACAGGAAATGCTTGTGAAGTTTAAGTGAAGATGAGGGTAGATTCATCCTTGAAGCTATCCCAACAACCCCTTCGAGATGATCTGCAAAACTTCCAATAGATCGTGAAACGAAATAGATAATGATTGCATGCACTAACAACACAACATAGTTTCCATCATTAGTGAATTCAAAAACATATAAGCTAGCAATTATACAATCACTAAGCCTAGCCAGTAAACTAATTTACCCAACAATATATTCAATAGCACAATAATACCGAAACAAGAGCAGTATCACCTCGTGAATACATGGATCATCCAGACAAATTTTGAAATCCCCGAGTCCTCCAAAGCAATTTCTTGTATTACCAAATGGGAAGAGGTTGAAGCAACAATGTTGCTCCAAGCTCTTCAAGGACCAAAACAAGTGAAGCAAGATGCCAATAGTGAGAGAGAGAAAGGAGTGGAGAATTTGGTAGCATAACAATACCGTGAGAGAAGGTAAGAAATGAGGGAATGAGGGGTCTCTTAAATAGCATGAGAGGCTAAGGAGGCCCCTCTCGGATCTTCAACAAGTGTCAAACATCCAAGGGGTAAGACAACTCAAAGAAGAAAGCAACCAATGAGGGCGTGAGCTTTTAGGTTGAGGGGAAATGGCAAGTAAGGTGAGTGGATGGGTGAGTTGGCCATTTGAGAGGAGCGTATAGGTTGAAGGAGAGGCCCACGAAAGCTTGAAAGAAAACTTCCATTTTTTAATGGATGTTTCCACTTTACCACAAGAGGGGGGATGCACTTGCTAAGAGGGACACAAGTAAGAAAGGAGGGACCCACTCTTTAATTAAAGGTGAGTTTCCAAACTAAAATGGAAAGGGGCACGTACTCCTCATATGGGTGATGTAAGCTTTAAGTGAAAAATAAATTAAAAGATGGGTAAAGGGGTGTAAGGATTTAGGAAAGGGTAAGGTGGGTTAGGTAGGGTCCTTTATTTCAAAATTGACATTTTCCCAAAATTGACATTTATTTCAAAATTGACATTTTCCCATGTCCTGGGTTTAGCAATTAAAATTGTTGTTTTCCGGAAAAACTCCTAAGTGGACAAAAACCCTAACAAAACTTGTCCGACTGAGTTGAAACTTGGTCCACTGGTGTAGGGAGTCTCATTATCTTTCTTTTGAGTACAAATACCCCTATCAAAAATCTCGGGACCTAAGTTTTACATTAATTACAGAATTCATTAACTAATTAATTAATTTAATTCCCAACCTTAGGAAAAATTAATTAATTAAAAAAACCTAGCTAGACTCGACAGAATTCCGCGAAATTTTACATCGTTCCTAAAAACTAGCTACCTAAGAATGACTTCATTAGAACGCCTTTCACCACTTTGGAGGATTTATTTCTAGTGGGAGTGAAAAACTCAAGGGAGATTAACCCAGCTGGTTAGGCCACATTAACCTCCTGAGGATAAAAAACACTCAGTGAAAGGAACTCTCCAAATGAAGAAATCCAAAGGCAACTGACCTAACCATGATCGATGTAGACCTATTACAATATTAACCCACGCAAGGGTGCGGTAATCCCGCTTACAAAACTGTGTGCTGGAGCAAAAAATGCCCTGTAGAACCAATTAGTCTTCGACATGTTTGCATCTGATGATGCATATCTTCATGGTACATGGAGTTGACCCTCTAGTTGAAGAGGCGGTCAACAGTATCAAAAAAATTCAACCAGAGGAGAGTAGAATGTTGTGGGTGAAGTCTAGGCAGTTTATTAAAAATTGTGCTTTTTATTTTGTCCTTGTTCTCTCAAATTCAATTTCTTTAATCAGAAATTCTCAAAAGTTTGTCTAAAAGTTATTGGAGGTTTTTTGCATATAAACTATAGTTTATAGCCATTGAAGGCCAATTTAGTTTTATGTGTGATTCTGCATACAAAGAAAGTGAATTCCTTTGTGAAAAATGAAGACCGTGGTTCATGGATGAGGTTGTGTGGTGTGCAGGCAAAGAAAACACAGTTCCTCAGGCATGCCAATGTAGAAAATGGGCAGTTCAAAACAATTCACACGTATGTAGCAAGACATTGCAAACCTTATTAGTGGTGTGGGTTCCAAACTATAGTCGTGAAGCTGCAAAAATGCCTTGGGCAAGTGATGAACTATACATAAGGGTCTTGTTACCCACCAAGATGCACTAGGATGGACTTGCAATTGAGCCGCCAAAGTTGAACAAGTGATTGTTCAAATTCAGAGTTCAGAAGTCCAGCTAGCCATCATGGCCCATCTTTTCTTCTTCTTCTTCATACCGCACTTCCATACCCCCCTTGGGAAATTGTAATAAAATGAGCTAGCATGATGAACTTTGTAAAAGGCTTAGCTCCCTAAGACTAAATCATGAGTGCATTACTCTAGAGTATTTTTTTTACATTTTAATTATATCTTCCATCCATTGGTAGCAAGTTATAATTTTTAAGTTTTTTCACTCAATTACCTCCAAAGTTGAAGTAGGTACTGATGGTGAGGCCTTATTGGTTTTGTCTAAGTTTAGTGTCTAATGTATAATACCATGCTACTCATCATTTTTGAAACACATGGAAATTGCGTTAAGTCCCCCTTAGGTTTTTTTAATGTTTTCAGTTAATAAAAACTTCCCGCAAATCAAGATATTTTATTTGTAATAGATGGATAAGTTGAATAAGTAGTACTAGGAGACATTATATGCCTTGGGGTATTCGTTTTCACACTCAAAATACCCACTTTACTTAAATATTACCTTTTTGAGGGAAAATAGTGATTATTTAATAACTTAAAGTCATTTTCTCTCAAAATTGTCAAATAAAAGACAAATAAAAGGAAAAATCAACAATCCTTAAATCAAGGAAACATGTCTAGGACATGTTGCCCTTGTATCTGTAGTCTTCTCAAGCGGTGGTGAGTTGTCTCAAGTAAAAGACGACTTAACTGGAGTGATTTGTCATCTAGTGGAGATCTCAAGGAAAGAAAGCGCACCTTCCTCTCTACCACGTTTTTTCCCTTGACATGTGTGCCCTTGTGATTTAGAAACATCACGCTTTTCCTTGGACATGATTTGTACATTTTTGTGCTTTGGAAACATCACGCTTTTCCTTGGAGATGACTTGCCCTTGTGATGGGGAAACATCACGCTTTTCTTTGGAGTTAATTCGCCTTCCTTCTTGGGAAACCTCACGCCCTCTCAAGCTATATAAGAAAGGTGACCCATTCCTCACAAGAGAGAATTGGAGACTTGGAAAAATGTTGTTGTAATGCTTCTATGATATTTGGAATACAAATAAAGAGACTTTGGAGGTCATACATGTGTATTGTTCCTGTTATCCCATATCCTAGGGATAACTAAGGAGATTATGTCTCGAGGCCCACAGGCCCTAGACATGGAGTACCGAGAGCCATACGACTTGAGCTTGGCCCCGGAGGACCCATCTTTTCTTCAGTGCATCCCATGTATTAGCAGTAGCAGCATCCATCCTACAAACCTGATCCTGAAGTAGCAGTGGGTCTTGCTCCATGAGGTAATGAGTCCGGGTATCATGGTATGTGTCACTTTGATTTTCGAAGCATTTGAATATGTTTCACTGAACTCTCCTTTGTTTCATAACGTTTGCTTGGAAATTATTCTCTTTAACTTGTTCATACCTGGGGGGGGGTGACAGAATTCGCTAGTAAGTTGGTTCCCTTAGGGATGAGTTGCCACTAGGTGGGTCTATGAAAGGTCATCGTCCATTCCTTCCATACTTGCCACTTTTCATCATTGTCCCTCTCATCTTCCCCTACCTTGGTTCAGGCATTGGGTTTACCACACTAGTAAGGGTTGTACCTTGCCTTGTGGGAAGAAGGGGCTAAAGGCCCAGAGGGTAAAAGTAGCTAGCAAAAGTTAAAAGCCAAAATGAAACCTTTAAGATGCTTCGCCCAGGGATTCCCGAGAAAGCAATAAAAGGCTTCTCAATAAAAAAAGGGGACCCGTAAGATAAAATAAAACTCAATGTCTAGTTGGTGGATAGGAAGTCTCATCATGAGCCGGCTTATTAGGTCCATGGGCATGTAGCGGTATGACACTATCATCTATCTAGTCACCAAACCAAGGTAGTGGCTCTTGGTGGCATAACCAAGAGAAAGGGGGTCTCATCACGAGCCAGCCTTCTCATTTCTGTGAAGTGCTTGTGGGTAACACTGTCACCACTGGTCACCACACCAGGACAGTGTCCCCAGCTATTCTCTTGAAAAGAAAAAGCAATAAGACAAAGAATAATAGGCATTGAATGGGCTAGGAAACAATGGCATCCATGACAAGGTGCAGCTCGCCCTTTACAAAGGCACCCACAGGCAAGACCTACATTTCCCTGTTATCACTGCACCCTTTTCCCAAACATTCCCCTACACCATTTCATACACTTAAATGACCTAGATTGGTCTTCACCTAGGAAACACCCCAAACTTGAGGAGGATTAGCCCAATAGGACATCCTGAGACCCTCTCCAAACCTAGCTTGTTAAACTGCATAACGTCTTTGAGCATTTGTCTAGGTAGAGGGGGGTTTGATGCACATGTTTGGGTAATTTGATTATTAGATGCGATTGACATTGCTATGATCTCTGTGACTTATGAGCCCATGGAGGACGTACTTGTTGTTGTTGCAAGACCATGCCCGGTGGACAGGTACATATGGGGAGATGATTAGCTCGGACCTCCGTGGGGATAAAATCCCACCAGATGGATGTTGTGACCCTAGCCAGGGGCAATGAGACACCAGAGGATGGCACCAGGAAAGAAGAAGAACGTTTCCTCCGAGACATTTCGGCAAGCCTAGACCTAGGGGGTCTTGTCCTTCCACCATGACGTTGGCCCTTGAAGGCCCCTGACGTCACCGTATTGAGCCTTGACGTCATCCAGTTAGGGTTTTGGCATGAGGACGGCTTGGTTGGCACATGTGGCGGCTTCTAAGGCCTAGTGTTGCATGAAGGGGCCTAACATCACCCTAAGAGGGGCATGACGTCATCCCTAAAGACAAATTAGGGTTTTAAATTGTTAATTTTATGTAAAATTGAATTTTTGATGTAAATTGGCTATGACAGCCTTTTTTTTACCTAAAAGACAATTAAAGGTCATTGTCATTATATATATAAAAGATAAATCTCTTGTACTTTTTCATGATTCACTCATCACTCAAGTAGAGGTCTGAAATTCGACCTCCCTTAAGTGTTATTGGCTGAAACTAGTGTTGTACACTTCTTGAAGGAGGCAATTTTTGGTGCATTTTGGCTATTTTCTTGTGGAGGATCTTCAACTGGGGTGATTTGCTAGATTATTCTTGGTGAAGTAATTGTTAATTCTGCATTTCTTTATTGTGAATGAATGCTATGGTTATTTTTTACTTGTTTCATGTCTAAGATTATGAAATCGCTAACTTGAAACCCTAGGGGAATGACATGTGTGATCATATTTTTCCCTATAATCTTATGTGTGTTAAAATCTCTTGAAAGGCACCTAATTTGAAGTAGATACTAGAGCCCTACCATTGTAGCACTCTAGTAACCCTACTCCCATTTCCAATTGCATAATTTATTACATTTTGGTCAAGGAAAAAGGAAATCACTAGGGCCTAACCCTTGTTACTTTCTAGCAATTTTCTCTTGGAAAAGGATTTTTGAGGCCTTGGGATACCAACACTTCTTTTGTCCTCTCCATCCCTTAACATATTATTATCATTTGCTATCTTCCCTTTAAAAATTTGTTGCTGCCTTTAGTGACTCCATTTATTACCCTAGAAAGGCACTAGACTACCTCTTACAAATAATGATTGAGCAAACAAACACTTATACTCTTATCCTTGAACTCTTTACTAACTCTTTCTAACCCTAAATTAGACTAATTCCTAAGCTAACTTGCTGCTGTAGCAAAACATTGCTACAGCCATCTAAGAATACATGAATTTGGCACATTTACCTACATAACTCACACTAGAACCAATCAAAATCCAATTGTGACAATTGCTAGTAACTCTACTAGGTAAGTGCTAGTTTTGTGTGTGGTTTTCTTGCACTTTTGACCATCTAAACTTGTTGTTGTTGCAAAAGATAGCTACAGCCATCTAACTGCAGCAAAATCTCTGCAAAAGTGACATTAAAAGCTAGTCTATCATTGCCAATTTTGCTTGTGACAATTTACTATCAATTTGCCTAGTTAAAGTCACTTTTTATTGTTTTTTTCAAGCAATTTCAAGGCTTAAATCTTGTGGTTGTTATAAGATATTAATTGCTGTTATAAATTGATGCATTGCTGCAAATTCATAATCAGCTAGCTTATTTTACAAAGGTTTATTGTCTTATGAAGTACTAACAATCATCTGGTGCCTGGAAAGTGCCCCGTTTTCCTTGTTGTCTTGTTCTGGGCAGGTACACAATATCATTTATTTGTTCCATCTTTAAGACATAAAAGAAACCTCTGATTAGAATGATCTATGAGAGGGGAAGAGTTTCCTTGTGACTATTTGCCTTAGCCTTCTCAAACCCTCCAGGTCACCGGGGACGTCTCCCCTGGGGTAGCTTAAACATACTCCTAAATAGAAAGAGATCTCCTATTAAGGTGACAGTGATAGGTTATTCCCAGTTACACCAATTCTATACCCACTTGCCTTAGGCTTTTGGGGCAAGTACAAATTGTGCGATAACAGTTCCAATGTGTGGATGTTCAATGTTCCTTTGATGTGTTGAGGTAACTATAGGTTTACTTTCTTGAAATTCTCTTTTGTCAAATTTGTCCTAGAATAACAAGATCCATTAAGTTGGTTTGCATTTCTAGATCTTGTTGTTATTAGAATATGTGATTGAAGATTTCATGTTCATTTCAGTTAGTCCAAGGTGCCACTACTGCAACTAGTCTACAATCTCTCATTCCCCACGCATCTGTCACACCCAAGGAAGTGTGTCCCTTCTCTACTCAGATGTGGCCATGGTGCGGATTAAATAAGAATGTGCAAATGTGCGCGCTAAATATATGATATTGTGGAGTGCAGCACTAGAACTGCACAGTAAACAATGGTGCATGGGTGTGCGCACTAAAGGTTTGGGGCTGCGCAGAACAAATTTGTGGTGCATGCGCATTACTGATACGCAGTGTACATGTTAAAAATTGAGATCGCGCATTGGTGTGTGTTGAATACCAGTGCGCGCATGGGCTTCGGATAAAAGGATTCTGACAAGATGGTGCAGAGTTTTCATGAAGTTGTCTCATGAATTCATCTAACAAATCTTGTTGCCTGCACATTTTGCAGAATTATTAGCGATTAGAGCAGGAGAGAATCAGTGCAGAAGGTCAAAAGCATGGAAGATGTGTAGAGAACTTACAGTCCTGATGATGAATTCAGGGATTTGTATGTCAGTTTGGGTGTTGATGGTACAGAATTCGAGGAGAAGCGCATTAACTTGGTAGAAACCATAAAAGAACTACAAAAAGATGTCCAGAATAATAAAGTTGATAATGAAAGGCTTATGAGAGCCAAGGAGCAGCAAGATGACTTCAATGTCAAGTTGATAAAAAGCTTGGACATAATAGAGAAGAAAATGGATAAAGAGACAGAGTCGAGTAGGTGAAGAAGTCGCAGGTCTCATGATGAGAAAATAAGAGAAGCAAGAAGTGTTGATAGGCATCATCATCACTCACCAAAGCATTCTTTTAGGAAAGCGCGCAGTAGCTCAAGTCCATCTCCTGTCAGGAAGCATAAGAGAAGGACTAGGATCGATGAGCTACAGGGAGAAATGAATAAGTTCAAGCCTCCTACCTTTGACAGTGAACACAAGAAGGATGAAGATGCAGAGACTTGGTTGTTGGGTATGAAGTACTTCCAATTGCATAACTATTCTCTGTAGGCAGAAGGGAGAATTGCTATCGATCAGCTAAAAGGAAAAGCATCAATGTGGTGGAATCAGTTTGTGGAAGTGCAACACAATGATGAAAAGTGTTGGCATTTTATGCTTGTTCAATTTGTTTAACTTTCTTTAACATTTACATCAGCAGAAGCATAATAAAGCATAAACCATAACCATAAACTGCAATATATATATATATATATATATAGATATCCAAGATCACAAGAAGATAACCATGCACAAGATACACAAGAGAAACCCTTCTACTCAAGGGAAGAAAACCCAGCCGCAACCTTTCACTAGATAATAATTTTGTCCAAGAGAAATACCATAACCAAAAAGGGAAGAAGAGCGCTACTACTCTAAGATGGCGCACTATTCCAATGTAGCACTATACAAGAGAGAGAATGATCCAAGAATGATGTATCACAAATGAGAGATAGCTCTCTCTATAAATACAAGTCCAAAGTGAACTGTCATGTCCAAGTGGTGTATCTTCAACAGGGTCGACTTGGACCTTTAGGTCTTCTACACAAGACGTGGGTCTTCTTCTTTCTTCTTCTTTCTCTAGGCGTCATAGTGAAAGGTTGTACCATCACGTCACACATGGCTACACCCAACGTGGACGTCCTCATCTCGTCTAGGGGTTACGACCTACTAGAGTATGTCATCATCATCAAGGGTTGCTCCCGCATGATGTGTCCACTTGGGCTATGTTAGCCCCAATTTTTGCGGATAACTAGGAGATCATGTCTCGAGGCCCACAGGTCCTAGACATGGAGTACCGAGAGCAAGATTGACTTGAGCATGGCCTTGGAGGGCCCATCCTTTTCTTCCTCTATCAGCTTTGTCTTGTCAGTAGCAGCAACGTCCATCACCACCGGCTTGGTCTTGTATCGGAAGAGGTTCTTGCTCCATGAGGTAATTGGTCCAGGTATCATGGTATGTGTCACTTTTGATCATTGAAACCTTTAAATATATGCATCTGATTCTTTTTATCTCTAACAACTGCTCGGATCTTACATTAGCCCACTTGACCATGCTTGGGGAGATTGACATGGTGCCCTAGCAAGCCTGTGCCCATAGGTCTTGGTTTTCCATTGGGGGGATTTCTGAAAAGCCATCGTCTACTCCCATCATAGCACCACTATTTCATCTTATCTCCCACTCATTTATCCCATTCCCCTTGTCTGGGCATTGGGTTGACCTATTTATGGGATTGCACCTTATCTCGTGGGAAGAAGGGGCTAAAGGCCCAGAAGGTAAAAGCAGCTGGTAAAAGACAAAAGCCTAAAAATGAAACCTCGAGATGCTTTGCCCAGGGATCCCCGAGAAGGCAATAAAAGGCCTCTCAGCAAGAAACAAGAGGGACCCGGAAAATAACAAAAAAGACCTGGTCAGAGGATAGGAGGTCTCATCATGAGCCAGCCTATTAGGTTCATGGGTGCCTAACAGTATGACATTGCCACCATCTGGTTACCACGCCAGGGCAGTGACCTTTGGTTGCATGACCAAGGGAAAGGGGGTCTCATCACGAGCCAGCCTTCTCATTTCTGTGAAAGTACTTGTGGGTAACACTATCAGCTCTGGTCACCATGCCAAGGCAGTCCTCTGGTTAGCCCTTGAATAAAAGGAAAAAGAAGAAGAAAAAGCAAATAAAAGAATAAAGGCAAGAACGGGCTTGGAAAAAAATGCGTCCATGACAAGTACAACTCGCCTTCTACAAAGGCACCCACAGATAACATTATGCATCCTTGGCTATAGCTGCACCCACATGTCTGGACATCCCCTAGCCACATAACCTCACTTACATGGCTTCGATGAAATCCTCCTGGAAACTTTCCTTTTCTTGTGGGTACTAGCCCAATAGGATGTTTTGTCTTTTTCTCCAATCTTGTATTGCAGGTTTTTGTAATGTCTTTGAGCTATTTACTGATGTATTAGGGTCTTATGCATGTGTTTAATAATATTGATGATGAGATGTGATTAACATTGCTATGATCCCGGTGACTAATGAGCCCATGGAGGGCGTAGCTTTTGATGTGCAGGACCATGCCCGACGGACAGGTACCATTTGGACCGATACACATGGGGAGATGATCAGTTCGGACCTCCATGGGGCTGAAGAGCCCACCAGATGGATGTTGAGACCCCATCAGGGGGCAGGGACAGGACGATGACCAGGGTTTTGCACAAAAAGAAGAAGAAGACATTCCATCAGAGGCACTTTGGCAGAGCCCGACCTAGGGGGATTGACCCACTTCCAATGAAACGTTTGCCCTGGATAGCCCAGGACGTCACGTATAGGCTCATGACGTCATCTTGAGCGTGTGGCAGTTTGACAGGGCAGTTGGCACATGTGGCATGATGGAGAGGCCCAAAGAGGGCTAACGTTTTGCTCTTTATTACTGCATTTGCCCTAAAAAGGGCTAACGTCTCCCTCAGAAGGGGTGACGTCTCACATTTTGCTCAATTAGGGTTTTAATTTGACAACTTAATGTAAAAACAGTATTATTTTGGTATTATGGCCTTGTCGGCCTTTTTATGACCTAAAAGTTAATTTAGGTCATTGATACMGTATATATTGAGGAGTTTTAGCCTCATTTTATCATAACTCATCACTCACTCATTAGTGAGGTCTGATTTTTGCGCCCTATTAGGGTTATTGGCTGAACTAAGTGATGCGCACTTGTTGAAGGAAGACTTTTTGGCATATTTTTTGGCATTTCTCTTGAAGAAAGGTTTACAACTAGGGTTTGCATGCTATTTCATGGTGATATGTAAGTGTTTTTTCTGCAAAACTTCTTGATTGAATGGTTGTAGTCTTATATTCTTGCATATATTTATAATTTCTTGATCAAAAACCCTAGGTGACAAGCACACAAGCAGGTCCTTGTCTCAAGTCCCCTGATTGAGAAATCTTTAGCCATTGAAGAAGGAAGAGAGAGCCTAGCCATAGCTACACTCTCATTTCTTCTTCTCCCTGAGCTAGCCGTACTATCCAGAAGCCAAAGAGAGTGAGACATCCTTGGCCTAGTCCTTCTACACCAGGGCCGTACCATTCTAGGGTTTGCTGAAAAGGCCTTGCTATAGCAACACCTTGCCTCTTCAAACCCTCATGCTTTGGTTGTCTTTGCTTTATCTTTAGCTAGCCGTTTTGCCAATTTGATCTAAAGGAGGAGAGAGCACAAGGCCTTACTTTAGCAACACCAGAGTGAGCCTCTCTCCCCTAGGGTTTTGTTTTTGAAGCCCTGCCATTGCAGCACTTCAGAACCCTTCCCTCTAGTCTTTAGTCACCCTCCTTCAACTCTTGCGTCCATCACTTGTTGACTCCATTAACCCTAAGGCACTGATCTCCAGCCTCAGACGTTGAAGTGAAATTGATCAAACAACTCTCAAACTCTTTGAATCTCAAACCCTAATTACACTAACCCTAGCCTAGATTGACCTACTAACCCTAAGTTGTTGACGTCATCTTTGGTTATTTCTTCTTTGATGCAGCAACGTCTTGTTTTAAGAGCAATTGAATGGTGGTTTAGGCATTAATTGAATAAAGTGTTGATTGGTTACCTTGAATGCCACATTGTTCCAATATTTATTGGTAAAGTGTTATATCTTTTTATTGCTATTAATAAACATTGACTTCATCAACATTTATTGCTATATTGCTCATATACATTTATCAGATAGTCTTATGAAGTACTAACCCATTGAAACATAGCTTGCATATATTAGTTTGTTGTTGCTTTGTTCCAGGCAGGTGTTCTTCATTGGGGATTCACTTTATTATTGGCTGTTTAGCCGAGACTGTCTGTTTTGGTGGTGACTTGTGAAGGGGGAAATCTTATCTTTGTCCTTTTATCCTTTGCCCTTTCAAAACCCCAAGTCACCGGGGACGTCTCCCCTGGGCTTTACCTCCCTAAGAAAAAAGAACCATCCCATCGAGGTGACATTGGGTGGGATAGGTTCCTGTTACGCCAGTTTGGACCTCCATCTTATAGCCTTTTGACCTAACTACAAACTGTGCGATAACAGGCTACACCCCAAGGGACGTTGGGTGCCACCCCAGTACAACTTGTCACTACACTAACAAGTGTCCTCAGTCACTAAGGAGTATTCTCCAAGTCGACCCAACTCAATCTAGGGAGAAGATCTGGAGCGTCGTCACAGATCGACCCAACCCAACCAGGGATGATTTTAGGGGCTAAATTTCGCTAGTGGGCTAATTTTCCATGGTTTTTCCAAAAACAAGATTCACTATTTTAAAAATGATTCGCCCAAATTCTATAGGATAAAATTATTTTACCTTAAAAATAGCCAAAATTTTATAAAAACTATATAAAATACTTAGAAATTTGAATATTTTTACAAAAATATCACCGAACATTTATAGTTGACATATGAAGGATTAGTAAGCTTCGTCAAGGTTTCTACATTTTAAAATAAATTTTCATCCTTAAAATCATCCCTAAACCCAACCACCTAAGGAGAAGACCCATCACGGGTCGACCCAGCTCAGTCCATCGAGGAGAAGACAGGGAGAAGACACAACACACTCACAGATAGACCCAGCTCACTACACTAAGAGAAGATCTAGAGAATGTCCTCACAAGTCGACCCAGCCCACTACACTGAGGAGAAGACCTGGAGAATGTCTCACAAAGATGTAACCATCAACACTCCCTCTCAGTGAGAGGGGCATTCTCTGTCACGCCAAGTTTATCATGGAAGTACTCGAACTTCGACTTGGCAAGGGGCTTGGTGAGAACATTAGCGATCTGCTCATTTGTAGGAAGTTACTCCACTAGTACTGCCTTCCTCTGCACCATATCCCTAGACGTGGGTCTTCTTCTTTCTCTAGGCATCATAGTGAAAGGTTGCACCATCACATCACAAATGGCTACACCCAATGTGGACATCCTCATCTTGTCTAGGGGTTACGACCCACTAGAGTATGTCATCATCGTCAAGGGCTGCTCCCGCATGACGTGTCCACTTGGGCTACACCCCAAGGGACGTTGGATGCCACCCAAGTACAACTTGTCACTACACTGACAAGTGTCATGCTCAACTCAGTCATTGAGGATCATTCTCCAAGTTGACCCAGCTCAATCTGGGGAGAAGATCTGGAGCGTCCTCACAAATCGACCACCTGAGGAGAAGACCCGTCACGGGTTGACCCAGCTCAGTCCATTGAGGAGAAGACAGGGAAAAGGAACAACACACTCACAGATCGACCCAGCTCACTACACTGAGGAGAAGATCTGGAGAATGTCCTCACAGGTCAACCCAACCCACTACACTAAGGAGAAGACCTGGAGAATGTCCACGAAGCTGGAATCATCAACATCCAAGACACATTATAGGATGAGTACGCTAGAGTTGAAGGAATTACAGATGCAACTTGAAAAGCTTCTGAAGAAGGGGTATATATGCCCAAGTGTGTCACCTTGGGATGCCCCAGTATTGTTCGTGAAGGAGAAGGATGGTACGTTGAGGCTTTGTATCGACTTCAGGTAGTTGAATAAAGTCACAATAAAGAACAAGTATCCTTTGCCAAGGATAGATGACCTCTTTGATCAGTTGAGGGGCGCACAAATATTTTCAAAGATTGATCTCAGATCTAGATATCACCAAGTGAGAATTAAAGAAGAAGACATCAGCAAGACTGCCTTCAAAACGAGGTGCGGACATTACGAGTTCACAGTGGTGCCATTTGGGTTGTCAAATGCCTCAGTTGTCTTCATGTGTTTGATGAATAGAGTTTTTAGAAATTACTTAGATAAGTTTGTCATTGTATTTATGGATGACATACTTATTTACTCAAAGTCTGAAGAAGAGCACGAGCAACACTTGAGGATGGTGCTACAAGTATTGAGGGAGCATCAGCTAGCTATATGCAAAGTTGAGAAAGTGTTCATTTTACCAGCAACAGATTCATTATTTGGGTCATATCATTTCCAAGGAAGGAATAGTTGCGGATCCGAAAAAGATAAAAGCCATTGAGGAATGGCCAACACCAAGAAATGTCGCATAGGTGAGGTCCTTCATGGGACTTGCAAGTTATTACAGAAGGTTTATTGATGGTTTCTCAAAAATTGCACACCCAATTACATCCTTGCAAAAGAAAGGTGTGTGATTTGAATGGACTCTGGATTGAGTAAGAAGTTTTCAGCACTTGAAGAGTTTGTTGACAAGTGAACCAATTTTGAGAATTGTTGATTCAGATGAAGACTTCATTGTATGCACAGATGCTTGCAAAGAAGGGCTCAAGGGAGTCCTTAGTCAAAATGGGCATGTGATATGCTACAAATCTAGAAAGTTAAAAGAGCATGAAAGGCTCTATGCTACTCATGACTTGGAATTGGCAGCCATAGTGCATGCCTTGAAGATGTGGCAACACTATCTCATGAGTAAAAGATTTGAGCTGAGAACGGATCATAGTGGTCTGAAGTATACGTTTGGTCAGCCAAGTTTAAATGCCAAACAAAGCAGGTGGTTAGAATTCCTCAGTGAGTATGACTTTGACATAAAGCATATCAGAGGAAAAGAGAACAAGGTGGCTAAAGCACTCAGCAAGAGGGTGCATCAGATGCATGCTACAACCATTAGCATCTACAAATCAGATTTGTGTGACAGAATTTTAAAGGTTGCCAAATCAGATCAGCGCTATGTGGACATAAAGGCGACTTTACAACAAGGTATGTCGCAGCAGAAATTTGAAGGTTATGAGCTAAAAGAGGATGGAATCCTCATGTATAGGCAGAGAGTCTATGTGCCAAATGATCAAGAGTTGAAAGATCTATTATTGTCAGAGATGCATAAAGTTCCTTATGTTGGACACCCAGGCTACCAGAAGACAATTGCAACGGTCAAAAAGCAATACCATTTGCCAAGCATGAAAAAGGAGCTTGCTAATTTTATTGTGAGATGCCTTGAATGTCAAAAGGTCAAGGTTGAGCATAGACATCCAGCTGGTTTGCTACAGTGTTTTCCCATTCCTGAGTGGAAGTGGGAAGTTATGACCGTGGATTTCATTATTAAGCTGCCTAGGAATGCTAAGTAACATGATTCTACTATGGTAGTGGTGGCCAAGCTTACTAAAGCTTCCCATTTTATTCCAATGACATCAACACACAAGGCAGCGAACAATGTTGAAATATACATGCGAGCAATTGCTAGGTTGTGTTGACCACCTATTCAACTAGGGGGTCAACTCCATGTAACATGAAGATATGCACCTGATGGTGCTACCAAGTTGAAGACTTGTTGGTTCTACAAGGCAGTTTTGGCCTTCATCATTTTGTTGTAATTGGAATTTCCGCTCCCCTGCGTGGGATAATAATGTAATCGATCTACATGGATCATAGTTTAAGTCAGTTTCATTAGGAATTCTTCATTAGGAGAGTTTCTTTCACTAGGTGTTTTTTATCCTCGGGTTATTAATTGGGCTTTTCAGCCTTATTAATTTCCCTTGAGTTTTTCACTCCCCACAATAATTTCTCCAAAGTAGTGAAAGGCGTTCTAATGGACAAGACCTATGTACCTAAGGTCTAGGAATGTTGTAAATGACCATGTTAGACATGTCCTAGAGTCTCGCGGAATTCCATTAAGTTTTGATAGGAATTTTTTAATAATAAAAATTCCCGCAAACTGGGGATTTTTAATTATTTTCGATGTAAAATGTAAAAAAATGGTCCTTGGGTATTTTGTATAG
>ML777433.1:1272059-1290831 GCA_009831015.1 Picea engelmannii | reverse complement strand
CCGGAATTGTGAGGCAACCATAATTTCATTTGTTTTGTAAAGCAATAAACTAATTTCATTATTGTTTAAAGGCAAACTAATAAAACATTTCACATACATTTGTTTTGCCCCATCTTGCAAATTGGCATAAGCCATCCTTGCAACAACGGAAGGCTTGCTTTAATTTAAAATCATTGCTCAAGTAATTTTTGTGTTCCCAACGTTTGCTCCGTATTCTCTCCCCTTGCCACTTAGTTGGATCCTGGGTGACAAGAAAGGGCAAAGGTTGGAGGTAGTAATTAGGCATCCACAACCAATTATTATTTTTGCACCATAAAATCAAGGACTTGGAAAGAAGCTCGGAGTGCTAGGTCTGGGACGATCTCACGGAGTTCGGCGTTCTCCGAGTCGAGTACCTTGAAACTTTGGGTTTGACCTGTGGAGCTAGGGTAGGCCTTGTTGCCATACTTCTTGAGCACCCAGCACTCCCTTTTGGTCAAAACAATAATGGTTTTGGGGTAGTCACATAGTTTAGGACTCAATATATCAAACTTAATCCCCCAATCAAAATGACATCTAAAATCTATTAAAATTTAACTACACACTATATTCATAACACTTGCAATACATGTTTCAAGGCAATCTCACAACATAGCATCTCAATTTCATTTTGCAAGCAATCTTATGGTGGTGTGATTTATTTTCCAAACAAGTCATTTTCAAGCAAATATTTCATTTCAAGTGTTACAATCACATTTAAGGCAATTCACTTTTCGTGCATTTGGGTATTTCAATTTTCAAGCAATTCACATTTCAAGCATATCTACATTTTGATGTCTCATGCGATTGGTGTATAATCTAATTTCCTTTGTATATTTATAATATCATCTAATGTGCTTATTCCTTCTCTTAAAGTTTTGTATATGATATATTTCATTATTTCATTTTGTAAGTTGAATGTTTCATTTATCTAACTATCTCTTTCATGTATATTGTGTAATTAACTAGTTCATCTTGTTCATTGTAAACTATCTTGTATTTCAATTTGAATATCTCAATTGTAACGTAATATCTTGTTGTATCCTATAGCATTGACTACATTTTGTTTAAATGTATTTAACTCTTGTATAATCTATTGACCCCTTGCCCAACCTTAGGCACTAGTCATAGTTGACTTAGGGAAAGGTTTGACTATCGTTGAAAGATTTGCATTTGCATTGTTGCTTGCCATATAGGCTAGTTTCCCCTCACCTTTAACAAACTAAAATTAACTCCTAGAATTCATCTGATAATTCACATAGTAACTAGGGTCTACCCCCCTTGGCTTCCCTAGGAGTAAAGCCTAGACGGAAGAGGTTCATGTCAAAGTGACAGCGTGGGCTTTGAACCTAGGCATTGTGCCTCCAAGGACACACTAAGTGAGCAGGACTTAGCTCACGTTTGCAAGTGTGTATTAGGATGGCAACAGGTTGCATGGTGTAACTAAGACAAATGTGTCTGACAGAGATTCCAAGTTCACATTGAACTTTTGGAAAGGGCTATTCAAAGGATTTGGGACAAATCTGAACTTTAGCACAGCATATCACCATGAGACAGATAGACAAACAGAGAGGGTAAATCGAGTGATTGAAGATATGCTCAGGATGTATGTGATGGATAAACCATCAAAACAGAAAAACTACCTTCACTTGGTAGAGTTTGCTTACAACAATGGGTATTGTTATCGCACAGTTTGTAGTTAGGAAGAAAGGCTATAAAGTAGAGGACCAAACTGGCGTAACAGGAACCTATCCCACCCAATGTCACCACGATGGGAAGGTTCTTTCTCTTTAGGGAGGTGAGGCCCAAGGGAGATGTCCCCGATGACTTGGGGTTTTGAAGAGGCTAAAGGATAATCAAACAATGACAAGATTCCCCCTTCACAGATCACCACCAAAACAGATAGTCCGGCTTATAGCCAACAAAGATAACCAAGTAGAATCCCTACCCGAGAACAAAGCAACAATAAACTGATATATGCAAGCTCTGGTTAGAACTTCATATATATCAAAGAATATCTGATAATCAATATAAGCAATTTGAAAGTAAATGTTGACGAAGTCAATGTTTACAAAATAGCACTGAAAGATCATGTCACTTCACCAATAAATACTAGAACGATATGGCATTCAATGCAATAGATCAATACTTGACTCAATTAATGCATTTAACTACCATTTAATTACTCATAAAGTAAAGCATTGTTGCATTAAGATGTAATGACCAAGGATGACATCAGCAACTTCGGGTTAGTAGGGTTAGTGTAGTTAGGGTTTATAATTCAAAGAGTCTGAGAGTTGTTTGACCAATTTTACTTCAACGTTGGAGGACTTCTAGATCAGTGCCTTAGGGTTTAATGGATTCATAAATGAAGGACGCACAGGTTGAAGGAGGATGGCTAAGGACTGGAGGGAAGAGCTCTGAAGTGTTGTTATGGCATGGCCTCAGAGACAAAACCCTAGGGGAGAGAGGCTCACTCCGATGTTGCTATGGCAAGGCCTTGTGCTCTCTCCTCCTTCCTTAGATGGCAAAAACAGCTAGCATGGAAGATAAAGTCAAGACAAGAGAGTCAAATGAGGGAGAGTGTTGCTACAGCAAGGCTCTATCATCAAACCCTAGAAGAAAACGGCTCTAAGTGTAGATAACCTAGGCCTGGGACGTCTTCTCCTTCTTGAGCTCAAACAGGTACGGCTAGCAATGGGAGAAAAGGAGAAAGGAGTGTAGCTAAGGCTAGGCTCTCTCTTTTCCTCTTCAATGGCTAAAAATCTCTCTATCAGGGGACATGAGACAAGGACCTACTTGTGTGCTTGTCACCTAGGGTTTTTGTTCAGCAATAATCATAAATACATACAAGAAATTAAACTACAACCATTCATTCAAGAAGTTTTGTACAAAAATACTTACAATTCACCAAGAAATAAATGTGCAAACCCTAGTTGTAACACCTTCCTTCAAGAGAGAAACCAAAATATGCCAAAATAGCCTTCCTTCAACAAGTGTGCATCACCCAATTATCTAATAACCCAAGATAGGGCGCTAATTTCAGACCTCACTAATGAGTGAGTGAGTTGTGTTCCTAAAATGAGAGTGAAAATCCCTCATTTATACAAAACCTTGACCTAATTTTACATTTTAGGTCAGGTAAAAAGGCCGACAAGGCCAAATTATCAAAATCATATTGTTTTACATTAAATTGTCAAATCAAAACCCTAATTGAGCTATAAAGAGATAAGAAGCCCCTCTAAGGGAGGCGTTAGCCCTTTCTAGGGCAAATGGGGCATCCTAGAGCAAAACGCTAGCCCTCCTTGGGCTTCTCCAACCTGCCACACGTGCCAATATTGCCCAGTCTACCTCCCAAAACGTCAATACTGTTGAATGACATCATGGCCATGGTGGGTGACGCCCTAGGCCTTCCAAGGCCAATGTTCCACTGAAAAAGGGCAAATCCCCCTAGGTCAAGCTCTGTGAGGGTGCCTCTGGTGGGACGTCCTCTTCTTCTCCGGTGCAAAGACTCTGATCAACCTTCGTCCTGTCTCTGCCCCCTGATGGGGTCTCAGCATCCATCTGGTGGGCTCTTCAGCCCCATGGAGGTCCGAACTGATCATCTCCCCATGTGTACCGATCCAAATGGTACCTGTCCGTCAGATTTGGTCCTGCACATCAAAGGCTACGCCCTCCATGGGCTCATCAGTCACAAGGATCATAGCAATGTCAATCATATTTCATCATTAATATTATTAAACACATGCATAAAACCCCTAATACATCAATCAATACCTCAAAGACGTTACATAAGCCTGCAATACAAGTCTGGGGAAAAGGACAAGGATTCCTATTGGGCTAGTGTCCACAGAAAAAGGAAAGTTCCCAGAGAGATCTCATCCAAGCCATGTAAGTGGATGATGTGGTCAGGGAATGTCCAAGCATGTGGGTGCAGTAAGGGCCAAGGATGCAACGTGTTACCTGTGGGTGCCTTTGTAGAAGGCGATTTGTCCCTGTCATGGATGCATTTTTTCCAAGCCCATTCTTGCCTTTATTCTTTTATTCTTTTTATTCTTTTATTTGTTTTTTTTGGTTCAAAAGCTAATCAGGGGACACTGCCTTGGCATGGTGACCAGAGCTGACAGCGTTACCCACAAGTACTTTCGCAGAGATGAGAAGGTTGGCTCGTGATGAGACGCCCTTTCCCTTCGCCATGCAACCAAGAGTAACTGCCCTGGCGTGGTAACCAACTGGTGGCAATGTCATACTACTAGGTAACCATGGACCTAATAGACTAGCTCGTGATGAGACCCCCTATCCTCTGATTAGGTCTTGTTTTATTATTTCTTCGGGTCCCTCTTGCTTCTTGCTGAGAAGATTTTTCCCTAGGCGAAGCATCTCGAGGTTCATTTTTAGGCTTTTATCTTTTACCAGCTTGCTTTTACCTTCTGGGCCTTTAGCCCCTTCTTCCCACGAGGTAAGGTGCAGTCCTGAAATAGGTCAACCCAATGCCCATACAAGGGGAAAGGGATAGGTGAGCGGGAAACAAGATGTAAGAGTGGTGTTATGATGGGAGTGGACAACGGATTTTCAGAAATCCCCCCAGTGGCAAACCAAAACCTACAGACACAGGCTTGCTAGGGCACCCTGTCAATCCCCCCAAACATGGTCAAATGGGCAAATGTAAGATCCAAGCAATTGTTAGAGATAAAAGGAATCAAATGCATATATTTAAAGGTTTTAATGATCAAAGGTGACACATACCATGATACCTGGACCAATTACCTCATGGAGCAAGAACCTCTTCTGATACAAGACCAAGCCGATGGTGATGGATGTTGCTGCTGCTGACAACACAAAGACAATGGAAGAAGAAAAGGTGGGCCCTCCAGGGCCATGCTCAGGTCAATCCTGCTCTCGGTACTCCATGTCTAGGACCTGTGGGCCTCGAGACATGATCTCCTAGTTATCCCTAAAAAGTGGGGATAATAGGTATCAAGCATCTTTAAAGATGAGCCCATTTGAGGCACTTTATGGTAGAAAGTGCAACACACCAATGAGTTGGGACAACCCAGCAGACCGCGCAATAGTTGGGCCAGATCTGCTCTAGGAAATGGAGGAACATATGGTAAAGATAAGGTTGAATTTAAAGGCTGCCCAAGACAAGCAAAAAAGTTGCGCAGATAAAGGTAGAACCCACAGAAAGTTTAAAGCAGGTGACCATGTGTTCTTGAAAGTAAAAGCAAGATGCAGTTCCCTGAAGTTGGGAAATTGTTCTAAGTTGGCAACACACTACTATGTGTTGATGATTGCAGCTTCATGAAACATTCTCCAGGTCGTTCTTCTCTGGACTGAGTTGAGACGATCTGTGAGAAAGCCCATATGATGGGTGTGTCATACTCCTCTGGACTGAGTTGAGATGACGTGTGTGGTCTCTTGTCGTGCTCCTCTGTACTGAGTTGAGATGACTTGATATGGTCTCCTGTCGGACTCCTATGGACTTAGTTGAGTCGACTTGAGATGGCTCTCCAGATAGTGCTCATATGGACTTAGTTGAGTTGATCTGTTGAGAGTGACGTCCCTGTGGTTGAGCACAGGTGGACGTGTCCCTAGTGGCTAAGTACTAGAGGATGTGAGAGATCCTTGCTATATTGTCGAAGAGTAAGATTTATTGTGTAACCCTAATTTTGTATTGTGAAGGGAACAAGTCGGCCCCACCATGTAAAGATAATTAATATTGTGTAAAGATTAATTATATTATTTAGTTATAGAAGTCGGCCCTATTGTGCCAATAGACACATCCATTTGATGTGCTAGGTCATGTATAAATAAGAGTTGATCCCCATTGTGGATCACTCACTCTTCATTGTCTTATTCTCTCAAAGCCTACTTGTAGGGTTGAAGTGTGCACTCCTCTTATGCACAAGCTTTCTTGGTCATAGAAGCACCCTCTTGTGTGCTCTAGGGTTTGTGGTGTGTGCGGGATATTCTCTTGACTCTATAGCAAAGGATTGTTGGGTTTTTCCCTTGGTTGAGAAAGTTTTTCCCAAGATAACTTCTTATGTTCTTGTGCATGGTTATTCTTCTTGTGATCTTGGTTACTGCAACTATTATATTGTTGCATAGTTTATTGTTAAGTTCATGCTAAATTGAAAAGCAACTACATGTGCTTGAGCTGAGCATCAAAAATTCAACATGGGATCAGAGCAGTGTTCCTGAAGAGCCATTGCACAAGTTATTCCAAGCTAGCTGTCACCTTCTTACTGCAACTGCAAAAATGGCCCCTTCCATTTTTCCTTGTCAAGCTAGTTTTAGCACTTTCCCCTTGAACATTGGGCCTAATTTTTGCACAAGCAAGTATGGCCTAGCTTAACACACCACCTGCAACTCTCAGATCAAAAATTGAAGAAGTTTTGATTTTTGGCCCTAAGGTTTCTAGGGTTGCTGCAAATTTCGGCCTCTAGGGTTTCTGCTAGAAGTTGGGATATTTTGCAGCTTGTTGAAGTTCCTTTGACTCTCCCAAACTTATTGTTGGCAATCATAAGTCCAACGAAACCTAGGGTTTCTAGCCTAGCCTAGCCGTCGGGTTTTCTAAAGCAAGGGTTTCTAGCCTAGCCATTAGGGTTTGTGAAGAATCTGCAAGCCATGAGGAACAAAACTTTGGTGGAAGATAGGCTTGATGGAACAAGCAACTTCAACTTCTGGAAGTAAAGATTACACATCAGTCTGGAAGAGGATGACCTATTGAGATTGATAGAAAAGACTACCAGCAACATCAACCGATGAAGAGAAGGTTGAATGGAAGGCAGACGATGTCAAAGCTAGGAAGATAATCATCTATTCAATAAGAGATCATCTACTACCTCACATATCTACCTTGAAGACAACTTATCAAATGTATGATGTAATGAAGACGATGTTTGAGAGCAACAACACTAACAGAGCTCTCACATTGAAACACCAACTTCAAAATTTTAAGATGACGAAAGCTGACACCATTGCTACCTTCTTCATGAAGATTTCAAAGATCAAAGATCAGTTAGGTGGCATCGGAGAAACCATCACAAACAGAGAGCTTGTCATGATTACTCTCAATGCACTTCCAAGACATTGGGAACCATTCATTCAAAGTATCAATGGAAGAGCAGACTTACCTCAATTTGATCATCTATGGACAGACTGCACTTAGGAGGAAACCAGACTTATACCCAGAGGTGTGCAAGACTCCCATCATGATGACAATCAAGCCCTTGCTTCTCATACAAAGAGAGGCAGAAGAAATAGAAGAAGTTTCGGCAAAGCATTCAAAGACAAGAAAATTTCAGCAGCTCTAGGTCATGAACATAGAAAAGACATTTCAAAGATTCAATGTTTCAGATGTGACAACTATGGACACATTGCGAGACATTGTCCTACCAGGAAGAAAAGAAGACAACATGCATCCACTGCCGAGGTTGATTCAGAACTACATCATAGAGATGAAGACATAAAAGATGAAGCATTCTTCTTCATTTTAGCACTCTCAAATACCGTTCCTACTGATAGTGATATGTGGTTGATTGATAATGGTGCTTCCAGACACATGACTGGATATAGAGAACATCTTCCAGATCTTGAAGAGAAAGAGTCTCGTCTACATGTTGTACTTGGTGATAATGCCAGAGATATTGTGAAGGGAGTTGGAACTTCTTCTTTCCAACTAGATTTTGACATACCTCTTCAGTTAAGTGAGGTACTATATGTACCTGGGATGAAAAGGAACCTTGTCTCTTCTTCTACCTTAGAGGATAAAGGCTACAAGGTTACCTTCTCTGAAGGAAAATTTCTTGCATGGCACAAGAACTCACACATGGATTATGCCCGGGTGATTAGTGTTCGAGAAAACAGTTTGTACAGATTGATTGTCTGACCAGTCCAGACCTTGTTACATGATACTATCAGCTTGAGCGAACTATGGCATAGGAGACTTGCTCATTTACATTATAGAGCCCTCCCTGCTCTAGGGAAGATGGTGACAGGCCTTCCAGACATACATATCGATCATGATGGCATTTGCAAAGGTTGTGTTCTTGGCAAGAATGTCAAGGGGTCCTTTTCTAGCAGTGACAGTAGATCTAAGGGGATCGGATCTTGGACTTGATACATACAGGATGTTAGTGGACCCATGACTATTGCTTCCTTGAACGGATATTTGTCCTATGTGCTCTTCATCGATGATCACTCTCGAAAGACATGGATTTACTTCTTGAAGACCAAGGATGCAGTCCTTGTGAGATTTCAAGAGTTTAAAGCTCGGGTTGAGAACCTGACCAAGAGGAATATCAAGGTGTTGATATCAGATAATGGAGGAGAGTACACCTCCAGGGATTTCAATGATTTTTGTATTGTGGCAGGGATCAAGAGGGAGTACACCCTTCCTTATAACCCTCAGCAGAATGGGGTTGCAGAGAGGAAGAACAGATCCATTGTTGAGGCAACCAAAGCGATGATACATGATCAGAATCTACCTATGATTATGTGGGAAGAGGCATCCATGACAACAGTGTACGTTCAGAACAGGAGTCCACATAAGATTCTGAAGAACATGACTCTCGAAGAAGCTTTCACTAGAGTGAAGCCTGAGGTTGGACACTTCAGGATATATTGGTGTCCAGTATACTTTCATGTACCCTTCAGACAGAAAGGGTACATTTGTGGGGTACAGTCAATCTTCGAAGGCATATCGGATATAAATCCATGGTCAGAGACAGATCGAGGTTAGCAGAGAGTTCACCTTTGAGGAAGATATAGCCTTCCGAAGATCCAGAGAATCTCAGATGGAGATTGACAATGAGAAGAAAGAAGAAACAGTACCTTCTGTTGAATTTTCACTATGCTAGGCTCATGCATGAGGTTTATTTCATTTAGCATGTACTTGAACCATAAACAAATGCAGCTACACCATACACAAGTGTTGCAATAAACAAGATCACAAGAAGAATTACCATGCACAAGAACACAAGAAATATCCTGGGAAACCCTTCTACTCAAGGGAAGAAAACCCACCAATCCTTTACTATATTCTCAAGAGAAGATCCCCCAACCATGAACCCTGATGCACACAAGAGGGTGCTTCTACAACCTTGAAACTAGCGCCCAAGAGAGGTGCGCACTTCAGCCTTAAAAGAAGGTCTGAAATTTTCAAATGACAAGTGAAGTGTATGTTTCCTCAATGGGAAAATCACCTTTATTTATACAAGACCAGACACAGTAATAGGTGTGTCTATTGGAACAACAAGGACAACCTTAATAACTCAGAAATATAATTATTTATTACAATAAACATTAATTATCTTTCACATATGGTGGGGCCGACTTGTACCCTTTACATCACAATTAGGGTTACAAGTAAATCTTACATTTAGACAATATAGCAAGGGATCCACACGTCCACTAGTGCTCAGCCAATAGGGACACGTCCACCTGTGCTCAGCCATAGGGATGTCATAATCAACAGATCTCTATCTCAATTGAGTCCACAAGAGAATCATCTAGAGAACCATCTCAAGCCTGACTCAACTGAGGCCACAAGAGTACAAAGGTAGGAGACCACATCGACTCAACTCTCACACGGAGGAGAACGATACACCCATCACATGGGTACACCCAACACTGGGCCACGACTCAACTCAGTCCAGAGGAGAACGATACACCCCATCACATGGGCACACCCAACATTGGGCTCTCTCACAGGTCGACTCAACTCAGTCACAGAGGAGAACGTACCCTGGAGAATGTCACACGACATTGCAATCATCAACACTCCCTCTTAGCTAGGGAGGCATTCTCCACCAGGCCAAGTCTCTCACGAATGTACTTGAACTTCGTCCTGGCAAGCGGTTTGGTGAAGATATCTACAATCTACTCATGTGTAGGAAGGTACTACACGTGTAGTGCTTTCCTCTGCACCATGTCTCTGATATAATGGTATTTGATCTCAATGTGTTTCGATTTATCGTGAAACACAGGATTCTCAGAGAACTTCACACAGCTCTGGTAATCACAATGAATGATGGTAGAATCCATCTCATGATCAAATAAATCTGTAGGAACTTGCGAAGTCGCACTGCTTCGCGGACTGCGACACTCAACGCTATATACTTTGCTTCTACAGTACTCAAAGCCACAGAGCTCTATTTCCTACTGCACCAAGAAACCATGGCAGACCCCAAGGTAAAACAAAAACCAGATGTGCTCTTCCAGTCCACTGCGCTCCCTGCCCAATCTGCATCGACATATCCCTGCAATCTCATGTCTACACTGGAGGCATATCTCAAGCCATATCCAATTGTTCCTCATAGATATCTCAATACATGCTTCGCTGCTATCTAGTGAGTCTGTCTCGGCTGACTCATGAACTGACTGAGTATGTTCACTGCATAGCATATATCAAGTCTGTTGTTAACCAGATACATCAATGATCCAATCAGTTGTCGGTATAGATGTGGATCAATCTCTCCTGAATCAGTAGAAGCTTCGTTCATTTTCTTCAGATCCATCCCCATCGGTGTAGGCATGGATTTGCAGTCTGTCATACCAAACTTCTTCAATATCTCCACTGTATATTTTCCTTGACTCAAGAAAATCTCATCGGTCCTCTGCCATACTTCTAGTCCCAAGAAGTAGTGCATCATACCCAGATCCTTCATCTCAAATTCAGAAGTCAATGCACGCTTGCATTCAGCAATAAGTCTTTCTGAACCAGTGGCGAATAAGTCATCAACATATAGGACCAAGATCAGGCACTTGTCACTAACAATATGATAATACAAGTTTGAGCCAGCAACACTCTTGTTGAAGCCCAAACTCATCAGGAATCCATCCATCTTCTCGTACCAAGCACGAGGTGCCTGTTTTAGTCTAGACTCCATACAGGGCTTTCTTCAACCTGCAGACATGAGATTTTTGTTCATGTATCACGAATCCATTTGTCTGCTCGATGTAAACCTCTTCCTCAATCTCACCATTGAGAAAGGTTGTCTTTACATCCATCTAATGTAGTTTCCAACCCATAGATGCAGCTAGTGCAATGATAGTACGGATGGAAGTATATCGGGATACTGGAGCAAATGTCTCCTCATAATCAATTCCCTCCACCTGTGAGAATCCTCTGGCCACAAATCTCGCTTTGTACTTCTCGACACTTCCATCAGTTGCATGCTTGATCTTATAGATCCACTTGGAAGTCACTACAGACTTCCCTTCTGGTCCTGGAACAATATCCCATACATCATTTTTCATGATGGATTGATACTCTTCTGTCATGGCATCTTGCCATACCTGCTGACCTGTTGCTTCTCCATGACAGGAAGGCTCAGTATCAAATGATGTGGCTCATGGTTGAAACATAGCTCGAAAATCTCAGTGGTATCTTGCTCTCTCGGAATGTGCCTCGAGGAGCTGGATGTCCCTCTGCCTCCTGCAGAGTTTGTCGAGCCCAGACAGGCCTTTTATGGCCTACTGCAATGTCTCTGGGAACATCAACTGGAGAAACTAGATCAACTAGATCGACTAGATCAATGATTGTCTCCCTCTGAACTGTTGAAGGGGGAGAAGGTATTGTCTCTTCCTTCTCAAATAGTTTGACTCCCTCTGAAGTCTGATGGATAGACATCTTCCTTTTCCTGTGTTGCTAACCTGGAGACATCTCATGTCTTCTCAGGTTCACTACTGACTCTATAGTACTTTGTTGGCCTCCCATATTAGGATAATAACCAAGATGGCCTCCCATAGGGATAACAACCAATCAAGAAAAATTGGACTCCCGTACCAGGGATAATGGTCCAAGTCATGAGGGTTGTCATACCAGGGATAATACCCTTCATTATCAATATGCAAGCAACTACAGGGTAATGATTAAATCAAATAAGGAATGTAATACAAAACTTACCTTAGTCTATAGTCATGCTCAATCTTGCTTTTGGTCCTCCTGAGAAAGCTCAAAAGAAGAAAGCCTCATCTTCCATGTCTTCATCTCTCTGAGGTGGGTCTGGATCAATGTCAGCGGTGGAGGCATGTTGTCTTCCCTCTTCCTGGTAGGACAATTTCTTGCAAAGTGTCCATTCTTGTCACATCTGAAACACTGGATCTTTGATTTGTCTCTTCTATGATCATAACCTGAAGTTGATGAAGTCTTCTCGCCTTTGAATGCTTGACTGAAGCTTCTTCTATTTCTTATTCCTTTCTTTGTATGAAAGGCAAGAGCATGATTGTCATCATGAGGGGAGTCTTCCACTCCTCTAGCTTTAAGTTTGATTTCCTCCTGGGTACAGTTTGTCCATAGACGATTAAAGTAGGTAGTTCTGCTCTACCACTGATACTTTGAAGAAATGGTTCCCAATGTCTTGGAAGAGCATTGAGAGTGGTCAAGACAAGTTCTCTATCTGATATGATTTCTCCAATGGCACCTAGTTGATCTCTGATCTCTGAAATCTTCATGAAGAAGGTAGCAACGGTGTCATCTTTTGTCATCTTGATATTTTGAAGTTGGCCCTTCAATGTAAGAGCTCTGAGGGTGTTCTTACTCTCAAACATATTCTTCAATGCTTCATACATCTCACGAGTTGTCTTCGGGTTGGAAATACGAGGTAGGAGATGATCTCTCACTGAATAGATGATTATCTTCTTTGCCTTGACGTCATCTTCCTTCCATTCTTCTTTCTCTTCATCGGTAGTTGTTTCTGGTAAAGCCTTTTGTATCACACTCAATAGGTCATCCTCTTCCAGGGTGATCTGTAGTCTTGACTTCCAGGAACTGAAGTTGCTTGATCCATCAAGCCTATCTTCCACCAAGGTTTTGTTCCTCATGGTTTGTAGATTGTTCCACAAACCCTTAGCAACTAGGCTAGGAAACCTAACGGCTAGGCTAGGCTAGCAACCTTAGGTTTTGTTGGACTTATGACTGCCAACAATAAGCCTTGATAGTCAAAAGAACACTGGTGAGCTGAAAAACTCCTTCAATGGGTTGCAGAAACCCTAAAACCGAAATTCTGCAGAAAATTGCGGAACTCTAGAAACCCTAGGGCCAAAAATCCAAAATTCTCGAAAATGCAATATGAAAGTTGTTGGAGGTGCACTGAAGGAGGCCGTACACTCCTATGAAATTTTTGGCCCCAACGTTTCAGTGGAAGGTGTCGAAACAACCCAAAAAGGAGAGAGTCGTACTTTTTCTAGAAACCCTAGGAGGGTCGTATGGATTGCAAAAAAGAGGACAGTTGTCTTTGAAGGCTTGTGCAATGGCTTCTTTCAAGTCCTAAGCTCTGATACCATGTTGAATTTTCACTATGCTAGGCTCAAGCACGAGGTTTATTTCATTTAGCATGTACTTGAACCATAAACAAATGCAGCTACACCATACACAAGTGTTGCAATAAACAAGATCACAAGAAGAATTACCATGCACAAGAACACAAGAAATATCCTGGGAAACCCTTCTACTCAAGGGAAGAAAACCCACCAATCCTTTGCTATATTCTCAAGAGAAGATACCCCAACCAGAAACCCTAATGCACACAAGAGGGTGCTTCTACAACCTTGAAACTAGCGCCCAAGAGAGGTGCGCACTTCAGCCTTAAAGGTAGGTCTGAAATTTCCAAATGACAAGTGAAGTCTGTGTTTCCTCAATGGGGAAATCACCTTTATTTATACAAGTCCAGACACAGCAATAGGTGTGTCTATTGGCACAACAGGGCCAACCTCAATAACTCAAAAATATAATTATTTATTACAATAAACATTAATTATCTTTCCCATATGGTGGGGCCGACTTGTACCCTTTACATCACAATTAGGGTTACAAGTAAATTTACACTTAGACAATATAGCAAGGGATCCACATGTCCACTACTGCTCAGCCACTAGGGACACGTCCACCTGTGCTCAGCCACAAGGACATCATACTCAACAGATCTCTATCTCAATTGAGTCCACAGGAGAATCATCTAGAGTACCATCTCAAGCCTGACTCAACTGAGTCCACAGGAGTACAAAGGCAGGAGACCACATCGACTCAACTCTCACACAGAGGAGAACAATACACCCATCACATGGGTACACTCAACACTGGGGCACGACGCAAGTCATTCCAGAGGAGAACGATACACCCCATCACATGGGCACACCCAACATTGGGCTCTCTCACAGGTCGACCCAACTCAGTCACAAAGGAGAACGTATCCTGGAGAATGTCACACGACGCTACAATCATCAACAGCTTCTCCCCCTTCAGCAATTCAGAGGGAGATAGTTACTGATCCAGTTGATCCCCTAGCTCGAGTTGATGTTCCCAGAAACATTGCAGTAGGCCAGAAGAGGCCTACATGGGCTCGACAGACTTTGCAGGAGGCAAAGGGACATGCAGCTCGTCGTGGTTCATTCCGAGAGAGCAAGAGACCACAAAGATTTTTGAGCTATGTTTCAACTATGAGCCACATCATTGATACTGAGCCTTCTTGTCATGGAGAAGCAGCAGGTCAGTAGGGCAAGATGCCATGACCGAAGAGTATCAGTCCATCATGAAGAATAATGTGTTGGATATTGTTCCGAGACCGAAAGGGAAGTCTATAGTGACTTCCAAGTGGATCTATAAGATCAAACATGCAGTTGATGGAAGTGTCGAGAAGTACAAAGCGAGATTTGTGGCTAGAGGATTCTCTCAGGTGGAGGGAATAGATTATGAGGAGACATTTGCTCCTGTTGCCCGATACACTTCGATCCGTATGATTATTGCTCTTGCCGCATCCATGGGTTGGACACTACATCAGATGGATGTGAAGACAGCCTTTCTCAATGGAGAAATTGAGGAAGAAGTTTACATCAAGCAGCCAGATGGATTCGTGATACATGAGAAGGAGTCTCATGTCTGCAGGTTGAAGAAAGCCCTGTATGGACTAAAGCAGGCACCTCGAGCATGGTATGAGAAAATTGATGGATACTTGATGAGTTTGGGCTTCAGCAAGAATGTTGTTGATCCCAACCTATATTACAACATTGTTGGTGACGAGTGCCTAATTTTGGTCCTATATGTTGATGACTTATTCCTCACCAGTTCAGAAAGCCTTATTGTTGAATGCCAGCGTGCATTGGCTTCTAAATTTGAGATGAAGGACCTTGGTATGATGCACTACTTCTTGGGACTAGAAGTGTGGCAGAGAACTGATGAGATTTTCCTAAGTCAAGGGAAATACACAGTGGAGATATTGAAGAAATTTGGGATGACAGACTGCAAGTCCATGCCTACACCAATGGTGATGGATCTGAAGAAACTGAGCGAGACTTCTTCTGATTTAGGTAAGATTGATCCACATCTTTACAGACAATTGATTGGATCATTGATGTATCAGGTTAACACCAGTCCTGATATATGTTATGCAGTGAATGTACTCAATCAGTTTATGAGTCAACCAAGACACATTGGATAGCAGCGAAGCATGTGTTGAGATATTTACGAGGCACAGTTGGTTATGGACTGAGATATGCCTCCGGTGTAGACATGAGATTGCAGGGATATGCCGATGCAGATTGGGAAGGGAGTGTAGTGGACCGGAAGAGCACCTCCGGTTGTTCTTTTACTTTGGGATCTGCCATGGTTTCCTGGTGCAGCAGGAAACAGACTTCTGCGGCTTTGAGTACCGCAGACAGTGTGGCTTCGCAAGCTCCTTGCAGACTTATTTGGACATGAGATGGATTCCACCGTTATTCATTGCGATAACCAGAGTTGTGTGAAGCTCTCAGAGAATCCTGTGTTTCACAATAAATCGAAACACATCGAGATCAAATACCATTACATCAAAGATATGGTGCAGAGGAAAGCAGTACATGTGCAGTACCTTTCTACACAGGAGTAGGTTGCAGATGTCTTCACCAAACCGCTTGCCAGGACGAAGTTCGAGTACTTCCGTGAGAGACTTGGCCTGGTGAAGAATGCCTCCCTAGCTGAGAGGGAGTGTTGATGATTGCAGCTTCATGAGACATTCTCCAGGTCGTTCTCCTCTGGACTGAGTTGAGATGATCTGTGAGAAAGCCCATGTGATGGGTGTGTCATACTCCTCTGGACTGAGTTGAGACAATCTATGAGAAATCCCATGCGATGGGTGTGTCATACTTCTCTGGACTAAGTTAAGATGATGTGTGTGGTCTCTTGACGTGCTCCTCTGTACTGAGTTGAGATGACTTGAGATGGTCTCTTGTTGGACTCCTATGGACTTAGTTGAGTCGACTTGAGATGGCTCTCCAGATGGTACTCCTATGGACTTAGTTGAGTTGATCTGTTGAGAGTGATGTCCCTGTGGTTGAGCATAGGTGGACATGTCCCTAGTGGCTGAGCACTAGAGGATGTGAGAGATCCTTGCTATATTGTCTAAGAGTAAGATTTATTGTGTAACCCTAATTTTGTATTGTGAAGGGTACAAGTCGACCCCACCATGTAAAGATAATTAATATTGTGTAAAGATTAATTATATTATTGAGTTATAGAAGTCGGCCATATTGTGCCAATAAACACATCCATTTGATGTGCTAGGTCATGTATAAATAAGAGTTGATCCCCATTGTGGATCACTCACTCTTCATTGTCTTATTCTCTCAACGCCTACTTATAGGGCTGAAGTGCGCACTCCTCTTATGCGCAAGCTTTCTTGGTCATAGAAGCACCCTCTTGTGTGCTCTAGGGTTTGTAGTGTGTGGGGGATCTTCTCTTGACTCTATAGCAAAGGATTGTTGGGTTTTTCCCTTGGCTGAGAAGGGTTTTCCCAGGATAACTTCTTGTGTTCTTGTGCATGGTTATTCTTCTTGTGATCTTGGTTACAGCAACTATTATATTGTTGCATAGTTTATGTTTAAGTTCATGCTAAATTGAAAAGAAACTACATGTGCTTGAGCTAAGCATCAAAAATTCAACATTATGGACCATTTGAAATCCTAGAGAGGATTGTTCATGTTGCATATATGCTTGTATTGTCTGCATCCTTGTGTATTCATAATGTTTTCCATGTATCATTGCTTAAAAAGTACGTACCTTATGCTAATCATATTATCGATTAGAATGTGATTCCAATGGACCTTGTACGGTCCTGAGGATGCAACTTGGGAGCGTGAGGATGTTATGCCGGTAGAGTATCTGCATCTTTTTGAAGACTTTTGAAATTTTGTATGTACATGTGTATATAATGCACTAAGGACAGTGCATGAATTGGGGGGGGGGGGGGGGNGATGCAATGTCCCTAATTTGAACCCCATTTGTAATTGTACATATAGGCTGGTGAGACGTTGGTACCAATTGTAAATGTAAATGTACATATAGACCGGTGAGCTGTTGGCACTAAGTTTTGGTTTTGCGCACACCTGAGTAGTGCGCGAGGATTGTTATCAAAGAAAGGGTGTGCACATTTCATAGAGATGTGCGCACCTGGGTAAGTGCACGTGGTAGCACATCAAAGGAAGGGTGTGCACATTTCACAGTGTTGCGTGCACTTGAGTAAGTATGCAGGGATTACCTTGAAGTGTGTGTCAAACCAAGATATATATATATATATATATATATATATTTGAGATCGGAGAGCCTGTGTGGTTATGGGGTTGGTGAGCCAGAATGCAAATAGGCCAATACGCCTATCCTTGTAAAATGTAATCACACTCAAGTTATTAATAATATCACATCGTTGCGCGCAGACTAATCAGACGAAAAGAGACGGGGGGCTAAACTCCACCGAAAAAGGGAAAAGTAGGGGCTAAGCCAAGGAGGCTTAAGTCCAAGGGAATAATTTATTAATATTTCCGAAAAGTGTAATTATGGATAATTATTTATCCTAAGTTCTTGAGGGATGGGAACGAGTCACCAAGTGGCTAAAGCTATTTCTGAAGGTGACAAGTGTCCATTTTAAGGCATGCAATATATATTGTTGGCCTTAGTGTCTTTTGGGGGAATTTATTCATTTCTCATGTGCAGAAGGGGTTTTGTCCACATGAGAAATGAATGAAAGACGACTATTACTTTATCTGCAGAGAAAAGCTTGTAAAGGGGTTTTTTGTATTGTAACCAGAGTATTTTTTGTAGAAGAGGCGGGTTGTCAAGCCCGTGAGCATTCTCTCCAGGTGAGAGTTTCGATGGGAATTGTTCCCTAGTGCGTTGGGCATTAATTACAGGGCTCTGAGACAATCTGTCTCTCCTATTGTTGAAGCCCTGGAAGGGAAGTGGGGCAGCCCAAGGAATGTTGAGCAGAAAAGGGGCACACTTCCTTGGGTGGGACAAGAATATGGGGAGTGAGAGACTATAAACTAGTTGCAGCAGCGAGCACCTTGGACTGAACAATCCTATTGATTATCAGACCTTAGCTTGGCATTAGGAGTCCTTTTGCCCTAGTGGAGTTTAAGCCCCAGCTCGAGGGTGACCTGTTGCTGAAATTTTATGAGCAACAGAGTCTATGGCTGGGAGGAACGTCTAAGCTCTGCGCATAGTTGGCGATTTTTCATAAAAGCTAAGTGTTCTTTATGTGCTTGTCTCATTTATTGTGTGCTTAATTATCTATGTCTGATATGGTTAATTCTTGTATGATGTTGCATATAAGTAATTGTTGTTAATTTGTATAATGTTGGTAGAAAATCCAGGTCCTATCAGCAGTCTTCTTGGTCTGTCTTTGACCAAGCTAAGACACTAAGTTTCTCTGCTGTTATAAAATTGTTTTCTGCTGTTTTATGACAGCCAACTGTAGTTTTGTTTTGCTGATGTGTTATGGTT
>ML777433.1:1195985-1210787 GCA_009831015.1 Picea engelmannii | reverse complement strand
TGTAAATGGTGTAATCTTTTGTAATACTTAGAATTCTTTTGTATAATTCTAACTTGTGGTTTGGGGTAGTTTACTTTGATTTACTTGTAATATTTGTTGTAATAAACCACCCTCAAACCTTAGTCGACCCCATTGCCCAACCATAGGCACTAGTCTTAGTTGACTTAGGGAAAGGGCTGACTGTCATATAGACTAGACTTGCACTCTGCATTTGCTGCTTGTTCATCTTAGGCTAAGTTTTCCCCTTTGGCCTATAACAAATTAAAACTAACTCCTAGAACCTTAACATTAAAATTAACTTAGTAACTAGGGACTACCCCCCTTGGCTTCCCTAGGAGTAAGCCTAGAAGGAAGAAGTTCCAGTCAAGGTGACAGTGTGGACTTGGAACTTAGACATTGTGTCTCCGAGGGCACACTAAGTGAGTTGGACTTAGCTCACGTTAGCAAGTGTGCATTAGGACTGCAACAGGGGGTTTATCTAGGATCGTTTTGACCAAAAATACTTGTGTCCAATCTCATGCATGCTTAGAGTTTAAATCAGTTGTAAGAGTTGTAAAGATCTAGAGGAATGTTATTTGTTTTGAGTATATTGCATGTGCTAACCACCGATTACGAAAACACTTGCAAGGGCATCTCAAAAGAGCACTTAACCATCAAATTATGAGCAGAAAAGTACTTGACTGTTTGCTGTCCTAAAACAGCAGCAAAGGACAGTTTTGGAGACATAACTTAGAGCCCAACAAGAGGCCATCTGACAGGCCTGTTGGGAAACCTCATAGTTCCTCAAAAATCTACAATGAGAAGAGAGCATCCTAGAATAAATGAGGTCGTTGGGATCTCTATCACATGGATTTATTACTTGAGTTCACTTAGATTAGGAATGTGTTCAAACGATTGCAACTAAAGAAGTTGTAAACCCTCATTACCAAACACTTTATCTCTGCATTTTATGACAGTGAATGGACCTTGGAAAAGCACTCAAAAATGACAACGTATAACGGTTTGACAAAGTTGTTGAAACTCTTACAATATTGGTTTGTTGCTTAGGATTGATTAGAGTGAAAATCATCCAAAACGTTGCAAAAAACACCAACATTTAAACCATCATTTCGTTAATCTGAAAAGGCTCTGCAATTTATGACAGTCAAGAGACTTTTGCAAGCAATGAATAGATGACGACTTGCCTTGTAAGGTGGGTTGTTAGGCCTTTTTATGTGTCTATTAGCTGCTTCAGATATTCTAGTATGATATTCCTTCAAATGTTGCAAGAGAAATGACACTTGACCCTTGTTATAATACACTTAACCCAAAAGTTCCAAGCAAAGAATATATTAGGGCATCCACAAAATTACAGATTTTGTTTCTCTTCAAGCATACCTCAACATGCAAGTGTTAGATCAAAGGATAGACAATAAAACCAGATCCAAACCCTTATTGAATGCTAACAACAAAAGATATTCAATGGAAGATAAGCTAGCATACACAGAATCTGAATATAAGATATATCATTGAGGCTCAAACAATCTAGATTCAAGAATAAACCTGATAAACCTTAGATTGCAAATAAAAAAATAGAAAAAATGACAAAAAGGGAATATCAATTTTGTTTTTTTTTAGTGGATGAAGACAAGGATAGACCAGTGCCTAGAGAGGGCTATGGGGTCTCTACACTAGATCTAGGTGAAGCTTAGAATTTAAGATAGGACAATGTTGATGGCACCCATAGGATTGCCTCTCAAACGTTATCCGGGGCTAGATGGTTCTTCTCAAGATTGGAAGGGGGAATTGGTCCGTGAAAAAGAACTCTCCAAGTACTAGCAAGGTGACCTTAAAGGTTGGCCAAGAAAAAAGGGAGGAGCCCTAGGGCATCCTACCTTAATGCAATGGAACAATTCTTCAATGGCCAAAGCGGGAAGGAAAGAAAACCATAACTTGAGTTACCCTTCGAAGTGGAGCATTTCACCCTTCTTTGACCTTGTAGTAGCTTTGTCCTCCAGGAAACCTGAAAAGTTCTTTCATCTAAACCCTTGAAAAATAACTAGCATTCACTTAGAAAAAGAATAGATGCACAAGAACTCTTTAAGCCAGTTTTCTCATTAATCTCCAACAAATTAAATGAGAGGTCTCCTCTTTTTATAGCTAAGGAACCTCCTTAATACAATACATAATACAATGTGCTAGCTCAATACCATGAACTCAAAACCATTAGCCCAGTTAAAACCATAGGAAAAATACAATAAGTGAGATAAAATATCCCTCAAAACCCTCCAAAACCAAAACGTCCCTATGAAATGGTCCAAAATACAACAAGAAGTGCCACACGTGTGGGCTAGAGAGAGGTATGAGAGGTGCGTCCCTCAAAATATGTGCCAATGTAACCTCAAAAGATGAAAAGATGAGTCAACATGGTCTAAAGGCCTCCAACAATCCTCCAACCAACTCCCCAAAACCAAGGAATGGTCCAAGTGTGAAAATAACCACCTCAAAAGCATCGTGTCACTCCCACACATGTGGATCATCCAAGTCAACAAGTCAATGCAAGTGGCACATGTGGCCTCCTCAAGGTGGGCGCTCCTCAAATAAATAATGGTGAATCATGCCACATCATCCAATGGTCCAAATAACAACCTGTAACCACTCCAACAACCTACAACTAACTCCTCAAATGCATTAATGGCTCCCACATGTGGTCCAAGGAGAGATAATAATGCATGAGTGTGAATACAACGTCCAACTATGCAAGCAGAATGAGTCTAAGAGGTCCATGTGGCATGTGTGATGACATGGCATCCTTGTCATGGCTCGATGCACTGTCACGATCCAATGCGGTGACACATATCCCAAGGTAGTACACGGATCCCAATGTCTATAGATATGCCCAAATATGAGTACATAGATCCTAAGTCTATAGATATGCTCAAATATGAGTACACAGATCCTAATGTCTATAGATATGCTCAAATATAAGTACACAGATCCTAATGCAGCATCGCAAATCCCCATGCGGTGTCACAGATCTCGAGGCATGGTACACATATCCCAATGCAAGACACCCACTTGAAGTGATGGGTCTAGCTTCTTAGCAAGCCATTAGATGATAACACCTAGTGAGATCTCTTAACACAACATAACAAATAAGGGTTAGTTTTAATATTTGCCTAAATTTTACCAAGGGGGGACAACATTAACCCTTATACATGCACCAAGTCCTACGACAACAAATATTTCCCAAGTACCTAGGTGAAAGATAGGTAGAAAGACAAATAATGATGGAAAAGGGAAGGGAAAGACTTCATGTGATGACCCTCAAAGTCTTATACATGCATAGGTCTTTTTAATTCGTTCATCTAGCTTTCATGAGCTAGGATTTTTATACAATACCCTTCGAGAGGGAGCTTAGCATTGAGCTACCTGTCCTAGGCACTATTTCTTACTACCCCTTTATGCCTTTTTCTTTATGTGTTCAGATTATCGAACAAGTCCCTTTTTCTTTAGATATTCGTAGACAAGCTAGGGACTAGGGGCATTGGCATCATAGCGAGGTGGCATTGCTCAAGCTTTTATTTTTGGCTTTTGATTTTATAGCTCTTCACCTCTAGACTTTTTGGCTTTATTAGTCGGGCTTTCTTCTTTAGACCTTTCTTTTGACCTTTGAAAAATCATACATGATCAGGGTAGATTATTTTTTATACGGATGGAATGACATGATACAAGGAAGGTGGAAAATGTCTAGCATGGTTAGGATGTGGACAACCTTATCAAAGATAAGTACCCAATAGTACAAATTGACCCGAGAATGACACACTTCTAAAAGAAAACATGTTCCCGAAGTAAAATAATAAAACTATGCATGTTATGAAGTGTTATCGGATTTCATTTAATGTTTACCACTTTCATGACTAACTAGGGAGTTATAGCATCCCATCCAAATGAACATCAATACATGGAACATCAAGATCAAACATACTGAAACCATACCATACCATCCATAGTGCATCTATCATCTGAGGAGTGAGGGAGGAGGATGAGATATACCACAGTTGAGCTAACACGGTCATAGATTTGATGGAGATAATAAGAATAAATCTTCGAGTCTAAAGAAGATGAGCAAGATAGCTCATGTAAAAAAGCAACATGACACCATCTAAGGGTACCTCCAAAGTTGTCACCCTTGGGGGGGTAACAGGGTACTTAAAACCACCAATTTTTGCTCAAATTTTGTTACTTTGATACCATATCTCTAAATTCTTGTCTTGATAAATTTTCTTGTCGCCCTATTGTTAATTAATTAACATGTGCAGGCACTATAATGTAGAATTATACAATATAATGAAAACATTAAATGACCATGGCACCATAAATTTAAAATAAAGACTTAAACTTGCAAATAGAACTAAACAACTGGAAACTAATATAACCATGACATCAACAACATTAATTCATCACAATCACAAGTAAGTCATGAACACTTATCTTTCTGGGAATTATCCACCAATTGGTTGTAGAAGGACATTCCACCCAACCATAGGCTCCTTGTTGAACCAATTCTCTCTACAACAAAGACCAACCTTGAACTAAGGCTATGAATCCATAAGGGTGAGTTTACCTATGGCTAGCTCTAACTATCTTCACACAACCCAATTCCCATGTTAATAGATAATATTTCCACCTACGACAGTCCCAAACCACAACCCTCTTTTCTCATCACCCTACACAACCCAAGGAATGTGATCCTCTTCTCTACTCAACAATCCCTTAGGCTATCCCACTTCCCTTAAGGGCTTCAACATAGGCTGACTAGGAAATCTCACTACTAGGATTCCATGGATTCCCAACAGTAGTTCAATTCCTCAATAACAACAATTACCATTACATACACTCTTCATATCCATCATAATTCGGCATGTTTTCTACAACAGTTCTATGGCCACTTGCACTTAGAGAGAACTCTCCCAAATTCCACTAATAGAATGGTAATTTGAGCTCTCCCAAATTTCCTAGCCGAATAGCAACTCAAACTCTCCCAACAATTGATAATTTGAACTCTGCCACCGAATGGTAATTCGAACAAACTAGTGATTTGAGTCGGAATGGTAGTTGAATAGAATGATCACACGAACCACCACGCACTCTCAACTCCTTGATAATTCAAACTCTCGGATAATTCGAACTACCCCCAAAAACATTCGAACTCTCTCTCTCCCCTGCATGGCCGAAAAAGGCATAGTGTAAAATTGCATGGTATGTGTTGTCGTCCTTATACACACCTAAATCGTGGAAAAGTCTCCAATCCACTTGGTGTGTCCTTGGAGGCACAATGCCTAAGTCCAAACCCATTGTCACCTTGACTTGGACTTCTTTCGTCTAGGCTTACCCCTAGGGAAGCCAAGGGGGGTCGACCCTACTTACTATGTAAGTTGATTATTGAATTCTAGGAGTTGATTTTAGTTTGTTAAGTTAGGGGGAATCTAACCTATATGAAAAGCAGCAATGCAAATGCAAAGCTTCAATGACAATCAAACCTTTCCCTAAAAGGACAACTAAGACTAGTGCCTAAAGATTGGGCAAGGGGTCAATTAAGTTTGTACACAAAGAATGAAAAAGTAATCTAATTATAAAAAACAACTTTACAATTGAGATAAGTTACAAAATGAAATACACAAATGAAATATGTTAGGAATAAATATACAATGGAACTACAAGTTAGATAATAGCACAATATAGACAAAGAACTAAAGAATGGTTATACAACTATACAACAAGAGATCAACTTATGCCAATGAACATGAGATAACCAAACATGAAAGATATAACTTGAAACGACTTAGGAAATGAAGCAAATGCGCAACTTAAGTAAATGAAATGAACTTTGAGAAAGAGCCAACAAAATAGAACTAATGCGCAACTTCTGAAGCAAGAGGAAACTACAAGCAAGTTGCCCCAAAGAGATGGTGGGCAACTTGAAGGTAGAATGCCCAAGTATAGATACACAACTTTAGAGATAATGAAAATTAAAAGTAACTATGTGCCCAACTTGAAAGCAAAAGTACTTGGAAAGTAAAGGTGCTAGTAAAGTGAATCCCATGAACATGAAAAAGCCTTGAACAACAAAGCTTGCACAACCAAAGATACTGAAATGTAAAGCACAAGTGTTGTAAAAGTGTTGTAGGTAAATTTTATGAAAATTTTAGAGTCTCTCTTTGATTAGGGGGATTAAGGTTTTATGATGCAAGCCTAGACTATGTGTCTACCCCTAGACTCTTACGGCTTTGGCCAAAATGATTGTTGGGTGCTCAAGAAGAAGGGAAAACAAGGCCCTTCCCTAGCTCCACAGGTCAACCCGGAATACTTGGACGCTCAAGTAGGGGGGAACACCTAGTGTCATGAAGTCATCCCTGACTTAGCACCCCTTGTAGCCTCCACAAACACCATTTTTGGTGGTGAAAGTTGTACCAGTCTGGGTGCCTAATTAGACCAGATAAATTCATTTCAAATCTAAGCTACAAGTTATGATTAATTCCAACTTAGAAATAAAGATAGCAAACTAAGATTAATACCCAACTTAAAATACAAGATTGCTTTCAACTAAATGAGATATTAACAAATGATTACTAAAGGAAATATTAACAAATTAAACAAGAAAGCAAGCCTTACGATATAGCATGGGTTGGCTAAGCCAAACCTCTTTGCTAGGTGTAGGCAAAATTAATCAATGCAAAATAAAATGACTGGAAAGTAAAAACATTGCACCTAGACACACAACCTTGCCTTAAAGACAAGTGGGGAAAAAGAATAAAAGCAAAAACATAAAATTAATCTATCATAGCCTTACAATTTTGCATGGATTGGCTAGGCCAAATCACTTTGCAAGGTGTAGGCAGATTAATTATTTACAAAACAAAAAATTAACTTTTTAAAGAAGAAGCCAAGCCCAAGAGACTCTCTTGGGCTACTTACAATGCTTGGAAGAGATGAGACAAGAAGAGGGTTTTGAAACCCCAACTTGGGAGGCTCTTTTGGAGTGTTTTGAGCCCTAAAATGGGCAGCACCTCCCCTTGTTCTGACAAGAACCTGCAAAAAACAGCAAGCTAATGCTTGCTGGAAATGTTGCAAAAATACTTGAAAATGCTTAGTAATTTCTATTAGTACAAAAAAGAAATTTATATGTAAAAATCTGAACAGTAAATATATATTTTTATGTTATTTTCAGAACATATGATGCCTCAAATCAATATAGAAAGATGAAGAAATAGAACAAAAAAATTTTGGAGGCTTATGTTGGCCCAACAAGTAAATTTCCAGATCTGAAATCTACTTGTTTAAGCACCTTGGTGACCTGCAAATGATACCAAACTTGCTACAAAGCCAATCAAGAGGTGAGTAGATCCAATAAACAAGTAAAATATTTTACTAGTTCTATTAAAACTACCTCACTAAAACAAATAGAAATACTTCTACTTATTCTACCAAGCAAAATATTTTGCCTATGGATCTCTTAATCTAGGCAAGTAAACATGCAAGAACACTTAGAGACAAAGCAATATCACCTCAATAGTATTTGCATAAAATCAAGAAGACTCCCAATGCCAAGATGGTGTTCCTCAAAAGCTTCATTTATTCATAAAAAATCTGCATGCAAATACTTGCAACAAAACTAGAAGAAATGGGAAAGAGAGAGAGATAGAAGTGAGAGAGATTTGGGCATAGTGGAATTTCTCTGAGAATAGATGTGAAATGAGGAGGGGTAGGCATTCTTTTATACTTGGGAGAGAAGAGAGACCTGTCTTGGATGAGTTACAAGTGTCATACATCCATGAGAAATAGACAAAGTCAAGCAAGAGTCACTTTTAAGGTTTTGGTAGTGAGTTAGGGTTTGAGGGGTGAGGGGGAAAGGGGGTAAACACCTTTTCCTATGGTCAAACATGTGGTTAGACACCAAAGGGGGCGAAATTAGGATTTAAGTGGCTTTTTCACTTAAACTTTTTATTTCCCATGTGTCACTTTTAGCTAGAAAACACTACTTTAAGTTGTTGGCTAAGTAAGGGGGGATTCTTTAAGTGGAAAATTATTTTTCCAACTTAGGTAAAAGGTTAGGAAACCTTTCCCACTTTCTCTCATGTTTTATTTACCTTTTTACATTTTTTGGCATTTTTACTTAGCCAAATTAAAGCAATTAATTGTTGACTCAAGACTGACTTGGACTCCTCATGGACAATGACCTAGCAAAACTTGTCCAATTGAGCTGAAACTTGGTCCAAGGGTCTAGGGGGTCTCATGCCATTTCTTTTGAGTACTCAAACCCCTATCAAAATCCCCTAGGGCCCAGTTTTTACATTTTTACATCCAATTTAATTAAAATTACCATTAACTGGATAATTTTAAAAAATTAAAAAAAAACTACTTTGACTCGACGGAATTCCTCAAGACTCTAGGAGATGTCTACCATGGTTATTTACAATATTCCTAGACCCTAGTCACCCATTGGGCTCGATCATTAGAACACCTTTCACCACTTTGGAGGATTATTGTGAGTGAAAAAGTCAAGGGTAATTAAAAATTACCTGAGGATAAAAAACACTCGATGAAAGGACTTCCCTAATGATAAAGTCCTAGGTAACTAACCTAAAATATGACTCATGATGACTCATTACATTATTATCCTACCCAGGGGAGCAGACATTCCAATTACAAAAAGACGTGTCGAGGGACAAAATTGCCTTATAGAGCCAGAAGTCTTCAAAAAAAAGTTGTACCCCAAGGTACACAGCTTCATGGTATATGGAGTTGACCCCTAGTCGAAATAGGTGGTCAACATCTGGCTCCACATGGGGACGTGTGTTCGATCTTTTTGAAGGAGAGCATACGAGAACTTCAGAATCTACAAAACCGATTGCTCACCAATATCCAACATAAATACATGTATAAAAATAATAATCAATAAATGAAATGCTATTGACAATAATTACAAAAATAAAATGAATGTAGACAATAATCACACAAATAAAATGGTTATTTAATGAAATACATTCATTAAACGAAATAATACAAAACTGAAAGAAAAAGAGAAAGGTTAGAAATACGTTACAAAGGGTGCCCCTTTGGACACCAAGTGGCCAACATTTGAAAAATGGCTTGAGGATCCATCATCTGAATGGCTAAGATGGAATGAATTAGGGCCAGCCATGCAATGAATGGAATGAAACCCCAGATGTCTGAAACATCCCTGTCCGGGATGACTCATTGAAGATCCCTTTCCAAGTTTTATCAACTTGTAGTTTATTGTGAGAATGAACCATCCAAGAATCATGCAACTTCCTCTATTCAACCAAACATTGAATTTTGACAAGCCTTGTGAAATTTTGATATCTTGTTGCATATGACCGTCATGGTGGAAAGCCAACCAATGCTCATAATGATATGAAATTGATAAATTGAAGTTGCCTCCCATTTTCCAATTACCTTGTATTGAATCATCTGATGGCTGATAGGTTGGAAGTGGAACTATTAAGGAAACTGCTTCACTGTTTTCATCAAGGTTGTCGAAGATCTCTTCTGAAGAGATGGGTTCTTCGGGAGGAGGGTGGGGATTTGAATCATCTAGATGTTCAACAACTTCAAACTCAAATTCCTTTATCTCCTCATGATCAGTTACTGGCTCATCTATGGACTCATTCGAAATTTCCCTATGAACTTCCCTTTCTTGTTCACTGTGAAGCTCAAGCTCTATAGGGTCTGGATACTCAATACAAGCATGTGTACTGACAAGGTTAGCATCCATGATCTCTAATTGATCTTCCACGGCCTCAAATTGTTTTTTCATGGCCTCAAACTGTTTTGTATGGGCAAACTGCATGTTCTGAATGATTTTTTTAAGCTCCTCAATGGGATCTGGTGGAGTATCTCTCTTTATGTCTAAATTGATTGTTTCTATATCTGGAAGATCCTTCTCCTTCCATTTTTCCATAAAAGCATCAACCAACTCATTGTAAGTTTCAATCTATTCATCCCCCCACCTTTCTAAAAACGCATGCATCAAATCCTGTATGGTCTTGAACTCATTATCATCTGAATCATGAAACCAATCATAAGCATATTCCTCACAAACAGTCAAGACAAACAATTGCATTAGAACATCCTCATGAAGAGGTGGATCACACCACTCATCAATACACTGCCCAAAGGCTCTGATATGGGCATTAGCACACATTCCTCACAAACAGTCAAGACAAACAATTTCATTAGAACATCCTCATGAAGAGGTGGATCACACCACTCATCAATACATTGCCCAAAGGCTCTGATATGGGCATTAGCATCACCATGATCAAAAAAATCAGGCAAATTTTCAATAACTATTTCAGGCAAATCATGAGAGTAACCAACTATTCTTGAAAAATCAATAGGTTTATAAAAACTATCCATTTCTAAACCAGATCATTAAACAAAAAGGTCTACAAAAAGCACTGGGACCCAAAAGTTACTAAGGATCCAACGAGAAGGAAAACTGACTAACTTCGTCCCAAAACCTTTTCAAATTCAAGGATGAAGATAAGCAAGTCGCGAGTTCTTTCTTGAAGAATACTTTGTCAAATTATTTTGAAGTGGAGTCGCGAGATGATCAAGTCTATTCTAAACAAACAAGAAGCATCAAACAAAGCAAAAAAAAGAAGGAAAAAACAAAGTTGCAGATTTATTATGTACAAACAAGAGATGTGTATCAAAGATTGCTTCTCCTCCAAGACTTTCAAGTAGGCTACGAGGAGCAAGAGGATTGCTCTCGGTAGTATACTTCAAAGAATTTTCAGATGGAGTCGCCACTTGGAGAGTAAGTAATGTCGAATAACACAACTCAAGTAAAAAAAATTTAAGGGAAAATTTATTACTTAGTTTTAAAGAATAAATTAGAGTAAGTCGTTTTAACCAAGGATAAGAGACTTATCCCCGGCAATGGCGCCAAAGATGTTGTCGTCCTTATACACACCTACAATCGTGGAAAAGTCTCCAATCCACTTGGTGTGTCCTTGGAGACACAATGCCTAAGTCCAAACCCATTGTCACCTCGACTTGAACTTCTTTCGTCTAGGCTTACCCCTAGGGAAGCCAAGGGGGGTAAACCCTACTTACTATGTAAGTTGATTAATGAATTCTAGGAGTTGATTTTAGTTTTTGTTAAGATAGGGGGAATCTAACCTATATGACAAGAAGCAATGCAAATGCAAAGCTTCAATGACAATCAAACCTTTCCCTAAAAGGACAACTAAGACTAGTGCCTAAAGATTGGGCAAGGGGTCAATTAAGTTTGTACACAAAGAACACAAAGAATCAAAAAGTAATCTAATTATAAAAAACAACTTTACAATTGAGATAAGTTACAAAATGAAATACACAAATGAAACATGCTAGGAACAAATATACAATGGAACTACAAGTTAGATAATAGCACAATATAGACAAAGAACTAAAGAATGGTTAGACTACTATACAACAAGAGATCAACTTCTGCCAATGAACATGAGATAACCAAACATGAAAGATATAACTTGAAACAACTTAGGAAACGAAGCAAATGCGCAACTTCTCAAGAGGAAACTACAAGCAAGTTGACCCAAAGAGATGGTGCACAACTTGAAGGTAGAATGCCCAAGTATAGATACACAACTTTAGAGATAATGGAAATGGAAAGTAACTATGTGCCCAACTTGAAGGCAAAAGTACTTGGAAAGTAAAGGTGCTAGTAAAGTGAATCACATGAACATGAAAAAGCCTTGAACAACAAAGCTTGCACAACCAAAGATACTAAAATGTAAAGCACAAGTGTTGTAAAAGTGTTGTAGGTAAATTTTATGAGAATTTTAGAGTCTCTCTTTGATTAGGGGGATTAAGGTTTTATGATGCAAGCCTAGACTATGTGTCTACCCCTAGACTCTTACTGCTTTGGCCAAAATGATTGCTAGGTGCTCAAGAAGAAGGGAAAACAAGGCCCTTCCCTAGCTCCACAGGTCAACCCGGAATACTTGGGTGCTCAAGCAGGGGGGACACCTAGTGTCGTGAAGTCTTCCCCAACTTAGCACCCCCTGTAGCCTCCACAAACACCCTTTTTGGTGGCTAAAGTTGTACCAGTCTGGGTGCCTAATTAGACCAAATAAATTCCTTCCAAATATAAGCTACAAGCTATGATTAATTCCAACTTAGAAATAAAGATAGCAAACTAAGATTAATACCCAACTTAAGAAACAAGATTGCTTCCAACTAAATGAGATATTAACAAATGATTACTAAAGGAAATATTAACAAATTAAACAAGAAAGCAAGTCTTACGATATAGCATGGGTTGGCTAAGCCAAACCTCTTTGCTAGGTGTAGGCAAAATTAATCAATGCAAAATAGAATGACTTGAAAGTAAAAATATTGCACCTAGAAACACAACCTTGCCTTAAGGACAAGTGGGGTAAAAGAATGAAAGCAAAAACAGAAAATCAATCTATCCTAGCCTTACGATTTTGCATGGATTGGCTAGGCCAAATCACTTTGCAAGGTGTAGGCAAATTAATTATTTACAAAACAGAAAATTAACTTTTTAGAGAAGAAGCCAAGCCCAAGAGACTCTCTTGGGCTGCTTACAATGCTTGGAAGAGATGAGAGAAGAAGAGGGTTTTGAAACCCCAACTTGGGGAGCTCTTTTGGAGTGTTTTGAGCCCCAAAATGGGCAGCACCTCCCCTTGTTCTGATGAGAACCTGTAAAAAACAGCAAGCTAATGCTTGTTGGAAATGCTGCAAAAATACTTGAAAATGCTTAGAAAATTTATATTAGTACAAAACAGAAATTTATATGTAAAAATATGAACATTAAATGTATATTTTTATGTTATTTTCAGAACATATGATGCCTCAAATCAATAGAGAAAGATGAAGAAATAGAATAGAAATTTTTTGGAGCCTTATGTTGGTCCAACAAATAAATTTCCAGATCTTGAATCTACTTGTTTGAGCACCTTGGTGACCTGCAAATGATGTCAAACTTGCTACAAATCCAATCAAGAGGTGAATAGATCCAATAAACAAGTAAAATACTTTACTAGTTCTATTAAAACTACCTCACTAAAACAAATAGAAATATTTCTACTTATTCTACCAAGCAAAATACTTTGCTATGGATCTCTTAATCTAGGCAAGTAAACAAGCAAGAACACTTAGAAACAAAGCAATATCACCTCAATAGTATTTGCATAACATCAAGAAGAATCCCAATGCCAAGATGTTGTTCCTCCAAAGCTTCATTTATTCATAAAAAATCTGCATGCAAATACTTGCAGCAAAACTAGAAGAAATGGGAAAGAAAAAGAGAGAGAGAGAGGTGCGAGAGATTTGGGCATAGTGGAGTTGCTCTGAGAATAGATGTGAAATGAGGAGGGGTAGGCATTCTTTTATACTTGGGAGATAAGAGAGACCCTTCTTGGATGAGTTACAAGTATCACACATCCAAGAGAAATAGACAAAGTCAAGGAAGAGTCACTTTTAGGGTTTTGGTAGTGAGTTAGGGTTTGAGGGGTGAGGGGGAAAGGGGGAAAACACATTTTCCTATGGTCAAACATGAGGTTACACACCAAGGGGGGCTAAATTAGGATTTAGGTGGTTTTTTCACTTAAACTTTGTATTTCCCATGTGTCACTTTTAGCTAGGGAACACCACTTTAAGTTGTTGGCTAAGTAAGGGGGGGTCTTTAAGTGGAAAATTACTTTTCCAACTTAGGAAAAAGGTTAGGAAACCTTTCCCACTCTCTCTCATGTCTTATTTCCCTTTTTACATTTTTTGGCATTTTTACTTAGCCAAATTAAAGCAATTAATTGTTGACTCAAGACTGACTTGGACTCCTCATGGCCAATGACCTAGCAAAACTTGTCCAATTGCATTGAAACTTGGTCCAAGGGTGTAGGGGGTCTCTTGTCATTTCTTTTGAGTACTCATACCCCTATCAAAATCCCCTAGGGCCCAGTTTTTACATTTTTACATCCAATTTAATTAAAATTACCATTAACTAGGTAATTTTAAAAAATTTAAAAAAAACTACTTAGACTCGACGGAATTCCTCAAAACTCTAGGAGATGTCTAGCATGGTCATTTACAATATTCCTAGACCCTAGTCACCCATTGGGCTTGATTATTAGAACGCCTTTCACCACTTTGGAGGATTATTGTGAGTGAAAAACTCAAGTGTAATTAAAAATTACCTGAGAATAAAAAACACTCTATGAAAGGACTTCCCTACTGATAAAGTCCTAGGTAACTAACCTAAAATATGACTCATGTTGACTCATTATATTATTATCCCACGCAAGGGACCGAACATTCCAATTACAAAAAGACGTGCCAGGGGCCAAAATTGCCTTGTAGAGCCAGAAATCTTCAAAAAAAAGTTGTACCCCAAGGTACACAGCTTCATGATATATGGAGTTGACCCCTAGTCGAAATAGGTGGTCAGCAGTATGAAGGGGTCACATATCTCTAGGGAGAGCCTGTTGACCGCCTATTCAACTAGGGGGTCAACTCCATGTGCCATGAAGATATGCATCATCATATGCAAATATGTCGAAGACAGTTTGGTTCTACTGGGCAATTTATGCGTCCAGCACAAATTTTTGTAAACGTAATTTATGCACCCCTGCGTGGGTTAATAATGTAATAGGTCTGCATGGATCATAGTTAGGTCAGGTACCTTGGGATGTTTTCATTGGGAGAGTTCTTTTCACCGAGGGTTTTTTATCCTCGGGTTGTCAATTGGGCTTTTCAGCCTGGTTGATTTCC
>ML777433.1:1149247-1169955 GCA_009831015.1 Picea engelmannii | reverse complement strand
CATTCTACCATCTTCTCTTTTGATGTAGCATTTGCTTCCAAAAACTCTGAAGTGCTTCACATTTGTTGGTCTTCCTTTCCATAGATCGTAGGGAGTTTTATCAGTGTTTTTTCTTAGCATTACTTTGTTTTGAATGTGAATTGTTGTATGGACTACCCGTGTCCAAAATATATATGTCAATTTGGAATCCATTAGCATTGTTCGAGCCATTTCTTGTACTGTCATGTTCTTTCTTTCAACAACTCCATTTTGTTGAGGTGTCCTAGCAACGGAGAATTGTCTTTTTATTCCATGACTGCTACAGTAGTCCATAAATTCCTTTGAAGTGAACACTCCTCCATTATCAGATCTCAAACATTTGATTCTTGAATCCATCTCATTTTCAACCATTTCCTTGTAGATCTTGAAGTTTTCAAAATCTTCTGACTTATTCTTGAGAAAGCAAACTGCAGTCATTCTTGTATAATCATCAACTAATAACATAAAGTATTTTTCACCTTTTAATCCATTTGTTGTAGTTGGTCCAACTAGATCAGTGTGCACAATTTCCAGTGGTCTTGTTGTTGAATATTTCTTTGATTTGAACCTGGTCTTTGTTTGTTTTCCTTGTTGACAATGCTTGCATAAAGTGTTGGATGGTTTTGTGATCTGGGGCATTTCTCTGACTGCTTCTCTTTTGCTGACTTTGACAAGGTTATCAAAATGCATGTGACCCATTCTTCTATGCCATAGCCAACTTTCATATTCCTTTCCTAAACAACACTTTTCATTTCCAATTTCACTTAACACATATATGTTGTTTGAATTTCTTGCAGCTGTACCGACCAATTTCCCTGAAGCCCTCATCAATTTCATCATCCAAATCTGATTTGTAGCTCTGTAATAGACCTGGTGTATATGATCACATTCCTGCAAACCTTCCTTAACTTCAACAACAAGAGACTAGCATTTTCATCAAACTTTTCTTTAGACTCACACGCCTAGTTTTGGATTAGTCAACAACCCTAACTTGAAGTAATCATAACTTTGTACTTGTAATGTATAAATATATGAAACTGATACACAATGTTCTTCAGTGTATTTTATGCAATTACTCCAGGTTTCACTACTCGGAACCTCTTATAAAAAGAGTTATAGCAAAAATGACATACCTTGTTGAATTTTGGCTTATTCTAGAGAGCGACCTTGTAGAGCGTGCCCCGCATAGAATATTTGTTTAATTGATCTGAAAATGTTACACAACATACTAAAGACTATACCCTAACCAACACATTTTGTTTCACTTAATTTGGATCTGTTATGAAGAATTTATGACGTTTTTACCCGAAACACATGTTTTTGACTAGTTTCAGGACTAGCCACAAACTTTATTTTCCACGGAGTGTAAATCCAAAAATACAATGACCCACAAGCTGAATTTTTTACCACAGTTACTTGGATATGTTTTCTCAATGGAATAGCAATTTCACGGTCTGAATCATTACAGAAAAAAAGTTATAGCGAAAATGATGAGATGACCTGTAAATAACATACCTTAGAAAGCACCATCAAAAGAATTTATCCTTCCTTGCATTCCGGTCTTCTTTTCTTCACCTTCCCTCATAATTCCGACTTAGATATCCTTGGTTACCTCAGACACCTATATATATTCAATATTCTCAAGTGTGATTAAAATGAGAGAGCCTTGCCTCTTATTTATACTCTCCAAGTAGCTTCCTTAAAAACATCTTCTAGGTCACTTAGCCCCACTTTCCTTATTTTAGGGTTAACCCACTTCCAATTTCTCCATTAAATTTATTATTGAAATAATTCATTTTGTATTCACTTTGAATTATAATACACTCATTACTTCACTTTATTATTTACCTTTTAAAATCTCTTAAACCACTTTTACTACTTTGACCTTTTGGGGCTTCTAGATGACATATGAGGGTCCTCCAACTTCGTAAGGCCATAATTCTCAAACCGTGAGGAGTTATGTGATGTTCCACATACCACCAGAAATGGAATGACATGTAATATCCATATAGAATAGTATTATCTGAAAATATATCATAACTCATACCGTTATCCATCAAACAAACTTGGGTCCATTACCCAAACCTGGGGTCTCCAACTTCTCATGGACATAACTCTCTAACCGTGAGGAGTTATGTGACGTTCCACATAACACCAAAAATGGAATGACAAACAATATCCATCGAAGATAGTTTACTTGACAAATTCATTGTCCTTCATCTCATTATTCCACAATTAAGCATGGGTTCTCTTACTCCGCAAAGCGTCTTCCCGTGAGGGCTTTCACCATAAGGGAACCACTTTGGAGTTCATCCATATTTAATTCTTATCAACCATTACAAGAAAATAATGAGTCATCTTTACTTCAAACAATATTGGGTCCATTACCCAAACCTTTGTGTTGCAGGGCTTTCTTCAAGGGTTGACATCAATGACAACCAACCTTAATCAACATAACCAACATTTATTTTTCATAGATCAATTGGCCCAAATGTATCTCCGAAAGTTGTTTGCTAGTGAAGCCAAAGGTCCACCATCTTGTTTGAGGATTTCCCTAATTCCTTTTCAGGAAGCATCACATTACAGGACAAAAGTCTTTGTGAAGTCGGGAAATGACAGGACGTGAATCATGCACACAACCTCTTTCAAGGCGTGGAAGGATTGATCAGTTGTTGGAGTCCAAGTGAAAGCATTTTTTTTAAGGAGAGCAGTGAGAAGTGTTGCAATTTTTCCACAATTATGAACAAACTTGCTATCATAGTCCATTAAACCTAAAAAGGCACGCAATCTCTTGAGAGTCTTAGGGCAAGGCCAATCTTGCATGGCTTCGATTTTCCTAGGATCCACCCATACACCATCATTTCCGACAAAACAACCCAAGTACTCCACTTTTGAGGCTCTAAAGGCACATTTAGATTGTTTGAGGAAAAGTTGGTGTTGAAAGAATAGATGGAGAACTTGATCGACATGGGAAAGATGGGATGTCCAAGTTTTACTATAGATGAGAATATCATTGAAGAAAACTAAGAAAAAATGACGAAGAAAATGACGGAAGACATGATTCATGAGACTTTGGAAAGTGGAGGGAGCATTACACAGGCCAAAGGGCATTACCAATAACTCATAGTGACCCTCATGAGTTATAAATGCAGTCTTAGAAATGTCTTCCTCTTTCATATGTATATGGTGGTAGTCAGAACAAAGATCAAGTTTAGTAAAGCACCGAGCACCGCTCAATTCATCCTATAGATCATCAATGACCAAAATGGGAAATTTGTCTTTGATGGTGAGTTTGTTGAGGGCGTGAAAGTTTGGACACATGCGCCAAGTGCCTTCTTTCTTGAGTACCATGACCAAAGGAGAAGAATAGGTGTTGGTACTAGGACGGATAACACTCGTGTCAAGCAATTCTTGATTAATTTTCTCAATTTCATTCTTCTATGCAAAGGGATGATGATAAGGGAGAACATTGCCCAGGACTAGAGGAATGGAATGATCATGAACACCACGAAAAGGGGGAAGTCCATGGGAAGTGGAAAAAACGGCTTGGTGTTTGGAGAGGATAGACTAGAGGTCAGAATGCACAGAGGGTGTCTCAACTGCTTGAATGGGATGGAATTGGGAAATAATGCCCAAATGACCTTTTTTGAGGATCTTTTCCATTCGACCATAACTAATGATCTCAGGGGAGCCTCTTGTGATTCCTTAGAACTTATATTGTTATCCCTCTTATTGGAATTGCATGGTTAATTCCTTAAAATCCATGAGGATGGGGCCGAGAGTGCGTAACCATTCCACACCAAGCACAATGTCACAACCGCCCATGTCGATAACAAACATATGAGATTTCGGATTGTACTAACCAATTTGGAGACACACATTTTCATAACGCCCCCCACATTTCATGGAACCTCCATTGGCAATCATGATTTGAAAATTGTTGACTGTGGGGATATAGTAATTGGTTTCTTGGTCAATGCGACAATGAATAAAATTATGCGTGCTGCCACTCTCAATTCGGATGATGACCTTCCAATGCTTAATGTAGTCAATTAACTTGAGGGTTTGGGGAGCAGAGAAGCCAATGAGGGAATTCAATGAAATGACTGGTTCAACTTCTGGTAGATCAGAGCGCGAAGTAAGATCAGTTGGCTCAGGAAACTCTACCATAGGGGAAACCTCTACCTCTTCATCGAAAACATCCTTAGAGATGACCATAAAAAGCTTTTGTTCCTTACACTTGTGCCTGAGAAAATATTTGTCATCACAATTATAGAAAAGGCCCTTGAGTTGGTGTTCAACCATTTATACCTAGGTCAATTTCTAGATCTTTAGTGGAGTGGAATGAGGGGTGGGATTGGATGGTTTAGGGCGAGGAATAAAGGATGGTTTTCTGGTTTGGGAGGAAACAACCTATTGTACTTCCTTATCTCTTTTAGTAGCTTCCACCCAAATATGTGGATGAACCGTTAGGATGTAGGAACGGATTTCATCCTTTAGGCCACTGATAAAGCATTCTAAAAAAAGGCATCTGACATGCCCTTAATGTAGAAAAGACAAGTGCTCAAAGGCAGTTATAAAATCTTCCACTATGCTTGATTGTTTCAACTTGGTCAAATGACCTGAATGGTGGTTGTCAGTGTCAAAGCATTCATAAATATCTACAACAAAGTGTGTTCAAGCCACATACCTTTGGAGTGCATTTTTTCTCCATTTCCACCATTGCCAACGTTTAGGATCTAGAAAGAGAACATCATAATGGAGTTTGGCCAACTCATTAGTAATGTCGTGTAAAGAGAAATAGTGTTCCATTTGAGTGACCCAGCCCGTGGGATTCGAGCCATCAAATTTGTTCACCTCCACTCTAGGAAGACGCAGGTTATGCTGAAAGTGGTTGGAATGAAAGGACGTGGATTGGGAGCATTCAATGCCTTCTAGGTTATAAGGTGGGGCAGAAGAGAAAGGATCTTAGGCTTGCTTAAACAATGTGGTCAAGTTGTTCACTGCTTCTTGGGATTACTGACACATTACAGTCAAGTGGTTTACTATTGCGAGAAGTGATTCTAGTGGGGAGAGCATGAAATTTATGCTAGCAATGTTGGAATTAAGGTCAGAGATATATTTCTTGGTTTTCCCATGGACTTTGTCCAGGGAAGTGATGTGGGTATCCAATTCTTAGTTATGGGTGTGGACCATTAGGGAGAGAAAGGGGTAGGTAGGTCCACACAGAAAAAGGGTTATTGATGAACAATACCATGACGATCAGTGCAAAGAGAGGAAGTCAATGGGATAAGTGCCAAATAAGGGTGTCGAGAAGGGCAGATGGGTCCACAGAAAAGAAAAATGATAAGTGATAGATACCACAACGATCAGGGCGAAGAGGGGAATCGGTCCCAAATAAGGGTGTTGGGAAGATGGTTGGGTCCATGGGAAAAAATGTTTAAAAAGGATAGGTACCATGGTGATCAGGGTGAAGAGAGGAATCCAATTAGATGGGTCACAAATAAGGTGTTGGCGGGACCACTATACTCTTTTTATTACTCTTACATAATTATACTCCGATCTAAAAAATATTATAGTGACGAAGTGCCCAAATTGTTAACAGGAAAAATTTTGTACGGATTGAGCAACCAAAATGCAGGAGGCAAGTTTGTGTGACAACATATCTCATATGTTCCTTCTCTATTATGTTTCTTTCCAAAGGGTTAGGGTTTCCAGTGTTCCTACAGACAAGGGTTTGCCCTGTGTTATAGCTCTTTTATATACATGTGGGGTTGAACAATAGTGCTCAACCCAATATCTCAGGGCACCAACTAAGGAGGCTTGATCATACCCTTAGTCGTACTACCCGATTACCCAGGTAGTAGAGATTATCTTCTCGAGTGTTGTTCTTAGTGTCACTATAAGATTCATGCGCCCAATTGACTGTTGTAAAGATGGTTTCAGAAGACCTAGGGGACTCTCGATATACTTGACAGTAAGTGGGAGTGATGGTTGTGTACAGACTTTGTTTGATGCAATACTACTCGAAGGGTACCAACATTTGTTATAGAGGTTTCCAACAAGGTGAAACGTCTGTTTCAAGTAACCTTGTGAAACTGTCTGTATTTCCTGCATGTAGTTTTCCCCACTGCAGTTTTACCCACTGAATGAACAATCTATGTGCTTTATAGACACCAACGATACATGTCTCTACTTTGGAAAAAAAATTCCACAGTTTTCGCAGAGGAAAGTGCTCTAATACCACTTGTTAGGTACCAAATCTATTATAATAAGAAAAAAACAAAAATACTATAGAAATTACCAACGGAACAACAAAATGTAGAGAACCACAACAACAAAAATGATACCTTTATTGATAGAAAGTAATGTTCACTTGCCTCTTTGAGGAAGAAACCTCCAACAGAGCAGGGCTCTATTACTATAATTCTCAAGACATGGCTTTCTCATGCCTCCTACTCTTATTTATACTAATTATATCTTCTAAAGAACATTCTAGAGGAAGATATTTCTAGAAGTGGAAGCTTCTATTAGGTCTTCATACATTGACTTGTTTGCGTTTATTAAATAGGCCTTATTAACTAATGTCAGCCTTTATTACATGGAAAATATATTATTCTACCTACATGAGGGGCTACGTAGGTTAGGTCCATAATAGTTGACCCTCGGGTTTTGGATCCTCTTTTACCTTTTGTTACATATAAGGCTTGGACCCTCAAAGAATATGGAAAAATCCAAGGCCCCAAAGAAGAGCAAGAGAAGAAAAGTCCCTCTTCAACCAGTCAAGGTATGCAAATATTAAACCCTCCTTTGTGCTTTCAGCTAATTCATAATGAATTCTCTTCTTCTATTAGGTGTTCAAGCTCTTTCAATTTGATCAAGGAGGGTTTGATGATAGCACCCTTAGAACCTAAACACTTTCTCCTTCAATCCCAGGGGACAAATTTGTTCCAAAAACTAATTGTTCACCTAAATTCTCCCATGAAGTATCTTCAAAAGGTCCTTATCAAGGGGATCAAGATGTTTTACTTCAAAAGGAGGAGATCGGGAAATGCCCTCTATCTATGAAATATAGGGCCATGAAGGTTCATAAGGGCTTTAAAGATGAATCGGATTCTCAATCAAGGAAATTGACCGAGGAATACTAAGAAATCCCTAAAAAAAACCCTTTCAAGTCCCCTTAAATTTAAGGTCCAAAAAATCATGTAGAAGAATTAGGGAGTTTGGCTCCTAATTAGGAATGCCCTTCTTCAATTGGGAGGAAATCCCACATATTTGAGGCCAAATATCAATATAAGAGAGATATTAGAGAGGGGAAGTAGTTAACCATTTGGGGGGTCCTTAGAGAAAGAAAGACCCAAAAAATGGTTTCATAATGATTGTATTGTCTCTAAATGTTAGAGAGGTCACGATTGTCCTTAAGTAGCAATAACTAAAAAGAATGTGTGCAACATACTAACTTGATTCCTTTCTCTTTCATGAAACTATGTGTTACGGGTCTAAAGTTGTGGAGCTTTTGTCTTTCTTGAAAGATCAGAACTTTTGCTCAGTGGATGTTAAGGGTTTTTTAGGAGGTCTAGTCTCACAATGGAATGTTAATTTAGATGCCATCTCTTCAAGTGTTTTGAATGCGAGTATAGTGATTGAAATTAGATCCAAGGGTTGAGGAAAATGTTTAGAATATTTAATTTGTATGGGCCCTATGGTGACAAAAAGCCTTTTTGGGAGGGACTAGAAGATTCAAGTATTCTAAATGGCAATAATGTTATTATTAGGGGGGGACTTGATATGAGTCTCATCCGGAGGGAGATACAAGGAGAGGTGGCAAGGATAGATCCCCTAGTAGATTATTTCTCTCATTTCTTGAAGTCCAAAAGGTTATTGATGTGGAACCAATAAAAATTATCTCGACCTAGAGGAATGCCAAAAGAGGTAGGGAAGGTATTCCAAAAAGGTTCGAAAATTTTCTTGTTGCAGAGCATGTGATGGAAAATAATAATAGGATAAAATCCTGGGTGGGATATGGGGGATCATCAGATCATTTACCTATCCTTTTACAAATTGAAATTGAAGATCTAAAACCTATTGCAACCTTTAAATTTAATCATTCATTATAAGTGAGGAGGATTTTCGACCCCTAATTATAAGAACATGGAAGCCCTATGGCATGGATATAGAAGATTCAACCATGAAGCAATTCGTTGATAATTTGAAAAGGTAAAAAGGAATAGTAGTTGAGTGGTTAAGTAATCGTGCTAAAAAAACAAGAAGGATTTAAAATAAGTGGAAGAGGGTATACAACACATTTTTTAAAATAATGGAGCAATGGTTTTCTCTTAGGAGGAATTTCAAGATCTTGAGGGCAAAAAGAAAACCCTTATAGAAATAGAAAAAATAGATTGGAGGCTCAAAACTAGAGCTATATGGTTAGTTGAGGACCAAAGGAATAGGGAGTTGGAACCAAAAGTTACTAAGGAAGAGATGAAACCAATTTTAAATTCATTCAATAGGGATAAAAGTTCAAGCTTCAACGGGTGGATAGTTGAATTCTACATTGGTTTTTACAATACGCTAGAAGGAGACCTTCTAAAATTGGTAGGCAAATCCAAACTTGTCGAGGAAGGCGTTTGGAGCATTAAATTCTATGTTCGTAGCTCATATTCCAAAAGGGTAAGATCCCTAATCCTTTGAGGATTTTAGGGCTATCTTAGTGTGTATTATAGTTTATAAACTAATTTCAAAAATCATTGCTAACAAGCTAAAAGAAATTCTATCAAAGATCATTTCAAAGGAGTAGTTTGGATTCTTATTCAAAATACAAATTCATGTTATTGTGGGAACAACTGTGTAAGGAATGCATTCTATCAAGACTAAAAAAATTTCGGTAGTGGCGATGAAGCTAGATCTTGCAAAAGCATACGATAAAGTGAATTGGCTATATATTATGTTGTTTTTGTTTTAGCTAGGTATGAACTTGCAGATTGTCAATTGGATAAAGGGATGCATGGAATCGACATCCTTTGTTTTGTGAATAAATGGCTCACCTTAAAGGTTCATTAATGCTTCAAGGGGACTTCAAAAAGGATGTATTTTATCTCCTTTTCTCTTTCTTTTAATAGTTGAAGGATTAAGTATGCTAATTAAGGATGCAATGAGAAGAGGGGTATTCAAATGCGTAAAAATAGTTGACTCAATGGTTCTCTTGCACTTTCTCTTTTTACATGACATTATGATCTTTGGACAAGGATCTATCATGGAGTTGAGAAGCATTTAGGAAATTTTACACACACGTTGCAAGGCTACACGTATGGAGGTCAATATGCGAAAATCCTTGATGTTGTTCAATGAGATGGAGGAAGAGGTGAAATCACAAGCTACAAATTTTCTCTCTGTGAGCCAATCTGGGATTGAGAATGGAATAATGTACATGGGATTTAAAATGGAACCAAATAATTTTAAGTATGTTGATTGGCTTTGGTTGCTTAACAAAATTGAAGTAAGAATTTGTATATGGTGCAATGTATGGTTGTCTAGGGGTGGTAAAATAGTTATGGTAAGAGAAATATTAGAGAGTATTCATGTGTATTGGATGTCTATTGTTCATGCTCTTAAAGGAGTTCTCAACAAAATGAGGATAATACATTTTAACTTTTATGGATAAGGAAAAAGAAAAGGAAGGAATTCCTTTAGCTAAATAGACAAGAGTGGCAACTCCAAAGGAATCAAGGGGATGGGGATTGAAGAATATATATGTTTTTAGTATGGCTCTAGCTGTAAATAGACTTTGGAGGTAATATATATTTAAGGTCTATGGGGAAAAGTGATGAAGATAAATTATCTTAAAGGAAAAACTATGGAGAATGGATCAACGCAGAAAGAAAAAACATTCAAGAGGTTTCAATTGTGTGGAAAGCGATGTTTAGTGTACTTCCTTTAATTGGAAAATGTTCATCTTGGAAAGTAGGAAGAGGAAATAGAGAGAGATTTGGGGAAGACACTTGGATTGGTTTCAAAGGGAATTTTAAATTGTTTAAAGGACTAATAAATGAATTGCACTCAATGATGATATTCTCCTTGGAGGATGCAACATAGCCTAATGGAAATGTGTGGCCACAAGGTTAGAAATCAACAAAAAATTTGAATTTACGAGGAGCAAAAGCATAGGAATGGTCTCAATATGTGAATATGTCGAATCATAGTGCAATGAAATTCTCAAAGAAGGAAGATTTAACAAAATGGTCCAAAAATCAATGTACTAGGGAATATACTGCCAACTTACGTTATGCAACAAAAATGGAAGAATCTTAGAAAGGTGAAAGAGTTTGGTGGTGGAAGTGGTATGGAAATTGGAGAGTACTTAAAAAGATAGATTTTTTCTCTAGTTGGCTATGGCTAACAAAATATTAACATGGGACAATTGCCAAAAAATCAAGTTGGCAGTGGCCAGGAAGATGTATCATGTGCAAGTGTAGTGAGGAATCTACATATCACTTGTTTGTTACATGTTTTTTTTCAAGAGCCATGTGGAATGAAATCCTACAGATATCAAATTGAAGAAACCAATGGGTACAAAGGACTCTAGAAAAATGTCCTTTCTCATGAATTTTTTATAAGTATGAAAAATCATTTAACTCTTTGCCTTGCTTTGTTATATGGGGTATCTAGTTATCAAGGAATAATATGATTTTTGAAGGTCAAGATATGTCTCTGGCACAAGTTTCTCACAAAATTCTAGTATCATTTGAGGGGAGTTGGAAAGTACCAAAAGAAAAGCCTCAAAAAGTACTAAAAGAATGATGTATTTGATTATGTTAAAGCATAGGCTTCCTTAATGGATCATGTTAAGGAACCCCAATTAAGTGTGGGGTTGGGGTTATCCTTTTCTTTGCAAGCAATCATTATATTTTTTTGGAATACGATGCGAGGCAAGGAACAAATAATCAAGTAAATCTATGCTTTGTGGCTTCTTCTGAAAACAACTCAAACAAAGATTTAAAAGTCTTGCAGGTATTTGTAGATTTCAATATGTTTATTGATTGGGTGAATGATAATTGTAGAATTGAAAGCACATTATTAGGTCCAATCATGAAATCATGAATCAAATTCTAGAGGTAAAATGTAATTTTGAAAATCTAAATTTACTTGTATTTATAGACCCTTTTACTCATATTTATAAAGAATTCAACTCAAAAGTTGATCAACTATCTAATGAAGCCTTAATGATGCATAAAGGGTTCTTGCCTCAACACGAATTCAAAGAGAGAACTCAAATTTCAATCTTGGAAAGATCACTTAATTGACATAGGTGTTGTCCTTAGGACTTAAAATAATGTTATGACATAGTTTTTGAACAGCCTTAATCATTGATAACTATAATAATTAGTAATAAGATATAAAACTAGGTTGTTCCAAAACATATCAAAGCCAATATGTTATATTTGTGTCTGATAAATAATTATATGTATATTCTGATTTCACACTTGAAATATTAAATGTAATTTTTTTTTATTGTAAAAAAATTTAAATATGCATATTGATTATGTTAATGGAGTGTTTTAAAATTAATAATATTCCTATTAATATAATAATTAATTAATTACAAAATAAATATTTGTACTATCTTCAACATATCCCTGTTCTTATTATATATATATATATATAAAATCTTGAATAATAATTTTTTTAAAAATACCTTTAAATAATTTTTACTATTTTAATTTATTTTGTATTTTTCTTTTAAAAAATGTTTTTTCTATATTCATTATAAAAAAATATTCATATAATAACAATAATATATATATATATATATATATATTTAAAGAATATCCCTATAACAACAACAACAATATATATTTTTATTTTCTTCAATCACATGATTGTGATTTTGTTGGATATGGTATTGTGAGAGAATTCTTTTTAACTTTCTTTAAAGTTGGTTTAAAGTCTTGTTAAGGTCATTATAGTGATTTTGGATGTAATATGTTTTTATTATTATAAAGTATTGTTAAGGTCATTATAGTGATCTTGGATGTAATATGTTTTTATCTTATAATTATTTTTTAATAATAATAAAAAAATATAAACATTAAGGTTATTTTAAATAATAAAACAATAAATAAAAATTTATTATAATGTTTTTTGTTTTTGTTTTTAAGATATAGTTGGAAGTGAATATGACATGTTATAAGCATATGCAAATTTGTTTCTTTTCACTTTAAATGGATGGAAATGCGATTTGAAAAAAAATGAGTTTAATTTTATTATAGCATATGCAAATTTGTTTCTTTTCACTTTAAATGGATGAAAATGTGATTTAAAAAAAATTAGTTTAATTTTATTCTTTTGCTCTAAATATTCATTGCCCATTGTTTTTTAAAGATCTTATCTTGCATTTTTCTTTGCCATAAAAGTTAAGATTTAATTTTATTTATTAAAAACCATTTTTTATTTAATGAAGCCATAGATAAAGGCAAAGAAAATAGAGATTATTCTAAATAGCATTGTTTCTTTTTCAAAATCTTGTTCACTAAATGTTTGAGAGCTAACATTTCCATCTAAAACATTTTTTTCATGTTTTTCCATTACTACAAAGTAAACATTTTTTCCATGTCTTTTAATTACTATGAAGTTAGTGAGTGAGTTAATTGACTCAATTTGGCGAGGGTAACAAAAATGTTATCCGTGAGCTTATTTGAATAAAGATATAAACTGGTCAATTTGGTCAAATTAGCAATGTCTTTAGTTTCAAATTAGTAGTAGTATTTATTGATTCTTTAATTCAAAGAGATGGAAATTTTCATAAATACAAATTTTAAATTTAGTATTTTCATAAAAAAAAAATTGGTACATATAAAAGATATATTCATTATTAAAAAATGAATATGAAAAAAATGATTTAATTTAATTAAATTTAGTATTTTCATAAAAAAAAATTTGGTACATATAAGATATATATTCATTATTAAAAAATGAATATGAAAAAAATGATTTAATTTAATTTAGAATATGGTTTTGATAATCATTTTTTTAATTCTTCAATTATGTCAAAGTTTACAATAATCAATTTGACTTGGTCAAGATTAATTGTTGACTTGGCTGTTTTTATAATTTTGTAAGACGGTCATTGTGTTTCTTAATGGTTAAGTCTATGGTCTTAAATAAACAACAAAATATACTTTTTTCTTATGTTTATTTCAAATTTGCTAAAAGACATGTCATTGGTGTAGTTGTTTTTTACTCCAAATACCTTGCACTTATTGAGCTAGTTGGAGACATTGTTTCCCAATCCACATATAAATTGTTAAATTCATCATGCCTCTTCATCCCCCTGGAGGGGATGTCAACTAAAACACCAGTAACATACCCAACTCCCTTGTTGGGCCACAATACTATTACAATCGACCATCATATCGATTCAAATGTGGAAATATAAACAACATGCCATACACACTCACACTACTATCATTAATAATTAAAAACATGAATGCAAATTGTTTAAACATGTACACCAATAATTTAACACACACTTCAACATTCATGCATACAACATATTGAGTAAATGCAACATTTATCCACAACATTAAATAGTAAATAACACAATGATCAAAAGACTTATCTTTTAAAACATTTTACACAACCGACTGTAAACGAAAGACATTCCTCTGAATCGTAGGCTTTGTTGCACCAATTCTCTCTACAACAAACCACCCTTGAGCTAGGGCTACGAGTCCACAAGGATGGACAAGCTCCTATGGGTGTCTACAGTCTATTGTAATAAATCAATTACCCACTAAAACACTGTGACGTGACTCCTACAAAAATTCCAACCACCCAACTCTCTTCCCCATCAGTCTTCACAACCCAAGGGATGATATTTCCTTCTCTAAACCATAGGTCATTAGACAATCTCCATCCCCTCTAGGGCTCCAACACAAACCGGATAGGAATATCTCTACTAGGGGCTCCAGGAAATCCAACTGCAATAGGAGTGCTCACACATCATTCACCAATGCTCTTGGGTAATTTCCTCAACAAGAAACACTCACAGGATTACATGCTTCATACTTGACACAATTACCAACTTCAACAAGTTGTCCTCCCTACCCACTATGGTTGGCCACTCATTTACAACACCAGTTTTGTTTTTCTTCTCCTCTTGCTAACTCTAAAAATCGTTATTCTTCCTACTCAAAAAATCATCTTCTCCCATACTTGCTTGACTCTACTCTTCCCCCAAGGATGATTACACTCAACCCATGTTGTCATAACTGAGTGGGTTGACTTCCTCACCAAACTTCTTACATGAATTCAATGATTGAGTGTTTAATAAGTCAAAGGGATAAATGGCTAAATGACAAAATGATAATGAAGATGGATTAAGACTCAAGGTATATGGAAATCCCTCAAAATCCATATGGAAATCCCTCAAAACCCCCATTAAGCCCCCTCCCTTGTGGAATAATACCCCCCCATTACTCTAGTTCTTACCCATCTAGCAGTCGGCGATGTATTCCATTTTATAATTTTCAATGTACAATGTTTACATATTACATCGCTTGGCCCGCGACCATTCATAATATTTACGAATATACAATGATACAACAAAGATCAAAATTGGGGTGTTACAACACCCTACATAAAAGAGGGAGACATCGAGTCCATGTCAACTTCACAACCCTAAAAGGGAGGATCAAGCATTTGAGTTAGTGCAACGAATCACAATTTATGTACATTCATTTTGGGAATTGTCTCTAGAGGATTTTTCCTATATAGTTTGCTGAAACGTTAGCTTATTCGTTGAAATTATATTTTGGTCTACATCACTTATATGGCAGAGTTTCAAAAAAATAAGGCTAGGTGTAAGGGTTGTATCTTATATATCTTAACCAAGATACATTGAAGAAAACATATCATAAGATACGTTCTAACCAAGCAAATTAAAAACAAAAGTTGGACATATCCATAAAGCACTTAATCATAGATGCATGCTAAACTAAAATAACAAGGAAAACCACCATATTAATCTAGGTATAAAAACCCAATCAAATGCATGACACATAGATATGTCTAGCTACAAAGAACTCGATAAAGATCTTATTTTAACTTGAACTCTATTTACAAGTATGACGTAATGATTTCACCCAATTTCCTCAGGTATAAATACAATCTCAATATGTCAAAGTCACACTATTTGGGTGCATGGGTTGGCCCCTAAATGCACATGTTAAGATAGAATACAATGCATAAACACATAAAATGAGTGCAACTACGTTAAATACATAAAATCACGTGTATATCAAAGGCATGAGGGGCTTTCATCCTAAATTCATATCCTAGCTCAACACTATCCAACCCTAAAGTATGTTTTGTTCAAAAGCATGAGCACAAAAACACAATCTAACTTTCAAGCGAGGAACACTAAAGAGTTGGAGAGTTTAACTAAAGTGTTGAAGAACTAATGTTGTAAGCTAGGTGCTTGAAATAAGACTACATAAGTTAGCACAATTCATCGAAAGTTGTAGATCAACTGAAAAGTCTATAAAATTGAATCTACATAGAGAAATAAGTTGGTCACAAATTGGGGAATGAAAGAAAAATAATTGTTATCATCCAAAAATTATTTTGTACATGTTAACAAGTTAGCATGGAAGAACTTTCAACCATTTGGAATCAATGTTTGCATGGTGCATTAAAGTTAAAATGAAAAAGATCAATTATACATCTAACTCGCTATATGCATTATTAAGACCTATCACACAAAGTTGACAATGAATCCAACTATGTCATCATACAATAACTCATTTTCAAAGAAGAAACAAACATAAAATAACTCTATCATGTTCAATTACATAGTTATATCTAGCACACAACAAGGCCAACTGAAATTTTACTCAAAATCTAATTTGTGTTATTGAAGTGTTTGACATGGAGGAACAAATATATGCATATGTGTTTTTCATGTTTCTGATAAGTCTTGAGATATATTATGCAAACAAACTCAATTTATCCTTCTATCTCCATCAACGAAACTTCATTTTTGAATGTGCACAATGGACTAAGAAGTCACTCAAGCACGAAAGTCATGTGTTATTAGCCACTGCTAGTGCTTGTTAACTCTAGAGTGTGGTAACACAAAATGATTTTATCAAAGTTTATCAAGACATTTTTCTACATTTCCAACTCTAAAATACTCAGAAACTCTCATTGAAGCACATTTTTTGTTGTTGTGAGGTCATAGAGGAATTAAATGAACTTGGTTAGGTGTTTAATATGGATGAGTATGATGGCCTTGGTCACACCAAAGAAATCCAACTAGGTATTAGGGTTACACTAATAATTGAAGGATGAACTTGAATACATTCTTCAATTAGATTCTTGACTAAGAATGATCTTAGTTGTCCTATATTGGCACAGGGGCAGACCCAGGGTTCAACGCTCAAGAGCGCACCAACAAAGCCCTAACTACCGGCCCTTTCAGCAACACCTGCGAAGCAGATGAAGTCTCACTCGAGGTAGAGGCAGGGGTGGTTGCAGGACTCAGGTGTCTGCAACCTTAGCTGGGACACAGATATGTGATTATCTTTCTTACAACGCACTTAGCATCAGTTATTTCCTAACATACATTCATTAATACATTTCGTAGAAAGCATAGAGCACCGCAGTAATTACTCAGATCTAGCACTTAGCAATGATAAATAGGTTATACTCAATAGATTAAGCACTTAGCATCTTATGTATCATATCTAGCATGCATTCATATCTCATAAGCACAAAACATCAATAGATCTATCTAAACATATCAGATCACTTAGCAAGAGAGAGACAAACACATCAGCACAGTACACAGAATTACCGTGGTTCACCCCCACCCTGGGGCTATGTCCACAAAGTCTTCTTTATATTATCTTGGTCAAGCAGTTACAACACGGAGCTTCAATGACCCTTACCTCACATAGGACAAGAGATTTGCGAAGCTCGCTAGATCCTCTTTCCCCGGGTAGATCCAAGCACTAAGCCTTCTCACACTCTGTGCACTCAACACTATTACAGCATGCACAGAGCTCTTACATTCACACAGATTTCTGATCACATAGATCCAACTTATGCACTAAGCCATTGACTAGACATGACCTCTTTTATTACATGGCCTAGACCTCTATTTATACATAGAAAAAGGCCTAAACAAGGGCCGACATCCCTTTCCCATTACAATATTCCCAAAAAAACCCAAAAAGGTTCCACAAAAGGTGGCGAGATCCCGTGATTTCTGCTTCACCATGTGCTCCGTCTTCGACAGGCAGTCGAAGTACCAAATGGTCAACTATGATCAAGTATTCCTCGAAACTTGGTCGAGAGCCAATAGGCCCCCAACACTCACCCGTGACTCATCCCGAGTCACTCTTCTCTAGGTAACTCTGTCTCGAAGGCCTTGAGCTTTGCTCGAGCGGCTTCGACCTGTTGCTTTGCCACTACTTCTTGCTCGACAAACTCCTGAATGAGTGCGTTACCAACTGGTCCTTCTAAGTGCTGCTCTGCTGTGTTCACGACCTGTTCCAGGTCTGTCCCTTGGCTCTCAATCTCTAAGAATAGTTGACATGCCCTATCCTGCAAAAGTTAAAGTTGTTGCGTCACTTCCATGACCTTGCTCTGGATCATATGAATCTGCTACTGCAAGATGTGCTGTTCGTGGGACCTCTTCATTTTCTTTATGGTTGGTAGGGCCTTCAACTATACCTGTAACTTCTCAGCTTGGTACTTCGCCTCCTGGAGCTGTGACTCCAATTTATGCAATTCAGGGTTCTCAGATAGGTTCTCATGTATCTGCGCACTTCTACTACTTAATTGCTTACATTATTCAGTGAGTGCCTGAATCCTTTCTACTGTACTTCAGGCCTTCACTTCTCGTTGGTCACGTTCTTCTTGTGGAGTACTTGGTATAGCTTGGAGCTCTAGTTCTACTACTCTTTGTTGCAGTTGCCGAATGACTTCAACAAGCTTCATTACTTGGCATTCTATGGGTTCTTCTACCTTCAGTTCTAAGCCAGTCACAGAGCGAAATGATCTGTTGACAGCTTCTTCGATCCCAATTTGCTTCGTGAGAAGTTGCTCCTTCTCCTTTTGGATCTTTGCGCGTTCTTTATCAAACTTCTCTTGGATGGCCTCCTTCTCTTGCTGTGCAGCTTGGCACTTATCTATGATTTCCTCGTGTGTGTGCTTTAGGGCCTGGGTGGCTTGCACTGTTACTTCTTCTACTTTCTGAAGGCGTACTTCGACTAGGTCGACAATCCTGCGAAGTTGAACTGACTCGTCTCCTGCTTCGGGTGTTCCTTCTGGCATAGGCGCAGTGGAGATTGCGCGGTTGGACTGGAGGGCTCGCTGTACTCCTTGGAGATCGACTTCGATTCTGTCGTACATCGTCTGTTGCTTGGCCTCCTGCTTTTCTATGATCTCTTCTATAGCTTCATTCAAAGTAACGAGGAGAAATATGAAGTCATCTGGATTGAGCGTGGTCTTCATCTTGGTCACGGTTGCTTTGGCTTTCTTCTTAATGGAAGACTTCGAAGGTGACCCTTTTCTTTTCTTTAGAACTTCGACTTCGTCTTCTGGTTGTTGTTCAACTTATTCTAGGTCTTCTTCGTTACCTTCTTCATTTGGAGTGATGGAAGTTGTCCTTACAGAGCGACTATCCACATCTTAAACCTCTTCAGTTTTCTTCGTCTCCTTTGTCTTCTTTGTCTTCTGCGTCTCACTGGGCCCAGGTGTGTCCTGCGCAACTTTTGGGCTGTTGATATCTCAAATATCTGCTAGATCTGCTACAACGAGGAGGTCCATCGACCATTCCTTGGTGATCTCTTCAAGGTCTTCTTCTGTCAGTTTATAATAGGACTGCAGTTGTTCCTAGTTCTCATCAACGTGTGGAGTTAGGTATATGGAGTGGTGTTCCACGCTAAACTTCATTAAGGGTCTGAATCTGTGGAGTGTGTTCTGAGTAATGCGAGATGTGGCTTGTATCGTGGTCTTCAGCTAGATGTAGTATCTGTGAAAGAGGGTATTCGACTACCATTTCCTATTCATATATGTCGTGTACCATAATGTACTGAACTTTGCAGCCAATGGTTCAAACGGGGTTTCAGGAAAAACGACATCCTCTGGCATCTCCCATGCTATGAAGGCGACCAGGATGAGAAGCCAACTGAAGTGGAACTCATATCCTTGGTCTTGCGCTTCTCTGCAATCCAATTCGAGTTGATCCACTAAGTACTTCGACCAGTTCATTTGGACTCCTTCTACGCATTTTCCTGCGAGATCAACTACAAACCCAGATACTTGTGTCGGTCTGTTCTTGCAGACTAACTTTCCTGCAATCATCTGACAGGCAAGGCGCACTGCGCCACTGTCAATAGAGGTTACCTTGTAACCTCACGCTCTTTTTCAACATTTCCATAGGCCTCTTTAATCTTCCGTCAAAGAGCGCGATCCGCGGTCTTTCCAGGGTAATAGTCTTGCGGGTCAGGGCCCTGCATGCTCAGCTCGATGATCTGATTGATCAGCGCCGGATCAATCGTTATACGCTGGTTCAACCAGATATATCCTCCATGGTGGCTCGTCAATAGCAATTTTACGCAAGCGTTCACTTCCTGGTGCTTGCCAAAGTGTGGAATCTTCATTACATTAAGTAAGGTGGACTGCGCGAGGTTCATCGTCCATTGTTGAGGGACGATCTTGGAATTCTTTCCCTTTGTCATTGTCAGATACTTGTGTGGGGCAAGCATAGTGTAGGATTTCCGGTAACCAAGGTTGAAGTCGCAAAACTTCAATGCTGCGAGCTTGGTCTGCTCAGTGCGAACTACACGCACTCCCTTCGGTAGGTACACAGTGATCATAGGGTAGTCGTAATCTTGGAGCACACTGCCACGGTTGATTTCACCTTTCAGAGGAGGTATGTAAGAGGGCAAGATGCTCGGGATCAGTTTGGCGTTCGCGATGTTGTCTCTATGTTTAGTACATTTCTCGGCGGTCTGGTCCAACTCGAGCAGTGGATGGAGAAGCTGCTACTCCTCTTGACGACGAGGCTTGGACTCCAGTGGACATTCCTCTTTCTGACATAACTCTTTCGGTTCTTAAGCTAGCGAGTACTTCTCTCACCGATTCTTCTGCTGCGCTAAGCTCATCGGACATGTAAGCTCAGGATCACTTTCTTAGGTTGTCAATGGGATGAAGGTACCATAATCGAGTAGAGAGCAAGGCGGGGAAGTCACTATTCCATAATGCGGGTATTTTGTGAGCTCAAGTTCTCAAATGGAAAAAGTGTCTTTCGGGCATGGCGTGACATAATAAGTAAGTAAAGTTGTAACGGACTGCTTGCAACGGATAGGAGGGTCCATTAACTCTTGATCTATCCGTTATGGCGTAGTCTAACGGTCAGGTAACAAGTCATAACTTTCTTTCGAGCCGTTCGGGCCATCAACGGAATGGGTATATCGCCGTCTAACAACTATATTACTTCGACATGGCGAAGTGCCATATGTCACTGTTCTACTATCCCGGCGAAGCTCAAATTTGACATGTTTTCCTTCTACGGGGTTTCTTCTAGAACGTTCTGTAATTTCTCCAACTTCGTTTTCTTCTTCATGAGTTTTCTAGCCTTCTTCCTAGTGAGCTTCATCTCGGTCATCCTTTTTTCATTCTTA
>ML777433.1:1115872-1148647 GCA_009831015.1 Picea engelmannii | reverse complement strand
TAAAAATTTCTTTTTAGGATCCTGCATCCATTGGTTAGTCCCAAAATTCTTTCTATGCATAGGTATAACGTATCTATCACTATACTTATCAGATCTATTCATATCAAACTTTCTTTCATGTATTAATGCCCTAGTTTTGAATCTAGGATAGAATCTATCAAACATATCTAGATCCATGCTTTAGAAACAAAAAAATTTCACTTATCTTACTTCTACAGAGCACAAAGCTTCCAGATCTAAGGCTTTTAACTATTCTTACCTTTATCAAAGCACAAAGCTTACATATATGACCTCTTTCTTCGCAAATCTAACTTCTTTTTCTTCATATCTGACCTCTCTTCTTTAGATCCGACCTTTCTTTATTGGCACAAAGCTTCACAGGTCAAACAGAACACTGCGCACTAAGGCAACAGTTCTACGCACATAGCTTATTCGCACAAAGTTTCTTCTTCTTTAGTTCCCAACAATCACAGTTCCAGGTCCCGACAACGGAACCATTTGTTGGCATAGGCGCAGACCCAGGGTTCAACGCTCAAGAGCGCACCAACAAAGCCCTAATTACCGGCCCTTTCGGCAACACTTGCGAAGCAGATGAAGTCTCACCCGAGGTAGAGGCAGGGGTGGTTGCAGGACTCAGGTGTCTGCAACCTTAATTGGGACACAGATCTGTGATTATCTTGATTACAATGCACTTAGCATCAGTTATTTCCTAACATACATTCATTAATACACTTCGCAGAAAGCACAGAGCACCGCAGTAATTACTCAGATCTAACACTTAGCAATGATAAACATGTTATACTCAATATATTAAGCACTTAGCATCTTATGTATCATATCTATCATGCATTCATATCTCATAAGCACAAAGCATCAATAGATCTATCTAAACATATCAGAGCACTTAGCAAGAGAGAGACAAACACATCAACACAATACACAGAGTTACCGTGGTTCACCCCCACCTTGGGGCTACGTCCACAAAGTCTTCTTTATATTATCTTGGTCAAGCAGTTACAACACGGAGCTTCAATGACCCTTACCCCGCATAGGACAAGATATCTGTGCAGCTTGCTAGATCCTCTTTCCCCGGGTAGATCCAAGCACTAAGCCTTCTCACACTCTGTGCACTCAACACTATTACAACATGCATAGAGCTCTTACAGTCACACAGACTTATGATCACATAGATCCAACTTATGCACTAAGCCATCGACTAGACAGGGCCTCTTTTCTTACATGGCTTAGACCTCTATTTATACATAGAAAAAGGCCTAAACAAGGGCCGACATCCCTTTCCCGTTACAATATTCCCAAAAAAACCCAAAAAGGTTCCACAAAAGGTGGCGAGATCCCGTGATCTCCGCTTCGCCATGTGCTCCGTCTTCGACAGGCAGTCGAAGTGCCAAACGATCAACTATGACCAAGTATTCCTCAAAACTTGGTCGAGGGCCAACATCCCATGAAGGTGGAACGCTAGTTTAGGAAGTGGTACATGGGATACTAAAGGTGATCCATGTATCATTGTATATCTGAGTGATGTCTCTCGAAGGAAATGATAATGGAAAAATGATAAATGTGGGCTTCTATTGATAATACCACTCTTTTCCATTTTTCAGCTACTCTATTGGCGAAGTTATGGAGTACATGGTTAGCTAGGGGTTTGAAGAACTCATGGTTCAAGTCTTCCAAACTCTTCATGTGCATAGTAATGCTATTAATATGAGCCTTGGGAACAATATGTGAGGCATCCTTCTTTGTTAATTCTTTCTTATTTTGTGTTAACTCTCCTTCCAAACTCAAAATTGTAACCCAGAGTGCTCCATTAGCATCATTATGGTGTTGTGATTCCCATAGCATTTCCTTGGACTCTATAAGTTGTCTTTTGAAGGTCACATTCTCTTATTCCAATTTCTAACAAGTATATATATATTTCAACAATTTTTTCAAAGCACATTTAGAAATTTTTGATAAACACGCGCAAGAAAAGCAATGCTAACATAATGGAAAACATAATAATAACAAAGGCACACACACACACACATCGTACACAAAGATTTACCATGGAAACCCTTAGCTGGGAAAACTTGCTTAATTAAGAGTTTCACCTCTCTCTGTCTCATTATCTTAACTTCATCGTTCATAATGGAATATTTAGGTATTTCACAACATCTAAAACTCTAATCCATTAACCTAAATTAGATTACAACCCTAATTCCTTAACCAAAATTTGTTTATAATGGGTTGAAACCATTGGCTGCAATAATACATAATAGACCAAAAAAATTCGCTTGGGCCCTCCACCCGCAAACCCCTATATGGGGCACCTAATGGCCCCCTGTGCCCCCTCAGGCCTCATTCATTTAGGGGCCAACCCTTGAACCTTCTCCATGATATGAAAAATTCTACTTGCAAAGGATACAACACAGATCCAACATTCTCCCACTTGTTGAATACTTGACAAGAATTGGGGGTGTGTGGAGAAGGCATTTATATAATTAACTACTCAAGGTAGTAGTGCCCATTGGTTCTCTAGACCAAGAAAACTTTTTAGTAATAACATATTTTGTCAATGAATTTGCAACATTCTTCAAGATATCAACCTTTTCCAACAATACTTATTTTTGTTCAACCGTTTCTCTAGGAAAATGGTATTGCACATTAATATGCTTTCTCTTGGAATAATAAGCAAGATTCTTTGTCGAAAATTTTGCACTTGAGTTGTGACAACCTATCCTTACTACTTTTTGAACAAAATCGATACCTGAACATAATCTTTACAACCATAAAACCTCGTATTTTCATGAGTGGCTACCATGTACTAATTTTTGTAATTGACAATGTAATTACAACCTGCATCTTGTTATAATAGGTTAAGGACATAACCACTTGCATATATTTTTCGGTTAAGATCTCGAACCTAATATGCATCAACAAAGCCCTATATATTTGTCTCTTTGTGAGGTCTAGGTCTTCCTTGGTAGCATATTTCATATTTTGAAGTTCCATGTAGATATTTGAAGACCCTCTTTACTACTATCCAATGTTCCTTCCTTGGTTTTTACATATACCTGCTCACAATTCCCACTGCATGGGCAATGTCTAGTTTATTATAGACCATAGAATACATCAAAATTACAATAACACTTGCATTGGGAACACGAGACATGTCCTCTACTTCTTCTTGTGTCTTAGGACACTAATCTGCAGATGAATTTACACCTACAAGAATAAGGACTTTTTCAGCTTACGTTCGTGCATATTAAACATCTATAATATTGTCTCAACATATTTCTTTTGATTCAACTAGAGTTTCCTATTTTACTCGATCACTTTTAATTTACATGCTCAAAATAAATTTTGCAACACCAAGGTATTTCATGTCAAATTTAGAACACAAATGAGCTTTGACATCCTTGATGATTTCCTTGTTGTTTCCAATCAATAACATATTATCAACATACAAGAGCACATAAATAAAATGATCACCAACTTGCTTGGAATACACATAGTGATCAACTTTATTTCTAGAGAAACCAAGTCCCAACATATAAATATTGAAATTTTGATACCACATTCTTGGATATTGTTTTAATCCATACATGGACTTCTTCAACTTGCAAAGCAACTCCTTCTTTTCCTTCACTACAAAACCTTTTGGTTGTTTCATGTCCTTCGATATACCCATGTAGGAATGGTGTCTTTACATCCGTTATCTCTACTTCAAAATAAAGAAACAACTATAGACAAAAGAAATCTATTAGAAATCAATTTAGCAACAAGAGAACCAAAATCAATTCTTTGCACCTAGGAATATTCCTTTGCTACTAAGTGAGTTTTGTACTTCTTTATCTTTCCTTATACATTTAACTTCTTATTAAATGCCCATCTGTTATGAATAGGTTTTCTTCTATCCGAAAAATTAACTAGATCCAAAGCCTCATTTTTATCCAAGGCATCCATTTCTTCAACCATGGCTTCCAAATTTTACTATCCTATGAATCAATTGCTTCCCTAATAGTTATAAGATCATCATTAGTAATAAATAGAACAAAACTTGAATGAAAATCAAGTGGGATATACCTTTTTGGTTGCCTTATTTCTTGAAGTGATCTCCTCAAGATTGAATTTTGAGGTTCTTCCTCTTCTTGTTCATCTTATTTTATTGAGTTAGATTCTTCACCCTGCAATGCAAACTCTATTGTCTTTGGTTCTTCTTCCATTGGTTGGACTTCTTGTTTGGGAACAATTCTAACCTCTCTAAATACTACATACTGACTGTACAATATTATTTGTTATTGGGTTCTAAAGTTTATAACCTTTTATACCATCTTTATAACCAATAAAGATACACTTTTTAGCTTTATTATCCAACGTACCCCTAGTTTTCCTTGGAACATGCACATAAACATCACAACCAAAAACTTTGAGATGTTTAAGAAAGGGTTTTTTACTAGTGGATGACTCATGTGGAGTTTTGTTGACCATGATGATGTAGGTGATCCATTTACCACTTAACATGTAATATCGATTGCCTTTGCCCAAAATTCCTATGATAACCTTGCATCGCTAAGCATACTTCATACCTTTTCCATCGACATCCTATTCATTATTTCTACAACTCCATTTTGTTGAGGTGTGTATGGAATAGTATTTTGCTTTAATATTATGCACTTCTTACATAATTTCTTGAACTCATTTATGCAAAACTCTCCACCATTATCTGTCATCAATGCCTTTATTTTGTTCTATATCTAGTGTTGATATTATGGTAGCTGCGTGAGGTATTAACCTCTACGTGTAACGTTTGACGAGACTAGAATATTCCGTGAAGCAAGAGAAACCCTAAACAAATGTGTGAGAAACCTAGAAGACATGTCGGCTCAGGAAAATATATAATATTAAGGTATTATACTCTGGGAAGACAAGTCGGCTCCACGAGAAACAGATAAACACAAAATATAATTACTAGAAAGTCAGGTCGTCCCAACCAGAAAAAGCACTAGACATATTAGTATAAATAGAGGACGTCTTGGCTCATTTGTTCATTCCCTCTCACCCAGAAAACCAAAAATATCATGCAAGTTTGGAGAAGGAGTGTAGCTGCAGCTACTGCAACTAGGATTTTTGGTCTTTGGTTATGGTTTGGATTCTTTGTTTGGTACGCTAGCTTTGGAGATAAGTACGCTACTTTGGTTGGCTATTAGTTCTAGGGTTTGCTTAAGGAATTATTCTGTCTGTCAAGGTTAAAGGTGCTCGGGGGTGGTTGCATGCCTATGGTTGGGTGACAATATTGCTATATTGTCTATGGAAAAATGAGCACATCTATTTTATTCTAATAGGTTATGGGCCCACACTATATTCAAATAGTCTAACCACTGGAAGATAGATTGGGAAGTTATTTTTTAAAGCTCGTTGTGGCACCAGTTATAGATGCAACTAGGTTTTCTAATTATGTAGCTGCAACAAACCCTAACCCTTGTGTTCAGGCACTTTTGGTGAAGCATTTGAATTAATTCCTTGACATCCTAGTGCGTCCTAGCCTAGTGTACCTCTTGGTACCCTCAGCTAGCAAAAATGCCAGGTTTGAATTTTTGGTCAAAGTCAAATTCAAAGGTTGACTTCTGTTCGAATTGATTTTGTGATCAAAGTTGAAACTTTAGAGTTTCTAGCTTGTTCTAATCAATGAATCTCTTGATCGAGTTTTTAATCTCTTCTTTTCAAGATGGTATCTAGTTTCAGATTGGAAGATAAGTTGGACGATGCTACAAGGTTTCAAAGGTATGCACTTGTATATGCTATCTAAGTTATATCATCTAACAAAACATGAGTGTGTTTGTAGGGAAACTACTAGAGATATTGTCCAAGATATAATCTTGGATTCAGTGCATTCAAAAGAACAAGCGCACCCTCCATAACAGGTGAGGCTTCAGGTTCCAGGTTTGATTAAATTGTTAAGTTTCAAATTTGTGTATATCAAGGGTGATAATTTCTACATTACAATTTGAGAAAGTAGTCTTTGAAAGGTTCTTTTATTGCTAGGTGCAATGAATACTTGACTGCATATGAATACTATTGATACAGATGCTTATTATAGTTGTTCGCAAGATGAACTAACATCTCCTCTAGATAGATATTTCTTGTTTGCTCTTGTTGTTCCCGTTCCAGGAAGGTACCCTTGTGAAATATGTTTGATGAACAATCCTTGCAGAAACTATCATCGAAGAAGTTTATATAGATGACACAACTGCCAAATGGGAAGCAATCAAAATAGATAGAAACAAACTTAAAGAGACTAAGAGGAGTCATACTCGAAGGAAGCCGGGAATCAAAAGGAAACCAGAACATGCTTGTGACACTTTACAGAAATCAAAGAGAGATGCAACATACAAAAGCATGGACTCTCTCAGATGGAGGGTGTTGATCACATAATCCCAAAAGAAGAGCATGCGTATTGCTCATTCAGGCATGAACATGGGATTAGGAGGGAGCTAATCCCCAACAATATGATCCATTGAAGATTCCGTGAATACCATGAAGTATCTTTCCATGTTCTTCAGTGGAAGTAGCAACCATGATAAGAAACAGATGTTTAACTTGACTCTAGAAGAAGTCTTCTTTGAAAAGAAGCCTCAAATATCTTTGGTTGTCCATCTACATTTATGTTCCTATGGTGGAAAGAAAAAGTTGGAGCCTTCAGGAAAGAAGGGCGTTTAATCTATAGAAGATTCCATGGACTCAAACATTGAAGAGAAACATGAGGAAGAACATGAAGATTCCAAGAAAGAAAGAAAATATAGAACAACCAATTGAACCAGTTTGAACCCACTAGAAGCAGCCAAGCAGAAGAAATGGAAGGAAGCTGTGATGAAGAACAATATATGTGAGAAATTGTGAAAAAGACTTAAGCAATGAGAGATACAAAGCAAGACTTAAGGATATAGGGGTCTCCTAGACTATGATGACAACTTGTTCCAGTAACCAAACATGCCTCTATCTGAGCCATTATATCTCCTACAGTATCCATGGGTTGGAGTTTACATCATATGGATGTAAAAATCATTCTTCTCAACAGAGTAATTGAAGGAGAAGCATATAGAACAACCTCAAGGTTTTGAGGTATACTAGAAAGAGACCCATGTATGAAGATAGAAGAAGACCTTGTATGGATTCAAGCAACCTGGTGTAGATCCTCTCATGTACAACAAAAGCGTGGTGAAAACTTCTTATGACAAAGGAAGTATATTGAAATGGTTCTTCAAAAGTTCGGGATGATGGATTGCAAATCCATGGCAAACTCCCATGATGATATATTTGAAGAAGTTGAGAGACTTTGATCCAATAGACCCGTCTCTATATCGACAATTGATTGGCTCGTTAATGTATTTGGAGAATACTCAGCCATATATTTTCTTTGTGGGATGTTTGATTTATGATATACAACTGCATGGATTTATCGATTCAGATTGGGCAGGGAGTGCAAATGATAGAAGAAGTGCTACTTGGATATGTTTCAGTATGAACATTTCCACGGTGTCATGGGTTAGCAGGAAACATAATTCTATTGCACTCAAAACTACATAAGCATAGTATATTTCAGCTTGTGATGCTTGTACGGACGCAGTGTGGCTCCGTAAGCTGGTTTCTGGACTGTTTGATCAAGTGTTGGATTTGATCGTGATATATTGTGATAATCATAAATGTGTGAAGATTTCAAAGAACCCAGTGTTCCATGACAGGTCGAAGGACATTGATATCAAGAAGAGTCCAAAGGGGAAAAACATTTCTCCAGTATATCTCCACATATGAGCAGATAGCAGATATTTTGGTAAAGCCTCTATCCAAGTTGAAAAGTTTGCGTACTTAGGGGACAAGTTGGTACTCGTGGAGATGACTTCCCTATTGGAAAAGGAAGAGATTACTCACAGGTTGGGAGGGAGAACTGATATGTTATTGATTTATGGGCAGTCATTTTCCAGTTCAGAAAATGGTCCAGGTTGGGAAATCACCTTCCAGTCTGGAAAGTGGCCCAAGATTTCTGACGGACATGCATTTTTCAGTTCGAAAAATGGTCTAGATTGGACAGTCATTTTCGTAATGAAGATGGTCTGATAGATTGTTGATGTACCATAGACATCGATTCCCCTTGTGGCTAGTGTGGGGGAATAGTCCAGGACAATCATTCTTCTTGGCAGTCAGTCTAAGTAGTGGTCAAGTAGAATTGTCCGCCTCTCCGGGAAGTCATTCTTTCGAAGTTCACAGTTGTGAGAAGTTTCAAGAATGGTTTGTTATAGGAGGTTGGTGTAGGACATTCATTTCCATAGGAAATGGTCTAGACAATCATTCCTTAGGGAAAACTCATTTTCTCCAGGTTGTACTATGATTAGTGCTGGAGGAATGGCCCAGCTAGGTGAATGGTCTAGGTTCAACAATCAGGGACATACATTCCCTAGGGAAGACTCATTCTCTCCAGTAGTTGTATGCTAATGTGGTGGATGTGATCCACTAATAATGACTATGTGTCACTGGTTAATAATCATGTGCTACTAGGAGTGGTTGTTTACCACTGGGTAGTAGTTGTGCACTACTATGGATAGACACAATTGTGTTCTATTAGATGGCATTGTAGTAGTTGCATGATATTATTTGATTTCTAGCTAGATGGATAGTTAGTGTGCTAGTGGGCAAACATTCTCCCTGTAGAGAATGGTCCTGGCTGAGAAATTGTTAATGTATCATGGACTAGTATTTTGCTAAGGCACATGTTGTGGACCAATTAGGAAAATGGTTCAGGACCGATATTCTCTCGAGGCAGAATTATTGGCCTGATTAGGTTGAATAGTCTTCCCCCTAAGGACATGACGTCCCGATTAGGTTGGTTGATACGCGATCAATATTTTTTAAGGCATATGGTTAGATATGGATCTCTATTGTACATATGAACCGATTAGAAAATAGTCTGAGATTGACATTCCTGTAGATATGGTCTATGTAGCCCAGGGAATGGCTTTCAACATATGTTGGGATAGTAATTATTCTAGGACGTATATCCAGATTAGAAGAATGGTCCTTGCATCACTCTGATTAAGTGAGTGACTTATTCAACATCATGTCCGATTACTCAGATGGAGTATGGCTTCGAGAGATGATGCAATTGATGCTATCAGATGATATTGATAGTGGTGATGTTGCTTGTGAGTTAATCTACGTGATCATTAGATATCCTGTGTGGATATGATGATGCTACATGTTGAATGGTCTGTTTGTGCTCAAGACCATTTCTTTTAATACCTTTCTAGCTAGGAGGGAGTGTTGATAGTATGGTAGCTACGAGAGGTATTAATCTCTATGTGTAACCTTTGACGAGACTAGAATATTTCGGGAAGCAAGAGAAACCCTAAATAGATGCGTGAGAACCCTAGAAGACATGTCGGCTCAAAAAAAAAAATAATATTAAGGTATTAAACTCCAGGAAGACAAGTCGACTCCACAGGAAAAAGATAAACATAAAATATAATTACCAGAATGTCAGGCCGGCCCAGCCAGAAAATTCACTAGACATATTAGTATAAATAGAGGACGTCTTGGCTCATTTTTTCACTCTCTCTCACCCAAAAAACCAAAAATAGTGTGCAAGTTTGGAGAAGGAGTGCAACTGCAGCTACTGCAACTGGGATTTTTGGTCTTTGGTTATGGTTTGGACTTTCTGCCTTGGTTATGGTTTGGATTCTTTGTTAGGTACGCTAGCTTTGGAGATAAGTACTCTACTTTGGTTGGCTATTAGTTCCAGGGTTTGCTTCAGGAATTTTTATGTCTGTCAAGGTTAAAGGTGCTCGGGGGTAGCTGGGTGCCTATGGTTGGGTGACAATATTGCTATATTGTCCATGGATAAATGAGCACATCTCTTTTATTATAACATCTAGTTCTCTACAAGAGCCTTAAACTATTTAAATTTACTTAAAAACTCATATTTCTTTAAGAGGAAATAGATCCATGTTTTCCTCAAGAAATCATCTGTGAATCAAACATAGTACACATATTTATCTATTGATGGACTAGGCACATGGCCAAACACATCACTATGTATCAACTCTAAGGTTATTTTTTCTCTTGCAACACTAGATGATAATCTTACTTGATTATGTTACCATATATACAATGTTGATAGAAATCAAAATATAAAGAGAAATAAGACAGACATACCTTTACCATGTAATGCTCAAAGGCTCTTCTCTCCAATATGTCCTAATATTTGATGCCATAGCATTGTGGGGATAGTAGGGGTCCTCTCTTCTTCATTGCTATCGTCGAGAACAATAGAACTACTACATCCACCTTTAATAGTGCTTCCCAATAGCTTGTAGATAGTTCCAATCCAAACTCCTCTCATCAACACCATTGCTCCTCAAACCATCTTGCATGTTTCCTTTTCAAATATAGTATGCATGTTAGAATCACTCATCTTACTTATAAATATCAAGTTTCTGTCTCAATATAGAATGTGCAAAACCCCAGGGATAGTTCTAATCCTTCCATCTTTAAGTAACAACTTAACCCTTCCACATCCTATGATCTTGGTTTTCAAGTTATCTCCTAGGAAAATATCACCTGCATTGTAATTTTTATATTCACTAAACCACTCCATTTAGTTCTCCTATCCTCCTTTCTAGTTCTTATATTCTCTCTTGTTCGTGTGGCTGCAATAGGAGGATTTGAAGTAGGGAGATGGTGGTTAGATAAGGCTCCATTATCAAATGAATTGGGGGCAACTTTGCAGGAAGTGTGTGTGATATGGGAAATTTATCCTCCATAAAAATTTGTAATAATTCATTCCTTGTCCACTTTTAGAAATTGGTTTATACACAATTTAAAATTCTTGTTTCCCCCCCTCAAATTTCTTATGTGTTGGTCAAAGGCCTTCAAATTGTGTGTGATTAGGAAAGAATCAATATTTCTGGTATTTTTATTCATTCTCGATATTGTTGATTTCTCTATAATTGGAAATAGAGGTTTGCATATATTTTGACTTCAGGGCTTGTTCATAGATTTCATGGTATTCGGGTCTGCTACACCCGACTTCTGGCTATTATTTGTTAATTATGGGCATTTGGTTTGTTCTATTGAGCTTGAAACTACAAGTTTTAAAGGCAGAGCCTTCATGGATAATGTTGATGTTCACAAGATTCATAGAGTGATACAATGCCATGAGGAAATAACATAGGCCAATAGTAGTGATCTATTTGTAGATTCCCTCAAAATTTACAAATTGGAATAAGCGTGCATCTCACAAAATGCCAATGTCACAAGCATATTGTTTCTCCAGAAACAAAGGCTAGACTCACTGGAAATGGAATGTATTTTTTTTTTTCATATGGTTCACGGCACCGGATATCGGTGCTCGCTACGTCCATGTAAACTCCCCGAGATCTGTGAGAGAACATAGGGAGGTAGAGTATTTTTGGAATATTGGGGGCTCAACAAAAAGAGCATCTTATAGACCCATTTAAGGGCACAACATGTCATTTACAAGGAGTTGAACCTGGGTGGGGAGGGTAATAATCATTCCTCCCAACCACCCAAGCTACATCCAATGGACGAAAATGGAATGTAATAGGTTACAATGTCTTCTTCTTACCTAGTGCATGTAATATCTTTCTATGGCATCTAACAATCAAGGAACATATAATTCACTTCAAGCTATGCCAAAGGAATATGAAACAATTTACTAGTCTCGAGCTCCAATGGAAATTGAAGGCCCAATCTCCCCTCATACTTATGAGGGGAAAGAATAGGAAGGAAGTGTCCACTTATGTTGCCAATGATATGTATTTTTGAGTAATATGTGTTTTGGGTACTTATGTTAAAGAGGCCAGTTATAGGCCAACTTGGAAATTTTGCTTGGTTGTTACTTTAAACTTTTCGATGTAATTTCATATATCTATTGTATCATGTTGAAAGATGTAGGAATCAAATTGATGTAATATGCTACTTGCTACAACACAACATTTTTTGAGTGAATACAATTTTTTTTTCGGTTTAAAAAAAACAAGGATGCAACTACATCTTCAATCTTTAATATGGATTGAGTAGTACTACCAATCACTATGAATATATTATCCCAAGAGTCTAATAAAGAGCATAAAAAGGTAAGACACATAGAAAAATTGACTTACTAGAGTATTAAAGGAATTTAAATGCTCCGCCACATAGTCACCATCATCCATCCTAAGATGATACAACTTTTTCTGAAGAAACAACTTGTTTATCAAATAATTCAACTGATACAAAATCCCTAACTTATCCCATGGCTTCTTTGTATTTTCTTTTGAAGAGACATTCAATGCCATTGAATTTGAGATGCATAGTCATATTGTTCTTTTGGCCTTTCTTTCCATCCTTTCCCAGTCTTCTTTTGACATACTAGTGGGTTTTGTACTTGGATCCACAACAACACACTATTCTTTATCTACAAGAAGATCTTCCTTATTTATCTTCTATAACTCAAAGTTGTGTTAATTAAACTTCTATTTTTCTATTCTTGAATTACTTGCCACTTCTTTACACAAGATTCACTGCACAAAGCCCCCACTCAAGATCATGTTTATTGGAAACCCAAGATACCCTTTCTCTTCATGGAATAAGATAAACCCCAGCACAAAAGGCATCCCCTTGAAGAAAATAACATCGATCCAATACCAAATTAATATTTTGATAAACTTATGCAAGAAAAATAATACTAACAAAATCTAAAACATAAGAATAATAAAGGCACACATAGAGTGTCCATAAAGATTTACCCTGGAAACCCTTAATCAGAAAAACCAACCTAACTGAGAGTTGCACCTCTCTTTATCTGATCGTATTAACTTTAGCATTCACAATATAGTATTTAGGTATTCCACAACATCCAAAAACCTAATCCATTAACTTGGATTATATTACAACCTTAATTCTTTAACCCATATTAGTTTAAAATGGGATGAAACTTTTGGATGACGTACATTTTTCCCCCTCGAGGGATCCACCCTCAAGCCCCTATATGGGGGCCCCATTGGGTCCAAATTACCCCCAATAGAAAGGTGGGTCCCACCCGACCCCCCTTCATTCGAGGGCCAATGCTCGAATCCCCGCTATGATGTGTCTAATTCTACTTGCAAAGGATACAACACATATCCAACACATTTAAAAAATAGACATGTCCAAATTGTTAAGGCATGTGATGAGTTGTCTGCATGACATATTCAAGCACATCATTCCTTATTATCTCTTGAATAATTTGGATTCATAGTGTATTTGTGATTAATGATTTAATGTGTATCAGTGACAGACATAAAGAGGAAGAACCTTGGTGGCACTGTCTAGTGATTTTGGTTTGAGGTGGTTCTAGCACAACTAAATTGTTTCAGGGCCAAGAACATAATCAATCTCTTCTAATTGTCACCACTATGAGGTGTTAGGGTTCGCTTCAACTATTTGGTGTTGCATATGGGAACCACTAGATATAAGAGTTGCAACAATGTCTTCTCTTGGTGGGGAAGGATAGAGAATGGATTCATGGGGGAAGGTGTGACCAAGAGAAAATTCATATGTTGGCCCGACTAGAGAAGTGGAGTGGGGTATAAAAAGAGTGATATTATGGTGAGTGTCACCCATTGATCTTGCACCTAAGCTTCAAATTTGAAAAGTGGTTCAAGCCTAAGGGTAACTCAAGAGGGTTATCACTATCACCTTAATAAATCCTCTTCTCACTTAAGGCTGGCTCTTCTTTGGCATGAGGGGGGTATCCATAGGTCTAGGATTACTAAAGATTAATGTAATAAGGCTCAAGGTGATGTGAAGAGTTTCTTTAGTAAAATAATTTTTTAAAAAGATTTATTAAATTAATTTTAGAGGTGATTGATGAGGAAATACTATTACCAAATATCCAATAAGGCATGAAGTCATGACGTAACTATGAGGGTTGATTATGGATGACAAATGAGAGTAATGATTGTTGTATAACATCTAAAAAATTACTAATGGTTGTAGAATTTGTATGATCCAGATTATGCTGAGAACGAAACAAGACAAAAAAAAATATAGAAGAGAACACAAAAATACAGTGAAACCTAACTTCTATTAATGAATAAGATAGGAAAACACTGTAGAACACAAACTGGTAGAATGGGGTAGCTTATCTCTAAAAAAGAAAGAGATTTTGGCTACGCTTCATTCACAAGAATATTTACATCACACTCCATTGCATGCTTAAAGGGCATCCTTCACCTCAATTATATATGAGAGAGTGAGAGGCGAAAAATTCCCATGATGCATGTGGGATAGATTAATCTAAGTTTATAAAATGCCATGGGCATGTAAAACACTAGTAATTCTCGGGTGATCACCCATTTCAGTACTACTCTAGCCTGAGCGCGCTTAACTGCGGAGTTCTAATGGAATTTAGTGCATTAACACTATGTTGTAGGCATGTACATAAGACCACTAGGAAATCATTACATGATGTTTGTAGTTAACAAATGAAGATGGTATTACATTCCATTCCCTATAAAAAGGGTGAATATCATGGTTTATCAAAACCATAGGCTTGAAATGTTGATTCAATGGAAGAGGTCGTTGGCCAGCTAGATCCACCTGGATCATTCCTCGCCCCTTAGGGAGCAATGGTCCCCATTGCGCCAAGTTCCCTTGGGAGATGGGGAAAATTCTGTTGAATCTGAACCTTGGTGAGTCGCTTTCCTGGTTGAAGTAGATGTCTTTCTTGTACTTTGCCCGTGGAAAGATGTCATGAACCTGTTGGAGGTGTTTGATCCATTCAACAAATCTGGCTGCATGATCTGGCTTGGTCTGACTGTGGGAGAACTTTGTTGGTGAAGATGCAACAAGAAGAGCTATATCAATGGGGGATGATGGTTGGAACCCCAAGCACACCTTAAAAGGGCCATGGACATTAGAGTTATGTTGAACATCTCAAATACTCTCATTCTCTTCATGCTCCTCTACAATTTAATCGACCTACTTTTGCTAGATAGAAACATCTTGGGCCAAGGTTGTAGTGACCTCCTGTTCACTGTCGGATTGGATCATGACGAGGGGAAACTTTGTGGTATGAGAGATTACTTTGCAACATTGTTTTTCTGAGATCAATGGAGTGACACTAATAAGAGCTACTTATGGTACCATGTAGAGTTGACCTCCCATAGTAACAATGAAACTATGGGGCCAGGACTCATAAATAGTGTGACGTTTCCACATATATGGTTGTTCTAAAAGAACATCACATACTTCAAGTGGGGAAACATCACACACTACCTCATCCTTCAAGGGCTTGATGCCATAGGACATGAAACATTGCTAGTTGACATAGATGTCTTGTCCTCGACTCAACCATCTGATGGTGTATGGTTGGGGGTGTGGCGTCGTTGGCAACGTCATTCTCTTGACAACCTCAGCTGAGATCAGGTTCTTTTGACTCCCGCTGTCAATAATGAAATGCAGTGGGGTCCCCTTTACCCAATCTACGAGTGGAAAATGCACTCCTCATCCTCAATCTCCTCTAGTTCTTTTGTTTGTATTGTTGTGGCCACGATGGTAGCAGTGGGTTCTGCATCAATGATCTATTTCCATGTATTGTGCTTTGAATCAGATTCCAAGTCAGGTTATGATTCTTTTTCTTGATCTCAACCACCAATGCTTGTTTCGAGCGACATTCATTGGTGTTATGTTAGGGGTTGTTTTTGAACTCACACCACTTTCTGGTGTCTTTCTTAGACTTCCCATTAACCTTCTTTGCTTGCGTCTTGGATTGGCTCTCTTGAGCTTGGCCTTCCTTTCTCTGTCCTTCGTTCTGTAAGTTAGGGTTGTCTTTACCATGATTCCGTTGTGGTGTATTTTCAAACCCAAATTCCCTCTTACTATGATGCTTTAATTTCCATTCAATTTTGAATTAATATTGATAAGCAACTCCCAATGAGGATATGTCCAAGAAATCCACCTATGTTTGGGTTTACTTATGCAGACTATTGTGATACTTCAAAACCAAGTGTCGCTCGGAGTCTTTGATAACTAGTTTTGAGCGCAAGGTATGAAAGATGTTAGTGTACTATGACACCGTATGAAAGGTAGTGAGAAATTGACTTGAACCTTGAGGGGTGCCTCACTTGCAAAATGGCTTCTTATAGAAGATGCCTTGGTTGTTGCCATCGGTAGTCTTCGAAGGATCTGAGTAAATTTATCCATCATCTCATTCCTCTGTCGCAAAATGGCTTCCTCGAGCAACGTCTTGAAAGGATCTCCTGCTTTGTCATCTCTCTTTTCTTCCACCATGGGAGGTTGCTTGGGCTGGCGAGAGCAGTTGTCCTCAAGAAAAACTAGCTCGAGACCCAACTCTCTATACCTTGACCTCGTCGGGGACCTGCTCTTAGAAATGACAAGGATCCGACTGCTATGATACCAATTATCCGGATTATTCTAAGAACGAAATGAGACAAAAACAAAAATATAGAAGAGACCACAGAAATACAGTGAAACCCAACTTTGATTAATGAATAAAATAGGAAAACAATGTAGAGCACAAGATGGTAGAATGGTGTAGATTTTCTCTTAAAAAAAAAGAGATGTTGGCTACACTTCATTCACAAGAATATTTACATCACACCCCATTGCATGACTAAAGGGAATCCTTCACCTGAATTTTATATGAGAGAGTGAGAGGAGAACAATTCCCATGATGCATGTGGGATAAATTAATCTATGTTTATAAAATTCCATGGGCATGTAAAACACTAGGACTTCTTGGGCGGTCACCCATCCTAGTAGTACTCCATCCTGAGCGTTCTTAACTGCAGTGTTCTAATGGAATCCGATGCATTAACGCTATGTTGTAGGCATGTACATCAGACCACTAGGAAATCATTACATGATGTTTGTAATTAACAAATGAAGATGGTATTACTTTCCATTCCCTATCAAAAGGGTGAATATCATGGTTGATCAAAATTGTAGTCTCGAAATGTTGATTCAGTGGAAGAGGTGGTTGGCCACCGAGGTCCACCTGGATCATTGTATGTATGGAAATAAAAGAATAAAGGCACTTCAAGAGGTGCCCTTGTATGGACATGAAATAACAATAAGATGAGTTCCTACTTTTAGTAGAAAATTAACAACATATCTTTTAGCGAAATGACATCCATAGATATATCAACCAATAAGTAAAAGTAGAAACCCCTTAGATAGAATGCAGCTCACCCAAAACTCCTTTCCAAGTGAAAAAACTACCCTTTAGCTTGAAACCCTTATTGTAGTAGCATTAAGCAAAACTCCAATATAAATAATCAAAATAATAGAATATGGATGCCACATAGGAGAAGAAACCTCACTAATCACATTTCCAGGGAAAAGATCTTCATTACAAGCTAAATCCAACGTTTCATCAAACCTGTAATGTTCCCAAACAAATTTGCTTGGAACATGTTAAGTTTTAACGTCTTCTGGTTGTGGTATTTTGTTAAACACTTTGCAGATTTAAATTTCTTGAGTTGCGTTGGGTTTATGGTGATGATTCTTGTTGTGTTTGCAGCAAGTAAAATATAGCAATATAGCAATGACATATACTCAATAAGATACAACACAAGTAACACAAGAAATAGCCACACATATCTCAGATCTGAGTTTTATTTAGATATATTGTTGACCTCATACAAAATGGAGCAGATCTGGAATATATATAACTGAATAGTGTGTGGCTGATAATTCCTCTAAGATACAATAGAGAGATGAATATATAGGCTTCCAAAAGCCTCCCCAAGCTAAATACCAAAGATCTCTGAGATCCAACTGTTCCCCTTTGCTGTAAGTGATGCCTTCTCTAGAACAATGTGCACTTCCTGGATGGAATAGACTAAGGATGGTACAACCTCCTCTATGATTGCCTCAAACTCATGCAAAAATCTGATAGAAGATAGACCTAATGATGACAAGATGATAGGAGTAGTCTTTGAGTTGTAGCTCAATTGGAAGACCTACAAACAACGATATCTCTAAGAACAGATGCGCCCTCACTAGTTGTAGCAAGCCAATAATTCAGCCTCCGGGAAGATGACCTCTAAATCAATGAAACTCACTGTCAAAATGTAGATCGGGGGATAAGAAACCCCTATGCTGAGTCTCTATCCTGTTGGGAGTGATGTACCACTCCAAAACACAAGATCCTCTAAGAATAGTGGGCCCTCTTGAAGAGAAATGCGCCCCACTAGAAGATATAATGGATGGGTTGGAGAATCTTCTCAAACATTGATGAAAAAAGGCACTAGTGTTGTAGCAATAAATCTTGGAAGGAGATCTACTGCAGATCTAGCTCTCCCAAGCCAAATCAAATCTCTCTTCCTCAAGGGATGCACCCAACCTGCATAAAATCACTAGAAATGCGCCCTGCTTCCTCAAACTTCCTCTGAACTAAATAGAACCTGATCTAGAATGGTGAGGGAGGAATATTTCACCTCCTTGGCCAAGATTGGATCATGAAAGTTGGAATCTTTCACCATCGAGCTGATCTCTAGGATTTGTTCAGTCAAAAATCTCAAAACCCCCAAGTATCATGGGATCTCTAGCAAGAAGCCAGACATCAAAATGATAATCAATATAATGAGAGAATAGAGGCCCCTATCTTTCTTTTATCCACCATGTTCATCTTTTCTCTCCAAGTGACTTTTACTTTATTTTTAATATTCCTTAATTGAATCACTTTATTAATTAATTAACCTTTTTACCTCTAAAAAGTGATTTATCTGTCCTTATGGCTTCTCTGACCACTGAAAGTCACTTCTCATCATCTTATCATGTAGTGCTCTTCCTCCTGATTCTGATGAGATATTACAATAAGAGGTTTCTCCAAGTATTATTCCCCAAATGACCTCCTTAGTGAATTTAATTAAAATATGCTCCATAATAACTCAAAATTACGGAAATCGTCGGAATGCAATGAAACCAAAGACAAGTTGTGTGGAATGGATATTGATGATGAAATATGATGAATGATGCAAGTTAGGCCCAATAAAACCCGTCAATATATCTTGAACTCACTATTACCCCCATCTGGCTAATCTTACAGACATCCCACTCTGTAACATAGTAACATCAAAAAATGGGGACATTACAGTCCTCCCTGCTAGAATATTGTTTGTCCTTAAGAAATAATTGAATCAATATGTATATGATACTAGGGTCCCATATCCACTTGTGTGACATGTAGTACGCTCCCCTCAAGACACGTCCTCTCCAAGGGCTCACCACGTATGACACCCAAATGTTCCTGATGAGTTGAATGATCATGTGCAATAGATCCTCGGTCAACTCCTCAAGAAAACACTCCACTCTGATCTCAACTCCATCAGACTCTGGACTACAAAGCACTCCAATACTTGGATCCCATATCAATATGCAAACTACAATTCCTTGTGAAGTATAATATTATAAGATATCAATACCATGAGTCTCCTGAAGATAACACTCAGCCTCCACCATAAATGAATCTGACCTCCATGACCATACCATGCCCAACATGGCCTCTACCGAATGGACGTGTTGAATCCACAGAGAGGCACTACAAGACCTCAATGAATCACCAACAAGTGACATGCTCCCCTCAAAACTGAAGCTGAATGGAAAATCAAAATGATTTTCCCCTGCAAGGCTCCACTCTCATCTATCAGTTAATGAAATTCCCAACCCTGTAATCCTAGGCTCCCATGCTAATCACTGAAAGGGACCATCACGTTAACATTGCGCTACTCTGATCATGATCGTCTACCCAATGTACACATATTGGATCCCCCACTCCTGAATCCTCATGCTAAAATACCTGTAAGGATTGGGCCTGCAATCAAGAAGCCTAACTTGTAAAGGTATCCCTATGGAACCACAGTCTACAAATCCACTGCCATACTCGATCATGAGTATCAACAAGGAAAACCTTTCTCACCATATCGAATAGATCCAAACAAGCCCTCTCAAAATAATCCAAGAGTGAAGCATGTCGCTCGCTGGCGCAACCCAGACCATCATAAGGTGAAGCAAACTACCAACCAAATGGAGTCCCGGATCCCATGGAAAATTTGGAAGTTCACCATTTTGATCTCCACTAATTGTTGTTGTGCCATACTGATAACTGTCGGAATCCCTCTAGGACAATCTATTGTCCCCCCATCCTCATCCCAATGAGAATCTGAACTTGTATCAATCTCTGAGATATCCTTTGTCCCATGGTTGAAGATACTCTCCATCACACCCAAGGCCTCATCTATCTGTCTCTGGTGATCCTCCCCTATCCTGATGTATGTAATAAAGTCAGTCTTGTCAGGAGGTCTCTGCCTACAAACTCTCCATGTCCCCTGCCATTGTCTATCTCCCCTTATGATGCTGTCAATGATGAAATTATCGGGAAAGACTAACATAAATAACTGCAACCGTCTGTAGGACTGGGAAGTATCATATGCTTTGGTCAATCCCAAGGACTTGACCAAAATCTCATCCACTGGCACCCATGGTGAATAATCACCTATACTCATCACTAAACTCCAACCATCAGGTACAACAATAGGTAATTCCACAAACTTCTAGTCAATCACTTCCTCCATCATCACTCCAATAAGTGTTGCTACTGTGAAGGTGAGCACCTAGATCTATATATTGTTACAAGGGAGAGGAACTCCATGCTCCAATAATTTTGTCTCCTCTCTGCATGTTGGGTATGTGTTATATTCTTTTGCCTTGGGAATCGTGTCACATATTTATGTGGTTTTTCGGCACATGGTTTCTTTGCCGATGGTTTTCTATTTCTGGTTAAGGAATTAGGGTTGTTGACTATTCCAGGTCATTGGGTTAGGGTTTTGGATGCCGTTGGATCCTATATGTATATTGTATTGTAAACAATGTATCACCATGAATGAATATAGAATATGCTAGTTTTCCCGGTTTGGGTTTCCAGGGGAAAAATCTTTGTGTAATGTTTGTATTTGCCATTGTATCTTTTCTGTTCTTTTACTGAAAATCTGTTTGCAGTAAATATTGTACAAGGTTAAAATCTACATTTGGTATTAGAGCCTTGTTGGCTTTAGGGGGACGGCTTTGTGGTCAAGGGTTTGGATCGGGACTGTGATAAGCCTTGTTACAATGGGAGATCTGTGGTATTGAATTTTTAGGTGAAAAGAAATGGCAAGCAATTTGAAGATGGAGATCGAGAAGTTTATTGGGAAAAGTTTTGAGCTGTGGAAGCTCAAGATGGAAGATCTGTTGGTGGAAAGAGATCAATGGATCACGGTAGATCCAGGTACTGCACCTATAGGAACTTCAACAGATGACTGGAAAAAGTTGGATCGGAAGGCAAAGAGAAGAATCCGACTGTGTCTCTCAGATTCAATATTACTAAATGTGTCAGAGGAAGCTACAACCAAGGATTTATGGGATAAGTTGGGGAAGTTGTATCAGTATAAGTCCCTAGTAAATAAACTATTCCTAAGAAAGAAGTTGTATAACCTAAGGATGAGAGATGGAGACTCAGTGGCAGAGCATTTGAACGCCTTCAATATTGTGGTAAGTCAGTTAGTATCTGTTGAGATTAAAATTTCAGATGAAGATAAATGTATCAATTTACTGTGTTATTTACCAGACTTGTGGGATAGTCTGGTTGTGGCCATAGGTAGTAATACAACTTCCTTGAAGTTTGATGAAGTGGTCTCATCTTTGTTGTCGGAGGAGATGAAACAGAAGAATATGGAAGGACAAAGAACAAACACATTATTTGCAAGAGGACGTTCCCAAGAAAGAAATAGATCTAAGTTCTCAAGTGGGAGATCTAAGTCTAAGGGTAGCTCTAAATCTCCCATAAACTTTGTAAGGGTATGTTGGAGATGTGGAAAATAAGGGCACTACAAGAAGCAATGTAGATCCAAAGTTGAGAAAAAGAAGGGATCTGAAGAATCTCCTTCTAGAGAAGAAAAGACCTCCAAGGAAGAAGGAGGGGATGTGTACCTGTCTTCTTCAAGCACACATGCATATCATGAGGCATGGTTGGTTGAATCCATTGCATCCTTTCATATGACTCCCCACAGAGAGTGGTTCTGCGAATATGAAAGGTATGATGGAGGTAATGTTTTCTTAGGTGATAATTCGACAACCAGAATCATAGGACAAGGAAAATTCAAGTTGAGGCTCATAGATGGAAGGATTAGAACACTATCTGGTGTTCTGCACATCCAATGTTTGGTCAGAAATTTGATTTCTGTAAGCAAAATGGACGATGCAGGGGTCAAAACAATATTTGAATAGGAAACCTGCAGGATGGTTCGAGGAGCAATGGTGTTGTTGAAGGGAGTTCGGTTTGGAACTCTGTATAAGCTGCAAGGAAGAACTATTAGTGATGGGTTTAATAGTTCCATTGTTCCTGATATTGGAGTTGAAGAAGAAAGAACTCCTACAATCTCTGGAGAAAAGGTTATGTTGTGGCATAAAAAATGGGGGCATATTGGAGAGAAGGGTCTTCGACTACTACACGATAAAGGTATGGTTGAAGGTATGTCTAATTTCTCTCTGGATTTTGATTAATGTGAACATTGTCTATATGGGAAGCATAATCGAGTAAGATTCCCCTCTGGTGCAAAGAGGGCAGAAGGAATTTTACAGCTAGTTCACAGTGATGTTTTTGGACTTGTGTCAATCCTATCATTGGAAAAATATGTGTACTATGTCTCATTTATAGATGACTTCTCGAGGAATAATTGGATATATTTCCTCAGGAAGAAATCTAAAGTCTTTGACAGGTTTAAAGAGTTTAAGGCTCTTGTTGAGAATCAAACAGAGACAAGAATTAAGGTGTTGAGGATAGATAATGGCGGAGAGTTCTGCGGGAATGAATTTGAAGAATTTTGTAAGAAGTGCAGTATATCAAGGCATAAGACTACTCCATATACACCTTAGCAGAATGGAGTTGCAGAAAGGATGAACATGACACTAATGGAAAAAGCAAGGTGCATGCTTAGTGGTGTCGGGTCAGGGCAATAATTCTGGGCAGAGGCAGTGGGTATTGCATGTTACCTGGTCAATAGATCACCCTCAACAACGTTGGATGACGAGACTCCACAAGAGGTATGGACTGATAAGGAGCCCTCTCTCACACATCTCAAGGTGTTTGGCTGTGATGCATATGTTCATGTTCCAAAGGAAAACATGAGTAAGCTAGATAAGAAGGCTGAAAAGTGTATCTTTATTGGATATAAAGATGGTCTCAAAGGTTATAAGCTTTGGAACCCAGAAACTAAGAAGGTAGTGTTAGCACTAGAAGTCATTCCTGGATTGTAGCAGGAGTAAGCCTGATACCCATCAGTTTTATGTCACAGGTTGTTTTATGAAGAGGGTGATCGACAAAGAATAGACTCAGAACAATATCACTTTAACTCAGAAAACTGGGTTGGAAATGCATAGATAGGTGAGGTCTTGATCTAACTTAGGCCAGTAAGTTGCATAGTGGTGAGTATGTGGAGGAAAACAAGAGGGAAATTAAGTCTACTCTGGTCATCTGGTCTTCCAACATCTTTTAGGGGGGAAAAGTCTCAGATATGAGATCGTCTCAGATCCGAAGAACTTCAAGAAACTTAAAACACTGCAAAAATTGATATAATCAAACCTGCATTACACAGTCATTACAACACCCGACTGGATCATCCATGCCCATGATTTAAGAGTCAGAGGAAAAGAGAAGAAGAGGCTATCTGTCATTAGACAAGAAGTCTCAAACATCAATGTATAACCAGAGAACCAGAGGCCTCGTTAAAGCTTTACAATCGGGAGCTTAGCTCTACCATCGATCCTAACAAAAATGTCAAAAATGCCTACATATACTCAAATTGGCTCAGACTGTCTGAGACATGATCATGTCACGCATTCATGGCTTGACTTTGATGAGCTTCTTTGTCAGGCTGCGCATGCAGACGTTGGGAAGAACGCCCATGCAGTCTTCTGACGGACGTGATCTCTGTCAGAAAGGATCGATAGTCACCTTATGTGCTTTGTCCCTTATGACCTTCTATTTAAGGAAGGAGATGATGTCTCACCCACCTTCCACATTTACATTAACTGCCGTATCGGTATCTAGGAGAGAAGAGTCAATGTCTGTGCTTGAAGATGTGGCGACTTCCCCTTTGTCATGTGCACCTTGCTGGATGTTTGTGGGGAAGATATGCAGGTGAACGATACAGGCTCGTCGGGACGCAACATAAGCTCGAAACCCAGGTGGAAGGATGAGGTCGTGATATGGCAAGGAAGGAGGGTGTGATGGCAGGCGAGAGAGTGAGGACAACCATTTGGGTGGAGGTGACAAGGGAGATAGATGGCGAAAGGTGAAATGTGGAGGAAATTGTGAGGAGCGGTGCTAACTCAATGACAGGGAGAGGGAACACGACACAAGTGGAAGTGGCGTGGAGCGTGGAGGTACAGGTACAGGTGTTAGAGGATAAGAGGATGAAGGGAAAGGGGACATGACACCTGGGGGAGTGGAGGAAAAGTGTGCAGTGGTGAAAGATAGGAGGGAAGTGGGAGACAAGTGTCGATGAGAGAGGGAGGTACAGGTAAGGGAGAGCGGAAAGTGGTTTTAGGTGGAAGAGGGGCCGACAACATGAGAAGGCGCCACGTTAGTGGGGTGTCCGGTTAGGAAAACCGCCTCATTCCGGACCCCCCCCCCTCATTAAAGGCAGAATGGCAAGAGGGGTCTGGAATTGGACCATGTTCGTAGATCTGGGCGTGTAAATCTCGGTCGCCCAGATCCACGCGCTCCTTAGCACCAATTCCGGACCCCCCCCGCATTAAAGGCAGAAGAGTGGGGGGGGCGGGTGGGTCTGGAATTGGACCTGGGCCATGGATATGGGCGTGTAGATATCGACTGCCCATATTTGTGCTATTCTTAGCACCACGCGCCCTTTGCACCCAAAACTTAGGATAAGAGGGTTTTTACCCCATTTTTTCGTATTTTGCCACCCTAAAGCCAAAACTAGTAGGGAAAACACCCCCTACAATAAAATGTGATAACATTAGGCTCCATGGGGGATGGCTTGCTCCCCGTGAGATGCCAATAACTCTTTCTCAGCTTTAGTGCCTTGCTGTTGGGCTATGGAGTCATTATTAAATCGAAGATACAAACAAAAATAATATTTACAAAACCAGAGGGGTCACTTAAGGCTCAAACAAAACACTTTTTCAGGAAATGCCCATTCACAGGGCCATTGAAAAATTATTTTCCCTCCAAATCTTGCAACCTGTAGGTGTTGTTTAAAAACACCTCAAATATTTTGAAAGGCCCAATCCATAAGGCTTCAAACTTGCTATGTTTTCCTTTGTCTTGCTTGGGGGCATCCCACTTAAGCACTAGATCTCCCAGCTCGAATTCCTCTTTTTTGATCTTCCTGTCAAAGGCCTGCTTGATCTTCTACTGATGATCGTGAGCTCTGTCCATCACCTATTCTCTAGTCTGCTGCACCTCCACCAGTTGATGCATTCTTCTAATCATGTCATTAGTCTCTCCTTGGCAGTCCTGGAAGAATTTTGCTACAGGTAAATCCAGCTGATAAGGGAAGACTGCTTCTGTCCCATATACTAGATGGAAAGGGGATATGCCTAGGGACCTTTTTGGTGTCACTCAATCAACCCACAGAGCAAATTTTAGCTTTGAATCCTAGGCCTTCTTGTTGTATTCTAGCAGTCTTTTGATAAGCTTGATCAGACTTTTGTTAGAACAATCTGCCAGTCCATTGCCTTAGGGATAATAAGGACTGGAGTGAATTAATGAAATCCCAAACTGCTCATAGAACTTGATCAATGGCTCATATTTGAAGGATGCAACATTGTCAGTGATGATTATGTTTGGGCAGCCAAACCTTGCTATGATGTCTTCAAGAAAGACCATGATCACTTTGTTTGAAGCACTCCAGGTGGGGATAGCTTCTATCCATTTGGTGAAATAGTCTGTTGCATTTAAGATCCACCTGTGTTGTCCACTGGAGGCAGGATGAATCTCTCTAATGAAATCCAATCCCCATTGCTGAAAGGGTCCTTAAGCTACTACAGGTTTTAATGGTAGAGATTTGAGCTGCTTCTTCCCCGAGAATCTTTTACATTTTATGCAGGCTCTGACTTCTCTGCAGACATCAGTAAATAAGGTGGGCCAGTAGTACCCAACTCTGAGAATTTTGTGAGCTGTAGTTTTCCAGAAGTGGTGTCCCCCACATAGGCTGTCATGAAACTCAAATATAATTCTTTGGGCCTCCTATGGGTTTAGACATCTCAGAAGCACTCGTAGAGGATCTTTCCAATATAAGATCTGGTCAATAAGGAAATACCTGATTGCCTTGAGCTTTAAAGCTCTTGCCTTTATCTTCCCCATTCCATCAGAAGGCTTTAACTCTTGCAGAAAATATATAATGTCTCCATACCAGGTGCATTCTGCTAATGGAGGATTGTCATCAGACAACTCAACCTGCTGATTTTTTGAGCAAATGTTGATGAAGTTAACCCCCAACTCTTTACAATTAGATTTAGCCAACAACTTGGCTAAACATTGGCATCTAATCATGTTGGTGGGCTTTATTTCAAGATCAAACTCAAGGATTTTGGCAATCCACTTTCTCCTTCTCCCATCTATGTCTGGCTGAATAAGAATGTCCTTCACATAAGTTGAAGGGACATATGCAATAATTTTTGAATGCAGAACATAAAATTTGAAAGCTTTGAGATCTCTCACTAAGGCATAGGCTTGTTTCTCCATGATGTCATATTTGACCTCTGCATCCCTCAATGCCCTGCTAAAGAAGGAGATAGGCAGCTCCAACCCTTCATCATTTTTCTGCAACAGAACAACAACCACTGTATCAACGGAAGAAAAATAAAATATTAGGAAATCCTTGGAATAATTAGGACTGATCAGCATAGGTGCCTTAGTCAATGCCCTTTTTATTTGGTTAAAAGATTCTCTGGGATCAACAATCCATTTTATTTCATTCCCCTTCCTGAGCATGGCTGTGATATGCTTCACTAATTCAACAAAATTTGAGACAAACCTCCTTAGAAAGTTAATCTTCCCCAAGAAAGCCTGGACTTCTTTTCTGGACCTGGGAAGTGACAGGGTCTGAATTGCCTCCACCCTGCTGGGATCAATTCTCACTCCCTCTGCTGATACTACATGGCCCAACAATTTTCCCTTCTTCATGGCAAATAGAGACTTCTTGGGATTTAAAGAGAGGCCAAACCTTCTGCATTTCAAGAAAACCTTCCTCAAGTGACAACAATGCTCTTTATCAGATCTATAGAAGACTGTGATGTCATCCAGATAGATCACTAGAAACTGATCTTTCTCCCCAATGAAGGCTATGTCCATGGCTCACTGAAACGTTGCCTCTGCATTCCTCAATCCAAAGGGAATTTTAGCATACATGAATGTACCCCAAGGAGTTGTGAATGTTGTTTTCTCCCTATCTTCAGGCAGAACAAAGATCTGATTGTAGCCAGAAAAGACATCAATCATTGATATTCTTGATACCCCTGTTACCCTCTGCAATATGTGTTCCATCTTTGGTAGAGGGTAATTGTCCTTCTTTGAGATCTTGTTTAGATTTCTGAAATCAACACATAGTCTAATCTCTCCACTCTCCTTCCTCACTGGGACTAGGTTGGCCACCCATTCAAAATATCTCAAAGGGACACTGATTTGGGCATCCAACAGTTTCTTTACCTCCCTTTCCATGACAGGCATCAACATAGGATTAATCTGTCTTATCTTCTGTCTAAATGGATTGGACTCCTCCTTCAGTGGGATATTATGCTCAATGAAGGCTGTGTCATATGTTCTTAGGTCTTCATAGGTCCAGGTGAACACATCAACAAATTCTCTTAATAGCTAAGTATATTCACCCCTCTGCTCCTTTGATAGGCTGTTGGACAACTTGACAAACTTGGGATTCTTTTTTGTGCCAATGTTGCACTCAACCACCTCTGCATCCTCCTTTGAGCTGTTGCCTTTTACTGCCACATCATTGTTGTCAAATAGCCTTTCCAAAGGGACCAACCCCTTTGGGATGTGATTTCTAGGTAATTGAACATTGTGATGATCAACAATCATGTTCAAAAAATTACCAGCATGAAGATCTTCTTTAGAATCAGGGTCTTGATCAATGTGCAGTGCTGAAAATTCATCAACAGTCTCCAGGAATCTTTTGATTTCAAGGTCATCCTCAAAAACCTTCCAATGCTTGACATTGTCAGGTATGGAGGGCTTGCATTTCACTTCTATGTCATTCCTGAGCCTGGGTGGTAGGGTAATTTTGAAATTGGTTGCTGAAATAGCTAGAGAATCAACAACAATGTTTTCTTCCCTTAGAATGAATGATATATTGAAAGCTAGGAAAAAACTGTCAATTAGGTCCCATACTTCATTTCTGTAACTCCTTAGCCGAGGATGCTTGGCTTGATAGATGTTTCTGACCTGCTGGATGATCAACTCAACATCACAAAACACTGATATTTCCTTTATTCCCATATCCTTTGCAACTCTCAATCCCAAGCTAAGAGATTCATACTCCGCCACATTGTTGGTAGCTTCAAAATCTAATTTGTATGACAGAGATATGGTTTCCTGAGTAGGGGAAACAAAAACTATTCCAGTACCTACACCATCTTTAGAAGAAGCTCCATCAAAGAACATTTTCCACACATAACCAGTTGAAGGAGAATCCTCATGGGGGCTAATTGGCTGCTTTCTGAGTTGAAGAGGAGGCTCAGGGGTGTTGGTGAGCTGCAACAAGCTAGATCCCAAATCAGTGTCAAGGGAAAATATGGGATGATTGGTGGGATCTGCTTCATCACTTACAATGTAAGCCAACTAAGCCTCTCTGAACAATCTTTTGTACTCCCATCCAAAGACTGGAATGGTAGCATAGGTTAGGTCCATTTGTTAGGTTCCCCCAAGTATTTTTATCCAAGATCTTGACAACAACATGCCAAACTTGGGAGGAACATCAACTACCACAATGTCCATGACCACACTCTTCATGGGCAACTGAAACAAGGTTACCACCAGATCTTTGATAACTCTAAGACATTGCACTCTCCTAGATTTAAAAGAGTACAAATCATGATAGGCCTTTGTGACTTCCAGCCCGAGCTCTTCCATGACAGTTTTGGGCATGAGGTTATGAGATGCCCCTGAATCCATCGTACAATTATGCAACACCTTGTCATGAATGTTCAAGGATGTGTAGAAGGGAGGGGATGAAGCATCTCTATCTTCTACCATGGGACCTAGGATGACGACTGGCTTTTCATCTTGGAGATTTACTGAATTTGTGGAATGGCAAGGTGGCTCAGGCTGTAACAACTTAGAGAGGGATTTTTTGAAATCTTCATGCTTGACTAGCTCTGAAAGGGTGACAGGGATTCTAATATTTTGAATTTCATGCTCAAAACTAAAGGATGAAGGAGGCTTCTTAATTTCCCTTACCTTGGGGGCAGGGTCTTTGACTATTTGCGAGGAATTCTGAGTTTCCTTCTCCTTAGAAATGTTTACTGCAAGCTTAGCAGGTTTCTCTGCTATGAGAGGCTGATCAGGGATGTCAGTATTCCCTTCTTTCTTCTTCGATCTCAGATTATATTTGTCTGGACTGCTATTATTGACTTTCTCCCCCTTACTAGGCTCATGGATTTGACTGTTCATAAGGGATTCTTCATATGAAGATTGAGTGAAATGGGGGAAAGGGGAGGTGTCTGCAAAACAATGGATTTCAGGACCAAGCTCATCTATCTCCTCTCCTTCCTCATCAACAACAAGGTTATTTTGGAGAGGGGTTTGGATCCTCTGATCATCTCTATCTCTATTCCTTTGTTCCCTTGGCATCATTTGAGGGACATTGTTATTCAACCTCCTGAAGTTGCCTCTGTTATCAATGTTTTGGGGATTTTTGTATGTCTGCTTCACCTCAAATTTCATCTTCTCCATTTTTGCAGTTAAGGACTTCACCATCTTGGTCAATTCCTCCACTTGAGGGTGAGATATAGAAGAACCAGAGGTTGAGGCCTCAGAATTTCCTTTCCCTTTGTCTTTGTCAGACTTGCTCCTGAGCCTGTTAACTGCCAACACATTGGATTGTACTTCCAGGGCTGCATCTTGCATGTTAGCCAAGGAGGTAGCTCTTCTTTCTCTGAGAAAGAGGCATAAATCAGGGTCAAAAGCACTAGCATAAGTAATTTTAGTAGAGGCTTCTAAGGGTTTTATCTCAGCAGGGATCTTTTTGTACATCTTATTGAATCTTTTGGAGAAGTCAAATACAGACTCTCCTTCCTTTTTCTTCAAGGACCCAAACTCTGTCATGTAATACATGAAATCTTTTTTATCTCCCCACTGTCTCAAGAAAGCATTATCTAGAGCTTCAATTCCAACAATAGATCCAGGGGTCAGTCCCCTGAACCATTTCCTAACCTCACTATCAAGGCTTTGGACAAAAAATCTCATCCAAACATCTTCATTTTCAATGTTCAGGTTGTCTACATAACTGTAAAAGGTAGCAAGGTGCTCTTCAACAGTTGTGTCTTCCTCTCCAGTGAATTTAGTTATGTATTTGAGATAATCTTCAGCAGGGAGAGCATTTAAGGGTTGAGGTAGAACTAGATGGGCATACCTCGCAGCCACAATGGCATCCATTCTGTTTACAGGGGGGTTAGCACCTGCCATAGGGATATTAGGTGGAGGAAAACTAGGAGGAGAAGGTGTTCGGATAGGGGAAACTGGAACAGAGCTTGCAGGAGGGAAAGGAAACATCATAGGATTCAGAGAAAAGGCTACAGGGCTTGTGTCAGCAGAGGATTCTCTTTCTACAGTAGCAGCAACAATAATAGGAGGAGGGGTGGTAAAGCTAGGAGTGGGAAAATCTTCTGTGGTCCCGGGTCTAGACCAAGGAACAAATTCAGGGGAGAAAGGAGTGACAAGGATTTCTCCCTCCAATACCAGACCAGGAAGGGAAAACTCAATAGGAACACTCCCAAAATTTAAAGTTCTAGAAACTCCAGTAGGAGGTCTGATAGAAAACTGAGAAGTAGATATTGGAGTTTCTAACAGAGGGCAGTGAGAACTATCAGAAATACCTGGTTCAACAGTAGAAGCTCCTTCTCTGAGGGCCTTTTCTTTTCTGATCAGTTTCTTAGGATCTGCTTCAGGTATCGTCAAGGGCAACGGAGGGGTGGACCTCGTATGCCTTCCTCTAGAAGCCACAAATGAAGCAGTAGGTTCACCACAGCGGATTCGTCTCAATGGAGTCGCCAGGTGCACAACATCGATCCTGTAGGGATCTGATACCTGATGCACCTTCAAGATTGGAGGCTTAATGTCGTTCAATCTCGGGGAAGATCTTCAACTTCATCCCCACCAACGACGCCATAAATGTTAGCACTAGAAGTCACTCCTGGATTGCAGCATGAGTAATCCTGATACCCTTCAATTTTATGTCACAGGTTGTTTTATAGAGAGGGTGATCGACAAAGAATAGACTCAGAACAATATCGCTTTAACTCAGAAAACTGGGTTGGAAACGCAGATATAGGTGAGGTTTTGATCTAACTTAGGGTAGTAAGTTGCATAGTGGTGAGTATGTCGAGGAAAACAAGAGGGAAATCAAGTCTGCTCTGGACATCCGGTCTTCCAGCATCTTTTAGGGGGGGAAAATCTCAGATATGAGATCCTCTCAGATCCGAAGAACTTCAAGAAACTTAAAACGCTGCAAAAACTGATATAATCAAACCTCCATTACATAGTCATTGCAACACCTGACTGGATCATCCATGCCCGAGCTTTAAGAGTCAGAGGAAAAGAGAAGAGGAGGCTGGATGCCATTAAACAAGAAGTCTCAAAGATCAGCGTATAACCAGAGAACCAAAGGCCTCATTAAAGATTTACAATCGAGAGCTTAGCTCTACCATTTATCCTAACAAAAATGGAAAAAATGCCTACATATACTCATATTGGCTCAGACCGTTTGAGACACGATCATGTCACACATTCATGGCTTGACTTTGATGAGCTTCTTTGTCAGGTTGCGCATGCAGACGTTGGGAAGACTGCCCATGCAGTCTTCTGACGGACACGATCTCTGTCAGAAAGGACTGACAGTCACCTTCTGACCTTCTATTTAAGGAAGGAGATGATGTCTCACCCACCTTCCACATTTACATTAACCGCCGTATCGGTATTTGGGAGAGCAGAGTCAACGTCTGTGCTTGAAGACATGGCGACTTCCCCTTCGTCATCTGCACCTTGCTGGATGTTTGCGGGGAAGATATGCAGGTGAACGATACAGGCTCGTCGGGACGCAACATATGCTCGACGACCAAGTGGAAGGATGAGGTGGTGATATGGCGAGGACAGAGGGTGTGATGGTAGGCGAGAGAGTGAGGACAACTGTTTAGGTGGATGTGACAAGGGAGACAGATGGTGGAAGGTGAAAGGTGGAGGCAATTGTGAGGAGCAACGCTGACTCAACGACAGGGAGAGGGAACACGACACAAGTGGAAGTTGCATGGAGTGTGGAGGTACAGGTGTCGGAGGACAAGAGGATGAAGGGAAAGGGGACATGACACCTGGGGTAGTGGAGGACAAATGTGCAGTGGTGAAAGATAGGAGGGAAGAAAGAGACAAGTGTCGGCAAGAGAGGGAGGTGGTAAGGGAGAGCAGAAAGTAGTTTTAGGTGGGAGAGGGGC
>ML777433.1:1098526-1115610 GCA_009831015.1 Picea engelmannii | reverse complement strand
CGCTCTTCTTAGCACCACATGTCCTTTGCGCCCAAAACTTAGGATAAGAGGTTTTTTACCCCATTTTTTCGCATTTTGCCACCCTAAAGCCAAAACTAGTAGGGAAAACACCCCCTACAATAAAATGTAATAGCATGTAGTGTATAACCGAGATGTGGTATTTAGAGAAATGAAGGCTGTTGTTAAACAAGAAGTCCTACCAAGTAAGGAAGAACCAGAGAAAATAAAGTTTGATTGAAAGGATGATGAATCGGACTCTACAAAAGAACATGAATCAGAAAAAGAAGATTCTCATACTCCAGTATTGAGGAGATCGGTTTGAGAAAGAAGGTGGTCATAAAGGTATACTCCATATGATTTCCATTCAAATTTTGATTTGTCTATTACTGATGATGATCCTAGAACTGTCAGGGAGGCAGTGGATTCAGAGGATGGAAATCTCTGGAAAAGGGCCATGGATGAAGAAATGGAATATTTGGATAAGAATGAGGCTTGGGATCTAGTGGAGTTTCCGACTGGAATAAATCCCATTGGAAGCAAATGGGTATTTAAAAAGAAGCTAAATGCAGAAGGAAAATTGGAGAAATACAAATCTCGATTAGTAGCAAAGGGTTATTCCCAGGTTGAGGGAATTGATTTTGGTGAGATTTTTTCTCCTGCATCCAAGTTAACCTCTGTAAGATTTCTGTTATCTATTGCTGCTGCATTTGATTTTGAAGTAGAACAGATGGATGTGAAGACAACATTCCTACATGGGGATCTGGAAGTAGAAATCTATATGAAGCAACCAAAAGGTTATGCTGTGAAGGGAAAGAAGGAGCTGGTATGCAAGATGAAAAATTCCCTGTATGGTTTAAAATAATCACCAAGGATGTGGTATCAAAAAATTGATACTTATATGCTAGGACTTGGATTCACAAGAAGCAAAGAGGATCACTGTGTGTATTTTAAATTAATTGGTGATCATTTGATTTATTTTGTCTTGTATGTGGATGACATGTTGCTGATTGGAAACAAAAAGGAGATTATCCAGGATGTGCAATGTCAGTTGTTCTCTAAATTTGACATGAAGGATCTCGGTGCTTCAAATTTCATTTTGGGCATGGAAATTAAAAGAGATTGGAAAAGGAGGAAACTCTGGTTAAATCAGGGAAAATATTTCGAGACAATATTGCAAAGGTTTAATATGAAGGAATGTAAACCGATTAAGGTTCCTATTCCCGTTGGTGTAAATTTATCTGCGGATCAGTTTCCCAAGACACATGAAGAGGAGGAGGACATGTATCATGTTGCATATGCGAGTGTAGTTGGCAGTTTGATGTATGCAATGGTCTATACTAAATCGGACATTTGCACATGCCGTGGGAGTTTTGAGCAGGTATATGTCAAAACCAGGGAAGGAGCATTGGACAACAATAAAGAGGGTTTTCAGGCATTTGCGTGGCACTGCTAGATATGGATTGTGTTACGAAGGAAGACCAGGATTGGACAGAGTGGTGGATATACATGGATTTGTGGATGTAGACTGGGCTAGAGATCTGGATCGTAGGAGATCTACAAGTGGGTATTGTTTAACCTGTTTGGAGGAGCAATAAGTTGGATGAGCAAAAGGCAGGCTATAGTGGCACTTTCAACTATAAAAGCTGAATGCATGGCAACCACTCATGCAAGTAAGGAAGCAATATAGTTACAAAGATTGTGTTCAGGTATTGGGTTGGTACAACAAGCTGTAAGGATAGAGTGTGACAATTAGAGTGCAATTTTTATGGTGAAGAACCTAACTTATCATTCAAAGACAAAGCATATTGATATTCAATATCACTTTGTGAGAGACATGATTGAAGAAAAGAAAGTATCGCTGATGAAGGTGGACACTTTGAAGAATGTTGCAGACTCATTAACAAAATCTGTGAGCACTAAGAAGTTCTCTTGGTGTAGAGGATCCATGGGCATTGTTGCCCTGGATTATTGACTATGTAACCCTGTGACCCCCTGTATGCAAAGAAAACAACAAGTGGGATAATGTTGGGTATGTGTTATATTCTTTGCACGAGTAGTAGTGGTTGTGCGTTGTGCTAGGTGGGCGAAGTCCCTTGCACGGGGGTTCGAGGGCAGCGCCCCCAATTTTTTTTTTGCCTCGATAAATGTGTCACATATTTAGGTGGTTTTTCGGCACATGGTTTCTTTGCCGATGGTTTTCTATTTCCGGTTAAGGAATTAGGGTTGTTGACTAATCCAAGTCATTGGGTTAGGGTTTTGTATGCCGCTGAATCCTATATGTATATTGTATTGTAAACAATGTATCACCATGAATGAATATAGAATATGATGGTTTTCCCGGTTTGGGTTTCCAGGGGAAAATCTTTGTGTAATGTTTGTATTTTCCATTATATCTTTTCTGTTCTTTTACTGAAAAAATGTTTGCAGTAAATATTTTACAAGGTTAAAATCTACACTGCAATCCAATGTGTCCCCCTAAATCCCACTGTACACCTCTGCATGCTTATGTGAACTATCTCTCATCATCATATTCCCCTGTATACTCATGCAAGCTCATGTATCCTCCTGCATCATCATATATCCAAGGTGTACTACTGGATCAAGATCTACATGGATGTCATCCCATCCTGGAACCCAAATGGATGTGTCCTCAAAACTACCCCTGGCTTTGGAATCCCTAGGTGTATGTTTATGAACCAGAAATCCTCATGCATGGTGGTCCCTGTGACACATGGGCATCCTCTTATGTATCCTGATCACATATCTCCACAAGAATCAATGATTCTGAGTATCCTTCACACACCTCCATCATATGACGCTCCTCTACCACACCACCAACATCCTTTGTCAAAGTAGTTGAAATAAACATCTGACTATCTACTACGATAGATGTAGTGTATCCCTGACTAGTGTCCTCAAGGAGCTCCTCTAATCTAGACCCTGATTCTTGAAGGGTTTTATGTGTGCCTTCTAAGAATCCATGTGTTCTCACTGACTCATGAGTGAGTCGATCCACCTCAATCTCCTTCTCCCTCAGTTCCATGTGATACATCTCTCCAACCTCCAATAGGTAATCTATATCCATCAATAAATGCTGGTTGTCGGCCCTCATCACAGTCACTCTCTCCCTGAGTGTATGGAAGTCATCAATAGAAATTACCCCATCTAAACTATCATGTGACATCGAGGCCCTCCAATAATATCCTGCCACCAATGCGTGTGTATCATCAATGCATCTAGTGGCTGCCATGATCATGTCCTCATTGACTCTTAGATGACCTGTCAAGTGTCATGAATCCTGATCACACTCCTGTTGATGTGCTACCTTGTGACTCTCACTACTAATGTTTACAATGAAATCCCCAACAACACACTCCGCAAGAGATAAGGAATTGAATTGTCCACTGTCCTCTGTGCTACTGAGTCCTCCTGTATGCCACTGCACACTATCACCAACTACTACCTCCATCTAAATCACATTGTATCATGTATGAGCAGCTGTATCCTCCTATGCACTCACTTTGCTAATGTCATCTACAACCAGATCCCATAAATATGTGTCCAAACATCATATATGGTCATCTCGACCAACAAGGAAAGTATCCTTGTCACTATAAACTGGTCTCGGAAGTAAGTGTCCCATCAATATGTTGGTCTCCCCAACATGATCTATCAATGGACTCTCCAAAAGAGGTGACTCACTCTCCTCATACTAATAGGTATGTATATAGTCAACTGGCTCCAAGTCATGCTTCTCCTCCTGGGTCTGTTGATCTGCATGTCCCTTGTGTTCAAGTACTACACAAGGATCCTCTACGAAATCCAGAATGCCATTGATATCCTTCTGTGTCATGTCTATCATAAATGTCCGATAAGGTAAGTTTATATCATGCTCAACTCCATGGGAAGATTCTCATCACCAACACAAGGCTCCCTAGAAGTCATGTCATCTCCCAAAGGTGGGCCATCTAACCTCTGAATCTCATCATTCCTAGATGTGAATACATCTACTCCCACACAAGCACCCTGGTCACCACTATGTCCATCAAATGCACAAGAATCCTGAGACTACTCTAATGAGGCATCTAAGGCCTCATCCTCATACACATCCTCCTCATCACTGTCATAGTGCACCTCAATGTAATGCACTCTCCCTTTACCCCTGCATCTGTGATCTGACTCCCAAGGCTCTTTGCAATTGTAGCAAAGTTCCCTCCTTCTAATGGGTGTAGGCTCAATATATGCTCCTTTCAATCCACCAAGTGGTAGTGATGTATCTTCTTTACACCAAGCTCTAATCTTGTGTAGTTCTGATATCCACTCATGTATGTTTTGCACCAGTCTTACCCGCAACACTTTTTGGTTATCCATCCGCTTAGACCATTCAACAACATGTTACTTGCTCATTCTCTAATCATATTCCTTTTGCTTATTGAAGAACCCTTAGGCTGGGAGGAATTTTCGCTCTGATACCATTGTAATGTTCCCAAACAGATTTTCTTGGAACATGTTAAGTTTTAAGGTTTTCTGGTTGTGGTATTTTGTCAAACACTTTGCATATTTTATTCTTCTTTATTTGTGTTGGGTTTATGGTGATGATTCTCATTGTGTTTGAAACAAGTAAAATATAACAATATATCAATGAAATATACTCAATAAGATACAACACAGGTAACACAAGAAATAGCCACAAATACCTCAGATCTGAGTTTTATTTAGATATATAGCTGACCTCATACAAAATGGAGCATATATGGAATATATATAACTGAATAGAGTGTGTGGTTGATAATGCTTCCAAGATACAATAAAGATATAGGTTTCCAAAAGCCTCCCCAAGCTGAATACCAAATATCTCTGAGATCCAACTGTTCACCTTTGTTGTAGGTGATGCCTTCTCTAGCACAATGCACACTTCCTGGCTGGAACAGACTAAGGATGGTACAACCTCCTCTATGATTTCCTCAAACTCATGAAAAACTTTGATAGAATATAGATATGATGATGACAAGATGACAGGAGTAGTCTTTGAGTTGTAGCTCAACTAGAAGACCCCCAAACAACAATATCTCTAGGAACAAATGCACCCTCAATGGGTATAACAAGCCAATAATTTGGCCTCCAGGAAGATGACCTCTAAATCACTAAAAATCATTTTTCAAAATGTATATCGGGGGATAAGAAACCCCTATGCTAAGTCTCTAGGCTGTTGGGAGTGATGTCCCACTCCAAAACACAAGATCCTCTAAGAACAGTGAGCCCTCCTGAAGAGAAATGCACCCCACTAGAAGATAGAATGGATGGGCTGGAGAATCCTCTCAAATATTGATGGAAAATGGCGCTAGGTTGGTAGCAATCAATTCTGGAAGGAGCTCTACTGCAGATCTATCTCTCCCAAGCCAAATCAAATATCTCTTCCTCATGTGATGCGCCCAACCGACAGAAAACCACAAAAAATGCACCCTGCTTCCTCAAACTACCTCTAAACTGAATAGAACCTGAGTTAGAATGGCGAGGGAGGAATATTTCACCTCCTTGGCCAAGCTTGGATCAAGAAAGGTGGAATCTTTCACCATCGAGATGATCTCTAGGGTTTGTTTAGTTAAAACCCTCAAAACCTCCATGTATCATGGACTCTCTAGCAAGAATACATAAATCAAAATGTTAATCAACATAATGAGAGAATAGAGGCCCCTATATCTCTTTTATCCCCCCTTTTCATATTTTCTCTCCAAGTGACTTTTAATTTATTTTTAATATTCCTTAATTAAATCACTTTATTAATTAATTAACATTTTTACCTCTAAAAAGTGATTTATTCGTCATTATGTCTTCTTCGACCACTGAAAGTCACTTCTCATCATCTTATCATGTAGTTATTTTCCTCCTGATTCCCATGAGCTATTACACTAAGAGGCTTCTCCAAGTATTATTCCCAAAACGACGTCCTTAATGGATTTAGTTAAAATATGCTCCATAATAACTCAAAATTACGGAAATCATCGGAATGCAACGAGACCAATGACAAGTTGTGCAGAATGGATCCTGTTGATGAAATATTATGAACGATGCAAGTCGGGCCCAATAAAACCCCTCAATATATCTTGAACTCACTATTACCCCCATTTGGCTACTCTAGCAGGCATCCCACTTTGTAACATAGTAACATCCAAAAATGGGGACATTACAAAACCATCAATAACCAACACAATAGGAGATGCTTCTCTTATGTAGATTCTGAGCTCAAAACCTCCTCAAATAAAATAATGATACCCATGATTTAACCAATACAATAGGAGAGGCTTCTCTTATGTAGATTCCAAACTCAAAACCTCCTCAAATAAAATAATAATACCCATTACTTAGATCCTAGATCTCTCCTAGGGATGCATAAAAAAATAATATCCTCCAACTAACTCGAGAAAAGTAAAAAACCCTAGAACAATGAAATAATAAACAAGTGGACCAAATAGTGGGAATTCCACTTGTCCATCTCTAGTACAAAACACCTCCTTGTTTTTGGGCACTTTGACCATTTAAAACCCTCCATAGAACCACATAGATTATGCTCCAAAAGTGCTCCCTCCAAGAATCCTTAAAAAATATACTAAAATATTCTCATAGGGGAGCGCTCCACTAGAATAGTAATAAATTATATCAAGAACAACAAAATGACTAATGTTTTATAGGAATATGTGCCATTGTAACTATTCATTTCTTAAAGAATGTGCCACAATACTAAAATAATGAAGTGCTCCATTGGAACAAGGGGTCAACACCCTAGATAATCCAATGCCTTCACAATATAGTGTAAATGAGTTAAGGCACTTTCTCCAAGGAATCATCAACTCTCCCCATAATAGGAAAAACATAGACATATGTGCAAGACGATCCATATAATTGTTGCAACTAACCCAAATAATTGGAATGAACTCAATAGATGTGCCAAAGTGGTTATATCCATGTGTACCATTATAATTCCTCCAAGAAATAATATAAACATTTTATCCTAGGAGAATGTGAAATCTAGTTGGGACAATCTCCAATACAAGAGTAAAGAGGACACCAAAACCATGTGTAAACATGTGAAACCATGTACAACTACCATCAATAACTATCCAAAACCATGGGTGCCAATGTGGAGTGACCTAGAAAATTGTGCAAAAAAGTCTCCATGCCTCCAAATATGTGAAAATATAACCAATAAAAAGGAGTTATCCACCTCATCAAGTAATCAACTACTCAAAGAATGTCAATTCACTACAAAATTGTCAATATCCTCCAAGACTCTCCACCACCAAGTAAATACCACATGCCACATCACCATACTAACTATTGGAAGGCCAAACCTCCCAAGAATATGTGCACGAAGTGGGTGCTCCATCAAATGAATTGTGAAACACCATGAAAAATCCACCAACGAAGGAGAAAAATATCATCTAGGCAAAATACTCCTCTAATAAAGTAATGAAGGCACCGATCCTTATGTAATTCTCTAAGGGGGCAATAACAATAAGCAATCAAGTGTTCAAATGGACAACCCTCCTCATGACACCTTAGCATCCACCAAAGTGGTCAATAACTAAATTGGCACAAGGGAAGTGTTGAGGAGAGTGTGTGCACACCAATAATGGCCTTCAATAATGTAACATACCCAATACCCTCTATACTCCGTTGAGGACATGGGTACTCTTGAAGCCACCAATTTCACCCAACTTCTTGCTCTAATACCATATTGTAATGTACATAATTGCATAACTAAGTTGTAACCAACATTCTTACATATAATTTATGGACAATAAAAATTTTGCAATAGAAATACATTGCTGGCCATAAACAATTATTTCACAACCCATGAGCACATTCATCCATCTCAATGCATGAAACATATTTATGCTTATACATTGACTAACAACAATTGGTACATGGGAAATTACAACAACATTCTTATACATTTACAACAACATGCTTATATAGTTCTTTCACATACATAAAATTACATTCTCCTAATGACTATGCCCCCTTTTTTGGGAAGCCCACAAGGCCATTTACAACTATTTGACATGGTTGGAAACTAATATACAAGATATAGGATTAATTAAGTACTCTGTATTACAATAATGGTTGTAACAACCTCCAAAATTGTATAAGGTCTTCACCAAACAACCCAACATGCACTCATGAGCTTCAATGTCCACCTCTAGACTTGAATCTTCCATAGTGAGCACATAATAATTAGCACAACACTCACCACCAACCATTAGTATCCATAATATAAACAATACAAATATCATTAGCCACACTTGGGGAAATAGCTACATGAGAGCGTTTTTCTACCCAACTATACACACCATCTTGAGTAAGTGCCACCCTTGTGATAGGCAATGAAACAACAAGGGGGAATTTACTGGCTAAGGCTAAGTTTTTCTCACCCAGCCCAATTAATTGCTTAGGCCAGGATTTAAGCTCTTAGCCTCGGTTTACAATAACATTTAAAGCCAGAGAAGTCACCCTTCAACCCATTAATTCTACAACAATCCCACTTTCCAACCTCTCTTTCCCTCTCGACCTTGCACAACACAAGGAATGTGATCCCCTTCACTGCTAAATAGTCCCTTAAGCTATCCCACTTCCCTCCACTTCTACAATGCAAGTTGGCTAGGAAAATATCCAATGATAGAAACCATGAAATCTCGGTTGTAGTAATTATAAACATTTGCAACTATGATTTTCCTCATACATGCATAATAACCATATTTATGGTGATACCTGGCCAATATTTACGACATACATTGGACTCTCCTTTCAATCTTTTGATTGGATGTCCTTCCAACACATCCTGAGAGAGATCAATGTAAAAGCAGACGAACTCTCAAAAGAATCTTTACAACTGCAACGAGGGGCCTTCGGGTACTACGAATACTTTGAAGGCACCGAAACATAAGCCATGGAGTTTCCACTGTAATTCCTTTTTAAGGACAGGTCAATGATGCAGGGATTTAAAGAAAGAACAAAAAGTTAAGGAAACACAATGAATGGAAAGGTTGCAATAGTCTTAGGACATTTTGTTGATACAGACAATATGGAAGCCTTTTAAGGTAGTTTTGTAAGAACGAAACAGATATATTCTATGAATATAAGAAGTTTTTTTTTTTCTATGAAAAAAAAAACCATATTTATGATGACAACATACCTTTGGGCACAACGCAATCTTAACACTAACATATAACATACTAGCATCATCTCAATGTATGCGAATGGTCTCATAATTTACTAACATGGTAGCATTCTCCTCCATGACTTAACATACTAGCATCCCAACCTACCAATGCTGCTCTCAACATATGCACATGGTCTCTTAGCATTTACCAAATGGAAACCTCCTTTATTCCCCACCCCCCAAGGAGAGAACAAATGTAATATTTCTCCCAAAGGTGGAATGAATCCCTTCTTGGGGATTGCATGAATACATGACTTGCATGGAGACCATATGCCCCTTTCATGAAGCTTGGGAAATAAACATAAGGAAAATAATGTAAAAGGATATGAAGGTTTGGGAGATAGGTACTTGACAACCTCAATAAAATACTATTCAATTGACCACCCCCAATTTCCCTTCTCATTATTTCATTTCCCCCATGGTACTCCTAGGGAAATATAATCCCAATTGCACCTTTTTTATATTATTATTACTATTTAATATAATTTTGGAAGTAATCAGATGTAAACCACTTACCCACTTAACACATACTTACTCTTTATGTTCATTCTTATAGGGGGTATTACAATTAAACCATGAAGCTACATCAAACAATCTTACATATGTATGTCGTGTACAAGGATAAGGTAAACCAAGTGACAATCAATGATATATGTGCATCGAAAGAAATATAAGGCTCAACACTATAATACTCCATTGAAGCCTACTTAGGTAGTCTCTTCAAACTGGATCAAATCCTAATGCTACACAAGGGGTAACAATGAGGTTCCATGTTTGAGATGTCTAGGTGGATGTTGGAAGTAGAGATGTTGGGAAATTAGGAAGCATGAGTGATAGACCAATGGAGGTTAGGTTTTTTGTTAACTTCCTTGATAATACTAAGAGGGTTGCAGTGGGTTTCATTCAATCTAGTTTGGGGATGGAAGGGGTGTGTGATCTCTTGTTGGATATCCACTATGCTAGTCATTGGAGAAGGAAAGGGTTGGGACTACTCCATAATGATCAGAGTTGGGGCATGAGGTTTGTCATTGTCATATTGAATGCGTATGGTGCATTGATACAAGGAATTTGTAAGAGAAGTAGAGGAAAAACATGTGGTGTGTCCTATAGGGTGTAAATAGGTGATTTAGGGAGATTAGGTTAATGGTATACATAGGGCGATTGTGAGTGTAGCGGGAGGGAGAGAAAGAAGGGATAAAAGACAACCATGATCCTAGTGTGACCTATTTCATCCCTTTGTTTTTTCTTAATGGATTGTTAACCATTTTTTTATAGAGAAGATGGAGGTCATGAGTATGTTTATCCTAGTGTACTACTAGTGCACTATAAACATGTTTCTATGGTGCTGGAGGAATTTAAAATTTTTAACTTTGTTTGACTCTTTATTGATGATAGATTTGTATGGGGTCATTCCACCATCCCACCCTAATTTTGGAGTGTATTACTGCATGGATGGGTTAAGGTGGGAAGCATTGATGTTGACACCCAAAATTTTGGGTCCAATTTTGCATGCGCGCACAAACAAAGCTGTGTGTGCTCATTTCATAGTTTTACGCGCATATAAGGAAATGCATAGAGAAATGATAGAATGTGTGCATAAGACTGAGTTGTGTTAGCAATGCGCCAAGTATAAAAACTACCAAGTGCTCTCGAGTCTGATTTTTGTAAATTATGTCGAAAACCAAGAAGATGCCCACTGGAATCAAGAAAAGAATCATCGGGAAATCTCCCAGAATGATTATTGCCAATAAACTATGAAGACATGGGGTGGCTAGAAGATGAGTTGGCCAGGCAATTAAGATTGCCTCTAATGCAGAGAGTCTGCGTGGAGCGTTGGCAGGCACCAGAAGCATGTGAGGCAGTTGGATCAGAAAAGTGAGTGGAGAAGAGCAGAAAGAGACCACACTCCCCAACAATGAAAGATATAAACAAGAGCTCTAAGCTCAGAATAATAGTTAGCTAGTCAATATGTGAAACAGTTGATTGGATATCATCCTCGAGCTCACTCTGATCCTGTTGTAATCCTATGATGTTGTGAATATATCTATGTGTATTTGTTCTATTTGACCATAAGGCAAGGCGCATGGTGCATCATATTGTATTCCCACTGTTATAGATAATAATGATATGAAGTCCTTTGGCAGTCCTAAGCGATTGTTCAACATACTGTATGTCTCGAATATGATATGATGTTTCCAGTAATAAAGATATGGAAATTTTGATCTATTCTGTGTTTGTTCTGAATGATCTAGTTATGTGTGTGGATAGTTTTAATTCTTCATCCTAAAATAGTGTATCAAACATGAGTTATATGGATGCTAATTGTAGCAATGTTTCATATGTTTAATTCTCCATCTCCGACACAAGACCTTATGATCTCTGTGATCCTCTTTGCATCTCAGGTGAGACCTTTCTCAACTTTGGCTAAGTATTGATATGTCGGTGCTTTGAGGTTTTGTTTGACATGCTCTAGATGAACCCTGGGTCTAAACCTCCCCAGTGTTAAGAAGGTCGGTGTGTGTGAAAGCATGGGTTGAAACGACGACACTGCACCCAACAAATGGCTCTGTTGTTGGGACCTCAAGTCTTATTGAGATTAATAGAGGAAAATAAAGATAAGTTGACATCCTTCTAAGGAGGAGAATCAAGACTGGATAGAAGTGAGAGAAGATGAGTTTTCCCTACGAGGGATGCAAGGATTGTAGGTGAACGCGAAGGAATGGAAATACATATATCTGTACTCGGATATGCATGAACTCTTCTTCGGAGAATTTCCATGTCTACTGCATGAATGGCTAAAGAGACAAGCTGAAGTCAATTCGGCTGCATTGCCAATAGAGACGATAGTTTGGGATCAAGCTAAGATTGAACACTTGAAGGTGCTAGATAACAAGTGGACTTGGGTGATTGATTTTTGGTTCACTCGAGTGAAGGAAGGCTACATTATTGAGTTTTCTATAGAATATAGTGATTCTTTCAGTGAGGTTGAAAGAAAGTTTGAAGAAGGTTCAAGGAAGCAAATGATAGAAGAAATTCCACTTTGGATCAAGATGTTGTGTGTGGAGAGAAGAATGATGCAGATGGAGCCTGATATAATGGTTGAGTAAACCCCATAGCGTTGGGGGGTGGTTGTGGCAGAGGTGGGGGAAAAATATCTAGGATACAGATCCATTGAAGAAGATCGAAGAAGTTGTTGAGATGAGGTGAGGGATTGAATGGACCCAGAAGAGTATAGAAGAAAAAGAGTTGAGAGATAGACAAGAAGAGATGAGCTAAGAGAGAAAGATGAGCAGAGGAGTAGAGAAGAGTTAGCCAAGTGTACAAAATGAGGTTTTGGGCCCAAAATGAAGAGGAAACTCACACCAGGAAGTGGTGTGGGAGAGGATGTTATGCTAGATTCGAGCAAAGGTGAGGAAAGGTTTGTGAAGACTCTTGGCGTCAAAAGATACCAATAGTGACAATAGTGGTAGCGAGGGCCTAGGTGACAAAGATCATACCCTTTGGATATTGTAATATGTCACAACCTTAAGAGAGGAAAGAGTGCACATGTGTCATGTGCGGGTACAAATTTGTGGTGCGTCCATAGACTCAGAGAAGGAAGCACCACATGGTTATGCGTTGACAAGAAGAGAAGTTGTAATGAGATACCATGAGGCACCAATCATAAGAGAATTTGTCTCTCGATGAAGTGGCAATGCGCTAAGCAGGAGAGAGGATGCCATGTAGAGAAGTCACGTGCTGAGTGGAGAGAGCTATTCTGTGCAAGGTGTTAGTGTGTAGATCAGACCAGGAGATGGTGTGCATAATGCAAATTTGTGGATTGCCCCGGAGGCAGAAGTGCACGTTTCTGGTGCACGGTTAGGTCAAGAAGAGATGGCGTAGATTGGTAGTGCGTCAAAAGAGAAGAAATATGGAGGCTCCCCTAGTGGTGGGGGAGACGAGTTGATAGTCTTGGATGGTCTTGTGTAGATGCAAGTAGATATCTCTTTGGGTCACCTAACGAGAAAGTTAAGATGAAGATGGTCTTACCCCCCCTTTGTAACACCCCCCTTACACATTTTTAACCAAGAAAAAACACTACAATTAGTGAAGATATTTGATTCTAGGAAAGAGAAGAAGAAGAAAGAAGTGATGAAATAAGTGGAGAAGAAGGTGAAGTCAACAATACTTTACCCTAGCTGACAGTAGTGTGGAAAGATCCAACCCATAATAGCTAGAAAGGAGGAAATAGTTCTAGTTCGAAGATGGATAATCAAGATAGTACATTGAGGTTACCCGTGTTCCATGGAATGGGTAGGCATGATGCAGAGCAACAATGGTTCACCTGTGAAGCAATCTGGTTTGTAAAGAGAGTCAGAAATGATGCGACCAATATTGTGAAACTCGAGACTACGTTCATGGATAAGGCCTTGACGTGTACATGAAATATAAAGATACTTCCCCAACGGGACAAGCGAGGTCCCTGGATGAGATCAAGCAAGACCTGATTCGGGAATTTCAAAAGATGAAGTTAGAGGCCCAATGCATTACAAAAATCAAGGATATTAAGTAGAAAGAAGGAGAAACCATATGGGATTATCAACAACAATTCAAAATCTTGTTGGATAGGCCGAAATTCCAGATTTAGGACATGTAACACAAAGGTTGGTTCATTGCTGGGTTGCTACCCCATATCCAAGTCTTTCTCACCTAGTAGAAGGTGATGACCTAGGCCGAGGCAGTTGAAATCGCGATGCGATTAGAGGCTACACTTGGAGGCACAGAGACATCGGTCGAGTTGGCACAGGTTCAGTCGCAAATGGCCAACCTAACAATACAATTGCAAGATATGGCCAATACTAAAATGGTGCGGATGCACATATGGTGTACCACATGTTGTTCAAAGGGGAATTGTCAAGACAAGTTCTCGGTCCTTTCAGATTATGTGGAGAATGGCACAATGAGTTTGTTTCCATCGGGACAATTATAATGGTGTGAAATATGCAGAAAATTTGGCCATGTGCCACCCATCTATCCCACATTACAAAAGTACAAGACAACAACTCACACACCATTAAGTGAGTTATGTAAATCCATCGGCAATGATATGAGTAGCTATCACTCCCTCCAATTAATGCAGGGCAATACCTGAGATGCTTTCCAGGTACAAGAGGAGCAAAAGGGTGGTGAGCGTAGTGGCGACGACAGAGGCAGATATCAAGGATGGCATGAAGGTGGATATGGGTACAATCATGACTGTGAATATGGTGGAGGAGGTGATATACCCCACATGTTTCAATTGCAGTGAGATTGGTCATGTCTCATGATTTTTCACTAAGACGCATGTGATTTTGTGGATATTGTTATATTCCTGAACATTTATCCAAGGATTGTCCCAAGTTACTGAAGAAGTGGGAGGACAATGAGACTAACTATAACATGGTGCATGCTGAGCCATGAAAAAACAAGAAGAAGAACAAAGAAGTAGACGTCCAGGTAATAACCTGCGAAGGGGAGAAGACTGAGAAAAACTTCGAGCATGGTGAAGGCTCGGGTCAACAACCAGACAAAAATATCAAGAAGGCACTCTATCCCCATTCTAAGTTTGATGCTTCTCAATAGAAACAATATTTGCACAAGGCATAGAGCGCGCGAGGAGATGCAACACATGACTCAAAGGTCTCTTGAAGAGGAACATATCTGAGAGGAAGTGCAAAGGGCAATGCATAGGGTGCTAGAGGAGGCACAGATTTGCGAAGAAGTGAAAATGGTGATGGATAGTGTTATAAATAATAGGTGTGCTCGTTTAACCATAGACAATATAGCAATATTGTCACCCAAACATAGGCCGAAGCCACCTCTGAGCACGTTAACCTTGACAGAGAATAATTTTGGAAGCAAACCCTAGGCCTAGTAGCCAATCAATGTAGCATACCTCTCTCCAGATATAGAACACAAGGCAGAAAGTCTAAACCATAACCAATAGAAAGTCCAAGCCTAAACCGAGAATACATGTTGCAGTAGTTGTAGATGCAACTACTCTCCAGAATTGCGCACTTACTCAGTTTCTACAGTGCACACTGTTACATTTCTGCAGTTGTGAGATGTGTGTACCAAATGAGATCTGACGTCCTGTATTTATATTGTTTCTCCTTAGCTGTCTGGGCTGACTTGTCATTCTGGAGGCTAAACAATCAATATTAAATATTTCCTTTAACCAACTTGTCTTCTAGGGTTATGTCCAATGCTTTAGGGTTTCTTCTTGCTTTCCGAAATATTCTATTCTTGTCAGGGTTACACATGGAGGCTAATACCTCCCTCAGATAACATAATATCAACACTCCCTCCTAGCTAGGGAGGTATTGAAGGCAATGGTCTTGAGCACAAACATACCATTCAACCGGTAGCATCATCATAACCATACATGCTATCTCATGATTATATCATGAGCACCATCATCACTATCAATATCATTTGATAACATCATCTGCATCATCTCTCGAAGCCATACTCCATCTGAGTAATCATGCATGATGTTGAATAAGTCACTCACTCCACAAAGTGATACAAGAACCATTCTTCTAATCTAGACATATGTCCTGGAAGAATAACTATTCCAACAGATGTTGGAAGTCACGCCATGGGCTACAAGGACTATTCTTCTAATCTAGACATACGTCCTAGAAGAATAAATGTCCTTGTTGTTGGGAAATAATACCCTACGGACTAGCAAACTAGGGTCAGGTTTGCATGCAGATTCTGATCGTAAAGAAATGACCTTTTAACCTACCACCCAAAACTTAAACCCCTCTTTCAATACACATGCATGGAAATGAACTACTAACCTTTTTACTGATGTTTGGTGTAGATCCTTTGTTGCGCTTTGCCCACTTCCTTGCGCTGCTCCTTCCAAAGTTAACCTGCAATCAAGACAAAACACTACGCATGCATGCTATTTTTCTACTTGAGGGTTAGAAATTAAGAATAAATTACACAAACCACATATAACTCATGCATTGGGACGGGAAAAGTATTCTTTTATTAGTTTCAAAATGAATCAACTTACAGTAGAAGTTGAGACCGGCCACCGCTCCTTGATCCTAATCCTGGGCTCCTCCTCTTCTTTTGTCCTCCAACTTCTTTGCGTTAATTCTCCTTAGGCTTGAGGAAAGGCTAAAGGGTTGGGACAAATGGATTTGGCAAATGGGCAGAGTTTCTTCGCTATAATTTTCCTCCTCCAAATAGTACCCCTACCCCTTCTTTTATAGGCTAGAAGGAGCTAGGGTTTTGGACGAACTCTCAGCCATGCATGGCCGGGAGTTTCAGTTAACCGACCCATAGCTTTTTTTCCCATCGGCAACTTTCCTATTTTTGAGTTTTGTTAGGTAAACGCGGGCTGTAGTAGGCTTGCCAGCATTCACACGCGTGCAGCAGTGGGTTAGGGCGTGTGTACCTTTACCCAAGAGGATTTTTAAAGAGGCTGTTCAACATATGTTTTGGCAATGAAGGGATATGAGTTGGCCTGATGCCAAGTAAGCATGTGTGGTGCAATTTAGGGTTATAACATATGCCCCCTAATGTGTGAGGTCAGAAGAGCATCTGATGGCTGAAATACATTACAAATATTTTACCAATCTGTACTGATATGCTGAATGAGGGAGCCCAAGAATCAGGAATCAGGAGGTTCCGTCTGCAAAATAACAAATGTCTCACCAAGGCGGGCATACCCATGCTCGGGATAAGATAGAACCATGGCTACCAATCAAATACACTGTATATCCATGTCAAATAACTATAAAGAGTAGCCGCGAACAATACACAACGGAGCTACATCTCGAAATTAGAGAGATATACATATAGAGTATCCATCTCCTAGAAGCTGATT
>ML777433.1:1073227-1096675 GCA_009831015.1 Picea engelmannii | reverse complement strand
ATTAGATATAAACTTGACATCGTCATGAGGAGGTGGGTAATCGAAGGTACCCATCAAGGATGGGCACAAACCAACTCCTACGTTAATGACACCGGCTTGAGGATTATCAATCATGGGAACCGTGGATGCCCCCAAAGCTGGGTGAGGTCTAGAGAAGGACAATTGATCGATGGTCACTATCCGACCTTCGTGTGGGAACAACAAGACTCGAAAAACTGTAGCAACCACAGCTTGCATAGCATAAGTCCAACTCCGACCTAACAAGAGGTTATATTCGAGGGGAGCATCGACTACCTCTACTTCGACACACACGGTCTTCCCTCCTAACTGCATAGGGAAAGAAGGGATGATGCCATGTGGTCGGAAAGAACGACCGTCGAACATAGTGAGGAGAGTAGGTGATGGAGACAAAGCGGGCTGGCCAATGGCTTTCCAACATGCTAACGACATAATGCATGTCGAGGCGCCCTTGTCGACCACCGTGCGAAAGATATTGCGTGTAAAAGTTTTCATGGGATGAGCCACTACTATCTGAAACGCTACGTGGTAAGGCAGACGAGGTTTTAAGTCAGTAGTATCTAACATGATGGTACCCAGGTTACAAGTCTCAGTAGAGCCTAAAGCAGTTAACAAGGCTTTCCTCTGAGCAGGGTAGCTTTGGAGGACTTCCAAAGTAGACATCGAACAAGGGGTTTGTGATAAATCCTCCACCACAGAGTAATTCTGGGCGGCCCTTGTGTTTGGGTTATGAGAAGCTTTCTTAAATGCACCCTTTGGAATGCGTGTCATCGTTTCTCCCAACGTCTTCTCAATCTGTAGAGGAAGAGATGGTAGTTCGAATTCTTTTCCCTTCTCAGAAGTGCTTGGTTTACTATAGTCGTGTGCTCTTGTTGTTATTAACGCATCACCCCTAACCATATATACGTTCGCGGATGAGGAATTGTTTGGAGGAGGGCAGGTTTCTTGGCTGCCCCCTTCGGCACTTTTAGAGGCTTGAGTTAAATTTTGCCCATGTTGAAAGGGATTAGTCAACACGGCTTGCTGTTGCTGTGTGACAAAATTTTGGGCCTCTGCAAGTCGAGGACAAAGATGGGTCGGGTGGTCTTCCGCACACAAGTTGCACGGATACCTCGCCTTCCATTTTTCCGTGGTGCCCTCGCCAACATTATCAGTGGGTTTTTTCTCCCCCTTACCCTTCTTTCGTTGTTTTTTCTTCCCTTCAGGCTGCTGGGTGGCCTTTGGGTTAGTCGACTGCACGGAGTGTACTTCCGACGTTTGGGTAGGAGGAGCAGCCAAAGCAGTAGTATGGTTGGCCGCTGAGTGTTGGATAGATAACTGTTGCAATTGTTTTGTCAATTGCTCAGCGGGGTTGGTTTGTGCCGAACCAACAATACCGTCGGCATGTGGTCCAACTCTCTGTCTAGTTTTATCCAAGATTGATCGGGGTGCATCTGGCAGGATGTTGTATAATAAACTAGACTGAGAATAGATAATCTCAAACTGTTGAGCCCTCATGATGGCATCTTCTTCGGAGAAAACCCCAAAAATTGCGACGTCTTTGGATAATTGTGGGACTAAAGACTTAAGGAACCACTCAAGCAGGAATGCTAGTGGGACTGGTACTTTGATTAGACTCTTTCATCGTATCCACTCTTGGATATGATCAGAGATATGGTCCGCTGTTGTCTGTTCGAAATTGGCAAGCAACTCTTTGCCAACGTCGTATCTCACAGGTAACTGGAAATGGTTAAGGAAGGCCATTGCTAGTTCGCCAAAAGAAGAGTATCGTGAGCGATCGAGCTCGATGTACCATTTCGCGGCACTCCCGATAAGAGTGTGTTGAAACAATTGCAATTGGATGGAGTCATCTTTCAATGAGTTAGATGAACACCAAAGATGGAAGGTAGTCACGTGATCACCTGGATCTTCGTTAGGCTTGGCCTCGAACTTTGGAATGTCCGAAGGCAACTTCGTTGGCATAGGAGGCCGACGTGGATCGTGACAAATAGGATCATTTAACAACCTTGTCAAATCTGGCAAGTGTAACGTTGCCAGGAATGGTAGTTTGGGTTGCTGCTGATAGCCTGGGAAAAAGGGTCCTGGAGGTTGACTGGCACCAGGTTGCCAGGAAAAGTTTGGCTGCTGGCCTGGGTTCTGGTAGAAACCATGGCCCTGACCAGCGTAAGGATTTTGCATCTGTGGAGACATTATTGGCTGATTCCCCATAAAGGATATAGGATGTTGGGCATTCATCGTGTTTGACGGACTTTGGGAAGGATCACCCCATGCCGGTCCTGACAGGAGAGGCATAGAAGTCTGTCCAGGGTTCCATTGACTGTGGAAAGAATTACCCCAGAACGACATTCCAGAGGAGGGAACGGATCCTTGTCCTGAGTTCCAAGGTCCTGCTATATGTGCCCCTGGCACAAGAATAGTACCTTGTGCCGGAGTAGACTGTCCAAAAAAGGGTGTGCCCCCAGACGGGAAAGCGGTGGATGCGAAAGTGTTGTTACCAAACGTCCCGTTCCAAACAAATGGTGACGAAGCTACCAGTAGAGTTTGCGCAGGTGTTCCTTGACTCCTTGCTCCAAATGAACTCGTGTGTGCAGGCTGCCCGACGGACGGCTGATGCAGACCACCAAGCGAAGGGGACGAAGGAGAGATATGACCTCCAGCGTAAGGAAAAGCATTAAAAGGGATAATAATGCCCCCAAGTTGACCTTGCAGAGGAGCGTTAGAGCTCCCTACCCCCAGACCCAAAGTTTGTAAAGTGGAGTGAGTTAGTGCAGGACTTGTGCCCGAACTAGGCATACCGTATGAGAACGGAGAGCCTGTCGCACTAGGTGTGAAGAGAGTTGTGGTCGCCGCGATAGATGGGGTCGGTCCACTGTGCGACGTAGTTGCGGCCGAGACCATGGTGGCCCAGACCGACGACAACAAGTTAGGAGATGCTTCTCCTGTGGTAGCAACGATGGTGAGAATGGAAGAATTCCCAGAGGAAGTAACAACGTTTGTTTCCATAGCTTTGTGAGGCACTGACATGCGTTCGTAAAATTGAATTGGTACACTGACCAATGACCAAGTATCAGTGGTTGGGGTTTCAACCGAACCAATATTGGCGGTTGATTCCTCCGGGAGTTGTTCGGGCACAATGGTTTGTAACCCGGTTGCTTCGAAAGACCCTTGTTGGTCTAGCTTCTGCCTCAATGGTGGCGGGGGTGGCTCCAGTATAACCGACGGTAGGCCCAGAAGCCTTCGTGACCGGCGGAGCTCGGGATCCTCCACTGTGTGAGAAGATCCAAGACACGCTAAGGTATTCTACACGTGCAAACAGTAACACACACTAAAAAAGAAGCCCCTAAGAGATAAGACAAGCAATCACTAACTATTTTGAAGAACAGTTACAACAACCAACACTAGAGCAACTTACCGGTGCAAGTGCAACTCGAAAACGGAAGCACCCTCTGGGTATACTCTGCAAAGCATGGCCCGATGTCTGTCCTAGGTATTGCGGTATACCCCCGCAGTCACCTGTGTATGTCCCTATGAAAGATTGGCAACTAGTTTGTCAGCACGCGAACAGTCACCAGGCGGGTACAATCGATAGTCGGGTAGACCACAATGAGCAGGGTATCAAGCCCGAAACTTGTCAAGGGTATCAAGAGAAAATGGTCCGGAAGACAACTGAGGACCTCGAACGGATTCGAGACCCACGAAGCCCCGTGGCAAATGCAAACGATGAAATCCCACAACAAATCCTCGATATGTGTTCTCCACTACGCTTGGTCCGGCTTTGGAGGGGTTATCTCTGCTACCTTTCCTTACGCGACCTTGTGTTTATCCCCTGTGTTAGAGGGGGGTCCCAGATAACTTCCACGAAACTAGACTTCTACACTCCCTATCATAGACTCCAATGTTTGGTTTTGAGTGGCCTTGGAGAGTTTCCTCTCCAACCTAATCCAAGGCCCTAGTCCCGAACTAGTGTGTGAACCCTACAAACAAAAAGTCTAATAGATTTTAAATTAGCGTTACTTTTATGGGCTTTTTTACGTCACAAGGTATGAAGGTGAAACTGATGATGTGTAAAGACTCAAAGCAAAAACGAATGAAAAATGCTGGAAACAAAAGACTTTTACTGAAATGCAAAAATCAACAACTTTTCACAAAGAAAGACTTCTTTTCTTTTCAATTTTTCTAAGATTTCATGCAGCAAACATAAAGGAATTTCGCTCGACTATGAGCTACTTATGCTCTAAATGCACTGCAAAAAATTATGAACAAAAGACTTCTTCCTAGCTATTGATGCAGAGACACAATCTTCAAACGAAGAAGAAAATGAAAAAGAAATATATATATTTTTTTATTTAAGTGCTAAATGAAGCAACAAAGGGAAAATGCCGACAAGCACAAAACCAAGAAAACAAAACAAAATTCTGGCTTAAAGCGTAGATCGCAAAGAATCAGGGCAAAGACACACAATGGCAATCAAGAAAGCACCGACTCTTACGCTTGTCTAAAAACCATAAAACAATTTTTTTTATTTTTTATCTTTTCTATCAACTATCTACTAAGAAAAAACAGGCTAAGGGTAAGAGGCCCTAACCTACTGACTGTTCAAACCTTGGCTCAAACACCTGAGAGGAACACTTCTCACCACAGGAGGGGATGACTGCCCCACCCTGATTGAAAAACAACCTGTCAAAGCACGGCTCTGTCACTGAAACAACACGCGTGCAAACGCGTGCTGAGCTACAACAGAGCGCGTGTACCTGCGGGCTGCACTTGCATAGGCCGCGTGTATGTATAAACTACCAGACGAAAATAAACACAGGCAACCCAGACCAGGAAGAGGCGTCTGGTATTGATAACCAGGGTCTCTTGAAGGATTGGATGCTTCTTCTTAACATAAAAGAAAAATAATTGCAAGAAATAACAAAACGCAATAAAGCAAACTGAGACAAGACTGTGAACCAACAAGACTCAGACAGGATCCAGAAAGCCCCCTGAGAATGTAAAATTCTGACAGAGAAGAGGAGGATTGCCTCTCAATCTTTCTGACTCCTACACGCTACTGAAACCTCTACAACAAGCGTTCACACGTGGGCTATAGAAGGTTAGGGCGCAGGCACACGCGTGCAGGCCTTCTGCAGGCCGCGTGTACCTCTGTGTGTCCCGAAAATTGCCGTCAAGCAACAGTTAGGGAAAACTGGTATGAAGAACCAGGCTCCCTGCTAGCTCAGGCCTTACTGAAAAAGACAGGCAAAGAAACAAAAAATCTAATCTCTTAAACTACCCAAAAACTCAACCAAATCCGGAAACCCTAAAGAGCATATCTCCCCAGTGGAGTCGCCAATTCTGTTGTTGGGAAATAATACCCTACGGACTAGCAAACTAGGGTCAGGTTTGCATGCAGATTCTGATCGTAAAGAAATGACCTTTTAACCTACCACCCAAAACTTAAACCCCTCTTTCAAGACACATGCATGGAAAGGAACTACTAACCTTTTTACTGATGTTTGGTGTAGATCCTCCGTTGCGCTTTGCCCGCTTCCTTGCGCTGCTCCTTCCAAAGTTAACCTGCAATCAAGACAAAACACTACGCATGCATGCTATTTTTCTACTTGAGGGTTAGAAATTAAGCATAAATTACACAAACCACATATAACTCATGCATTGGGACGGGAAAAGTATTCTTTTATTAGTTTCAAAATGAATCAACTTACAGTAGAAGACGAGACCGGCCACCGCTCCTTGATCCTGATTCTGGGCTCCTCCTCTTCTTTTGTCCTCCAACTGCTTTGCGTTAATTCTCCTTAGGCTTGAGGAAAGGCTAAAGGGTTAGGACAAATGGATTTGGCAAATGGGCAGAGTTTCTTCGCTATAATTTTCCTCCTCCAAATAGTACCCCTACCCCTTCTTTTATAGGCTAGAAGGAGCTAGGGTTTTGGACGAACTCTTGGCCATGCATGGCCGGGAGTTTCAGTTAACTGACCCATATCTTTTTGTCCCATCGACAACTTTCCTATTTTTGAGTTTTGTTAGGTAAACGCGGGCTGTAGTAGGCCTGCCAGCGTTCACACGCGTGCAGCAGTGGGTTAGGGCGCGTGTACCTTTACCCAAGAGGATTTTTAAAGAGGTTGTTCAGCAGATGTTTTGGCAATGAAGGGATATGAGTTGGCCTGACGCCAAGTAAGCATGTGTGGTGCAATTTAGGGTTATAACAGTCCTGGAGCATTTTCTGTCTGGAGAATGTCTGTCCATCAACACTCTGACTATCCATATAGCTGATAATCATTTTCAACACTACTGATAGTGTACATGGCAATCAGAACAATGTCATTCAATAGAACACAACTGTGTATATCCATAGTAGTACACAACTACTATCCAGTGGTACACAACCACACCAAGTAGCACATGACTACTTAATTAACGACGCATAGTCACAACCAATGGAACACATCCACCACACTAACATACATCTACTATCCATAGACATACAGTCTCCATAGAAATCATATCATCTGATATCAACCTGCATAAAACAATATCATGATATAAACTGAGTCATCTGGGCCGTTCTTCCACTCACATCTATGAGATCTGGAAGAGCATATTCCCTCGGAAAGTAAAACATCAGCCATGGGATATCTGGACTATTCTTCTCAAGCATAGAAGAATAACTATCCTTGATTTATGAGCCTAGGCCATTCACCTAACTGGGCCATTCCTCCGACACTAAACATAGTGCAACCTTGATAGAATGAGTCTGACCTGGGCAATGCCTGTCCCTGATTGTTGAACCTGGACCATTCACCTAACTGGGCCATTCCTCCGACACTAAACATAGTGAAACCTGGATAGAATGAGTCTACCCCAGGGAATGACTGTCCGGACCATTTCCTGATGGAAATGACTGTCCTGCACCAACCTCCAAAATGGACCATTCTTTGAAACTTCTCACAATTGTGAACTTCGAAAGAATGACTGCCTGACAAGGCAGAGCATTCTACTTGACCACTAGTCAGAGTGAATGCCAAGAAGAATGATTGTCCTAGACCATTCCCCCACACTGGCCATAAGGGGAATCAATGTCTATGGTACAACAACAATCTATCAGACCATTTTCATTATGAAAATGACTGTCTGTTCTGGACCATTTTCCGAACTGGAAAATGCCCGTTCGTGAGAAATATCAAACCACTTTTCGAACTGGAAAGGAAATTGTCATCCTGGACCATTTTTTGAGCTGAAAAATGAATTTCCATAAATCAATAACACATCAGTGCTCCCTCCCAACCTGGGAGTAATTTCTTCCTTTTTCAATAAAGAAGTCATCTCCACGAGCCCCAACTTGTTTGTTAAGTACACAAACTTTTCATCTTGGACACAGGCTTTACCAAAATATCTGCTATCTTCTCATCCATGGAGATATATTGGAGAACCACTTCTCTTTTTTGGACTTCATCATGGAGAATATAATGCTTGATCTCAATGTACTTTGGTCTATCATGGAACACTGGTTTTCTCTGAAGGTTTCATATAGCTCTGATCATTACAATATATCATGGTCGAGTTCAACACTTTTGTTTCCTACTAGATCATGACGTTGTGGCAAAGCTCAAACTGAAACATATCCAAGTAGCACTTATTTTGTCATCGTGAGAGTTTGCCATGGATTAGAAATCCATCATCTCAAACTTCTGAGTAACTATTTTGATACGCTATCTCTTTTATAGAAATTTTTCACCATGCTTCTGCTGTATATGAAATACTCTACATCAGGTTGTTTGAATCCATACAAGGTATTCTTATATGTGCATACATGGGTCTCTTTCTGGTATAAGCTTCTTTATTACTTGCTTTATTGGGAAGAACAATGTTTTACATGTAAATTCCAATCCATGGATACTGCAAGAGGTATATCTGGTTTACCGAAACAAGTTGTTGTCATAGTCTTCTCCCTCCTCCTGGAAGAACTTATGAATCTAGCAATGCTTCCATTCATAAGTCTTTTTCACATTTTCTTACATACACTGTTATTTATCATAACTTCCATTCCTTCTACTCAATTGCTTCTTAGTGGGTTCAAACCAAGCTGTGATTCTCGGTATAATAATTTCGTTGTTCTCACTTTTCTTTCTTTCTTTCTTGGAATCTTCATGTTCTTCCTCATGTTTCGGTTTAGCTCTTGGGTCCATGGAGTCTTCTATAGATTCCATGCCTTGAATATTCCAACTTCTTCCTTTCATCATAGGATCATGGATGTAGATGGACAACCAAGGATACTTTAAGGCTTCTTTTCGAAGAAGACTTCTTCTAGAGTCAAACTGAACACGTACTGTTTATCATGGCTTCTACTTTCAATTGGAACATGGAAAAATACTTCATAATCCTCGATGGATCATATCATTTAGGATTAGATCCCTCCTAATCCTTGCTTCATGCATGAATGCAAGCTCATCTTTTGGAATTATATAATCAACTCCCTCCATCTAAGAGAGTCCACGCTTCCGTCTGCATCCTTATTGCTTTCTGCAAAGTGTCACAAGTCTTTTTCTAATTTCCTCTTGATTGCTGACTTCTTTCTGTTTTGACTTTTTTTGGGTCTCTTCAAGTTTGATTCTGATTTCAACTTATCTTGCATTTGTTACTGATGTAATAGCTTCCATATAAATTGTTACCAAGGATTGTCAATGTACTTCATCTTTTCATGTGTATTGCTTGACTTGTAGTCATCATGATAACAATCCTTATCTTGTTATTCTTCGATAGGTATTGTTTCACTTGAACATCTTATTTTCTAAGAAATAGATATACATGATGTGTACAAGAACTATGTAAACATGGTATATACAAGAGCTTTGAACAAGATTGTTACCTTGACTTAGAAGAAGAAGTCTGTTTTATCCTGCTTGACTTTCTTTGAGGGTTCCCTTTCTTCGGCAACTGTTGCTTCATCTGTTTCCTTCCTTTTCTTTAACTCAGGACAATGGTTCCTCTAGTGACCATATTTTATACAGTTGAAGCATTGTATCTTTGACATATCCTTTTCATTTGTTTCTTCCTTAAGCCAAACTTCTTCTTATTCCTGAAATTCTTGAACTTTGATGTGAAAGCTTGATCATCGTATTTCTTTTGGGATTCTCTTTTGCGTTAATCCTTGATTCTTCTTGTGCACAACAAGTCCAAAGTTCTTCAAATGTGGGATACTCCTTTCTTGTGTTCATGCTTGCGAAAAATGCATCCCATGTCTTGGGAGGACCATTGAGTTATTTACCAGTTCCTTCTCTGAAATGATTTCTTCAATAGCTTGTAGTTGATATCTTATCTGAGAGATTCTCACAAAGTATGATGTTATGTTGTCATCATCATTCATTTTCATGTCATGGAGCTCATTCTTCAGACTCATTACTTGTCCGATGTTTCTAACTTAGAAGAGGTTATTTAGGGCATCATACATCTTCTTATATGAGTTAAGATGAGAGATGTAGGGTATCAAGAAGTCTTTTACAGACTCCACTATGATACTCATAGAATTGATGCCACTATCCTTGAACTTATCCATAATTGAAACATTCTGAGGTTCCTTCTATTTTCTTTCTTCGAACTGTGGTTCCACGATCTTTCCTTTCATGATATCCAACACTTTATTCTTGGCAAGGATGAGATCAATCTTTGTCTTCCATGCTTTGAAGTTAGAAGCACCTTCTAACTTTTTTTCTGACTTCATAGAGTAAGTCATGACTTCTTTGACTTGGTCAACCTTTGACTTTGATTTGACCAACCTTTGACTTTGACAAAAGCTCAAAGTTGGCATCTTAGCTTGCTGAGAGTACTAGGAGGTGCGTTGGGTTAGGACGCACTAGGCTATCTAGAAATTAGGTCAATCTCTTCACTTAAGGTGCCTCAACAAGAGGGTTAGGGTTTCATTGTTGCAAAAAAAACTTTGACTACAACTACAACTATAACTAAGCAAATCCTCCCAATATATCTTCCAGCGGTTAGACTGTCTAAAGATAGTGTGGGCCCATAACCTATTAGAAATAATAGGTGTGCTCCTTTAACCATAAACATTATAGAAATATTTTCACCCAACCATAGGCCAAAGCCATCCTCGAGCACCTTAACCTTGACAAAGAATAATTCTGGAAGCAAATCCTAGGCCTAGTAGCCAATCAATGTAGCGTACCTCTCTCTAGAGCTAGTACACAAGGCAAAAATTCCAAACCATAACCAATAGAAATTCCAACCCTAAACCGAGAATACAGGTTGCAGTAGCCGCAACTGCAACTACTCTCGAGATTTGCGCACTTACTTAGTTTCTGTAGTGCGCACTCTAAAATTTTTGCAGTTGCGAGCTGTGTGTACCAAATGAGATCTAGCATCCTGTAATTATACTATTTCTCCTTAGCTGTCTGGGCCGACTTCTCATTCCGGAGGCTAAACACTCAATATTATATATTTCCTTTAGCCGACTTGTCTTCTAGGGTTATGTCCAATGCTTTAGGGTTTCTTCTTGCTTCCCAGAATATTCTATTCTTATCAGGGTTACACATGGAGGTTAATACCTCCCGCAACTACCATAATACCAAGACATAGGTTGCTGGAAGAAGTCCGCGTGCGTGAAGAAATACAACGCGCGAAACGAAGATCTTTGGATGAGGCTTGCACACATGAGGAAATTTAGTGTGCAACCCAAATATTGATAGAAGAAGCATGTAGACAGACTGTATTGCAATGCACTGCAAAAAAATCCTATGAAGAATAGTGCCAGGAAGAGTTGCAATGCATAGCGCGTCCAGAATCCTTACGCGACACAGGTCGCATAGAGGAAGTCGAGGAGCAAGTTAATACCTTCTTCCACTGTTGTTTGCACTTGCTTAAGGATCCAGAAGCTGTAAGTAGGTTGACCCAAATATTAACTACTTGCATGAAAGAACAAGGAGAAGAGCGCACCATAACGACTCTGCTATCGGAGAGGGATGTTTTCTAGGTCAACAAGAAAAAGTGCATTGGCCAAGAATTTAAGATGACAACAGAGCTTGGTGGGTATGACATGGATGGAGTCATGTTTGACCTGGGATTTGATGTGAATATTTTTCCCAAGAAGTCCTAGGAAGTGATGGGTAAGCCCAAGTTGGTCTGGTCACTCATTCAACTATGGTTGGCTAATCAATACAAGATCTATCCCATAGGTCGGTTAGAGAAATTCTAAGTAAACATAGGAGTGAAAACAAAGGCCGATTTTAAAGTCATTGAGATCATGGATGACTTTGATCCATATCCTTCATTACTGGGAATCAACTAGGCCTTTGACAATAATGCGATGTTAAACTTGAAGAAGAGGCATATGTCCTTTGAAACTAACACCTTGCACATAGTCGCTCCACTGGACCCATATGAGGGTGACTGCTACAATGATTCCATAGATGAGGATGTACGGAGCTCCCAAGTTGAAAATATTTACAAGGTCATGGGGTGCAGGGAGGACTACATAAAACCCACCACAGATGGAGAATTAAGATGGAGGAGTGTCAAATCGTATGACACAGATTTTGCTGATGCCATGGACAGATGAAAATATAAGCTCTATGAGGTGTCAACAAGGAGTTGCGCACATATCTCAGTAGAAGAGTGACAGGAAGACTTTGGCTCCTATCAGTATGATGGGTCAGAGCCGGTGGAGATTATGATTGAATGGATGCAGCATGTTCCAGAGTATCAGAGGTTCTATGCCATCGATACAGTGTTGGTCGACACCCCTCCGCGATGGTGGGACGTGCATAGGGAACCTTACCGAGAATGGGTTACCTTCAAGGCAGATATACACAAACGATTCATAGTTCATGAAACCATACCTCACATCACATATATTTGCAAAAGAGGATGGCTAGCCAAGAAAAGGTGCAATGCATGCTGTAAATATTTAAAGTCTCACCGTGGCCTCGAAAACCCACTGTCTTTGCTACCAGTTCCCAAATTTTTCAGGATACTAGCCTCCAAACCACCCACACTCTCGTTACATGCAATGCAATATTTCATGCACCTCGAAGAATCATTTACCGACAACCACCCTTTCATCCCCAATGTCATCGAGCCAGGTGAGCCAAATTCCAACATCGATAAACTCTTGAACCAATGGCTATTGCAAAAACTGGACATGCCTAATATCGGGTCCCTAGGGTAAAAGTTGATTGAAGGAACATGTTCCAGGCCAAGTCGCGACCCACTATTAGTGGGTCGCTACAATCAACTCCTTAAAAAGGTCGAATCGATCCGGGGTGCATAGAACACATGCGCTATGCCCCTAACAAGAAAGACTTGTGTATGTAAAATTAGGTCCCCAATATTATTCCTAAAGTATGAACTAATGGCGATCACAGAAGATTGTGAATCACATAGTTCCATCTGTCTGGCACTCTCACGCATCATCAATAATACCGCTATCATCATTTCATTTCCAAAATCTTGGTTGACTCAATTCCACAGTCAATGAAACCATGAATTTCACCACTTAGTGGGAATATCGATGCTCTGAGCCTTCTCACCAACCATCATCCCATTTCATCCACACATGTAGACAATTTCATAGGAAAACCTTCTCACATTCCCAGAATATGAAAGCGAGAATAACTCTGTATCACAAGTACTACATCTAGGATCTGACGACCATGACATGCAAGTCTCGGATGGATTTCCTTGCGAATACACTTCTTCACAAGATAAGGCACTCTAATTCCAACACATTCCATTACATATCGGTACAAAATCTGATATGATGCTTCATTCAATAAGGCATATCATCAGGAGAACAAATTGACATTGGGATCTCTACGACCGCAACCTTCTGCCACCATATTCTAAGTAGTCATTGGCCCATCACCTCCATCACACTCATCTATCTCAACCCCTTATATTCGTTGTATCCATAATATAAATACGCACTCTCCCCTTAATTTTCCTTGGAGAAAATTCTCCACGTCCTATCTCAATCTCTCTTGCCCATCACCCCCAAATATCCTCCCCCTTTCACTGCTTTCATGGCACCATTCCACCATTGTTCTGGGACTTGTATTTCTGTGCCTTATCAATACCCGCCCACTCCCACACTCTTTTTCTTCTAACTCTTAATGTTGTATCAACAACTACTAAGTAGAACCTCTAATATACTAACTTACATGCTCTCCCACTACAAAGTGTCGCCATGATTTATTCCCTTTGCTGATCGAGAGTTCTCATTCGTCTAACTCATTCCATGCTTTATCCCCTTTGCTGATACATATGGGATTCCTCTTTAATCATCAATCCACTTCATCCATCCACCCCTTTTAGGCTCAAGCATATGCACAAACCCATGTTGGAATATTCAATAATACTAAGAGGGGGGTGAATCAATATTAGGCACTTTTTACCATTTTAACCACAACATGTAAACATTAAGTTATCAACAATTTATCACTTATTATTTCATTCAAGATATCATAAACATATAACCACAGATACACAATACATAAGAATTTTACGTGGAAACCCAAATTGGAGAAAACCACGAAACACTTTTTAATGTATCAGAATATTACATCCACCAGAAGCACCAACTTCCAAAAATTCTCCAACACCAAATGGAAGGAGGCACCAGCCCACTAGTTTACAAGATCCAACCTAAATGAAGCTACAACTCCATAAATTTTCTAGCTTCAACTAGAAGGAGACTCCAACCCCCTTTCCTTGCCCCTTCCTTCCTCCCTTAAATATAAATAAGAGAATCAATCTGTCACTGTTACTATCATTGATACTGATACATCATCATTATCAAAACTGGTTCAACCCCAATAACCACATAAAGCTTATGCCAATATCTCCAAAATGTCCCCCAAATCATATGCCCAAAATCACCAAGATATGCCTCAAGCACATACCAAAACCTCCAAGATGTGCCTCAAAGAAATATAGAAAAACATACCTTTCATCATGTGAAAACCCTAGTGCATGAGATCTCAGATCATAAAACCTTCCTCAACTTCAACATCAATAAAAGAGCATCTTCTTCAAACCCTTCCTCAACCTCGCTTGACTGTACTAGGAAATGAGGGGGGCCTCACGCGATGAGTCTTGGACAACGAATGGGGTCCTCATGGTACAACCAATACTTGACCCGCAGTGGTCACCTCATATAGGGTTTCTTGAAAATTCTTCTCTCATATGCAGTTTCGAGAACTCCATCCTTCTCACAACTCTACTTCACTTGCGCTAAGAGATCACAAGCTTCCTTGATAAAAATGAGAGGATCTTAATGTGTATTTATATTCTTCCAAGTACCTCCTTTACTTGTCTTTAGGGTCGACCTATAACTTCTTGTGTGCCACGGTTTTTCTCCTTTACTTGATTTTGGGGTTGACTTATAACTTCTTGTTTGCAACAGTTTAGGGGTAAATTTTACATGATCATCTTTAAGAGGGAATATCTCCTAACCATGAGGAACCACGTGGCATGCCACTTACCATTTGAAACGAATTGACAAGGACTATCAATCCATGGTGTTTTTTCATGCACTTGCAATGCCACTTACCATTTCATGAACTACTCCCAGTTTTTGTCAAAGGTACTCAAAGGTATCCTTTGGGAGAGGTTTGGTGAAGATATCTACAAGTTTTTTTTTTGTCACAATGTACTCCAACTTGATATTCTTTTATGAGACTTGTTCCCATAGAAAGTGGAACTTGATAGGAATATGTTTGGTTTTGGAATGCATCAATGGATTCTTGGAGATGCTTATAACACTGGTTTTGTCAAAGAATATTGAAATAGGATCATCATATTTTACTTGTATGTCTTAAAGGGTTTGCTTCATCTAGAGGACCTGAGTGAAACATGTAGCTGCTGCAATATATCCAGCTTTTGCTATGGACAAGGATACTAAAGACTGCTTCTTTCTTAACCAGGACACTAGGTAATCACCCAAGTATAAGGCTGCTCCACTCGTACTTCTTCTATCATCAATGCTTCCTGCTCAATATTCATTTGTGTAGGAGACCATAGTCAACTCATTCCCTTTTGGATACTACAGTCCAAACTCCATTGTTCCTTTTAGATATCTGAATATCCTCTTTACTTCCATAACCTGGGTTTCCTTCGGTGTTGCTTGAAATCTTGCAACCTGTCCAACTTCTTGCATCACATATGGTCTTGAGGCGGTCACATAGAGTAGGATACCAATCATCGTTCTATAGAGTCTACTATCTACTTCTTTAGATTCGTTATCTTTTCTCAACTTGCATCCAGACACCATATGAGTACTTATAGGTTTACAATCTTCCATTTCAAACTTCTTCAACATTTCATTGATGTACTTGGTTTGGGAGATGAAGATACTTTCATATAAATGAGATATCTGGAGTCCCAAGAAAAAAGTCAACTCACCAAGTAGGGACATTTCAAACTCACTCTGCATGTCCTTGGAAAAATTCTCATTCAACCTGTCATCATCACTTCCAAAGGTCATGTCATCCACATATACTTCAATGATAAGTATGTTGTCCTGATCCACTTTTATGTAGAGATTGCTATCTACATTTCACTTTCTGAATCCTTGTTGCTATAAGAACTTTTCTAGTCTTGAATACTAGGCTCTAGGGGATTGTTTGAGTCCATATAGATATTTCTTCAATATGAAAACATAATCTTCCCTTTCTGATCGTAGAAACCCTTCTAGTTGTTCGATGCAAACTTCTTTTTCTAATTCACCATTTAGAAATGTTCATTTTACATCCATCTGATAGAATTGATTCTTTTGGAACATGCATAGGCCAAGATCATTCTAATTGCTTCCATTCTGTCAACATGAGAAAAGGTTTCTTCAAAATCTATTCCTTCAACTTGAGCATATACCATGCATACTAACCTTGCTTTTTTTTTGGTTACATGTCCATCTTCGTTTAGTTTGTTTCTAAACACCCATTTTGTACCAATCATGTTTTTGTCCTTAGGTCTTGGAACCAGTTCCCATATCTCATTATTCTCTATTTGATTCATTTCTTCTTCCATGGCCTTGATCCAATGTTCATCATTGTTGGCTTCCCCAAAGCTGCTTGGTTCAACCGTGGATAATAATGCTAGACGTCTTTGTTCTGGTGTATGTGTTGGTTTGTTTCTTTGGGTTTCTATTCCAACATTTTTATCCCCAATAATTTGTTTCGGTGGATGATTCTTCTGACACCAATGTTTAGGTGTCTTAGAAGGTGTCTGGAGATCTTACTGATTGTCTTCTGTTTCTTCTTGCTCTGATTTTGGTTGCTTCTCTTCTGGTTCCTCTTCTTCTTCTTCTTCTGCTTCCTGCTCTTTTGAATTTCTGCTTTCTTCTCTAGTCTTCATCACATTTGCTTCATAGATATTTACATTGATGCTTTCCACTATTTTTTTGAGTCTTAGGTGGTAGCATTTGTATGCCTTGCTTTTGCTTGAGTATCCAAGTAGTATGCCTTCATCAACTCGAGAGTCAAATGTTCCAATCTTATTATCTTCTCTTTTTATGTAACATTTTCTTCCAAACACTCTAAAGTTCTTAAAGTTCACCGATCTTCCCTTCCATAGTTCATATGGAGTCTTGTCATTGTTACTTCTCAACATTCCTCTATTCAATATATGAATGGTTGTATGTGCTGCTTGTACCCAAAAGATATCACCCAACTTGGAATTTGTTAGGATATTTAGACACTTAGGAGTTAGTTAAGATCTACTTGGTCTAATGTGTCATTAGGTAAAAGTGTGTTTCTTAGTGTGTTTCTTTAGTATGCATTTGTAGTTAGGAAATCCGACGGTCACGATATGTTTTCGACATAGAGTGATCCAACGGTTCATATTTGCCTCAATCTTTATGGCCATTGATCCATGGCTTAACACCCGATTGGTCTATGATATCTATTTAAAGAGAATGGACGGTCATTTGCTGATGATCGATTATGAGAAAATCTCTTGTAAAATCTATCTGTGATCTTTTTCTTTTGCATTAATAAACTGCTCCAAGTGGCCACATTGGCTGGGGTCGTGGATATTTCCTCGTAGGGGTTTTATCACATCAAAACATCGATGTGTTGATATTTGATCTAGTTGTGTGAGTGGTTATTGAAGGTGTTCGCCCTCTTTTGGAATACCTGTGTTGTCGAACATGGTATCAGAGCCTGTTTGAAGACCCACTCCTATTGTAGATCGAGATCGTGAAGCCAAGTTGCTTCATCTCCATTTTATGTCATTTATGTACATTTATGGGCTGAGAGCACTGCTCCATTGCATTTAGAGCACTCGTTTCAGTCAGGAACATTTTTCATTTCACTCGAAAAGGTTTCCGTTTTCTCAAGATACTGCCATTTCAGTCAGATCCGGAGGTATAAAGCCTGAATACACATTTTAAATTTTTTTTCAGAGTATTATTTTTGTTTTATTTCGGTTTTATATTATTTGTTTCCGGGTTGCTACTCTTTTATATCTGCATATTCTCTTTGCCTGGTGTCCTTTGCGATCTCGGAAAATTAGAAACATATAGGAAAAGGTGCATCTTCCGGGTAAGCTAACCGAGATCTAACCCTTGTTGTCATCGAGAAGCGAATTTTTTTCTTGTGTGAAAATAGATTTTTTTTAGCACGCTCTCCAAGGCCATCTTCCACAACAACACCCCCAATTCTTTTTCTAAACGATACAATATGTTTTGCTAGACCATTTGGTTAAAAGTTTCCTTATTAAGTAAGAGGTCTTGAGTTCAAGTCTTTCTTTTTGTTACTTTTTTTGAAAAAATTCATGCTCAAATTGTAAAGTGTATTTCACTTCAAGTATGAAAGTGAATTTCTATAATTAGTTTTAATATTTTATTTTAGAGTTATTTATTTTGCATGCAACGTTTCCTTTATAAAGTAACTTCATTGTAAAAGTGATCCCCACTTCTCTTTATAAAAGTGGGTCACTTCATAAAACAACTTACACCACCACGTGGTCCTTTGGTTACCGCTTATGCCTTTTTTTAAAAGGGCATAACTTTCACATCCGAAGTTCGTTTTTAGTGTCGTTTTTTTTAAACCCGCATAATTTTTCGATATCTTTCCATCCAGATCATCGGTTTCAATTTTTAAATCCATATGATCTACATATGTAATATGGCTTCTTCCAATAATCTTTTGCTTACTAACACCAACTACTTTCAATGGAAATCTCATATGGAGGATTTATTAAGAAGTAAAGGCTTGTACCGGATTACCTTGGGAAAGGAAAAAGAACCCACTGATGCCGATAAGAAAGTCAAATGGATAATAGGAGTGAAAAAGCACATCGACTAATTGGAATTCCCATCTCTCCCGATTTAAGGTTCCACCTTAAAGAAATTGATGACCCCGATGAAGCTTGAGAAAAGATTGAAACTGTGTTTGGTAAACTCAATATTATTTGAGCACAAAAATTAGAAAATCAAGTACTGAATTTAAATCCAAGTGATATTTCTTGCATTGGAGACTATCTATCTAAGTTTAAAACACTCAGAATTTTATGTGAAGAATGTGAGATAAAGATGGAGGAAGAGAATTACATCTATCTTATTCTCTCTAAGCTAGGTAGTGCATATTCTATGTTTGTATATACCTTTTACACCATGAGAGAGGGTCTAGGGACAACTTATAAAAAACCCACTCTTGAGTCCTTTTGTGATGCTTTGATTAGAGAGGAAGATAAGCTTGTACAACTTGGAGGGATCAACACTGCAGGTACCTCCAACAAAGCCTTAGTTGCCCAACAGAAAGATAAACCCAAGTATCCCAAGAAACAACATCCCCGCTACAACAACAAGAAACACAAGGGTCCCAAACCCGCTCAGACAACTTCAACTCCTAATGGTGACAAATGAGCAAAATTTAAAAATAAGAAGACTAACAAACATTGCAACTTTTGTGATAAAGATGGTCATGATGAGTCCAAATGTTTCAAGAAGATGGCAACTTTAGAAGCAACGATGAAGAAGCACAACATCAATATTGATTCTACTACTTCTTCTTCTTCTCATGGATATGCACTTTCTGCTTCCGGTTTCTCCTTCAATACAACTTCTACTTCTTCTTCTGATGAGTGGCTTATTGATTCTGGAGCATCTTATCATATGGCTAAGGATAAAGACATATTTTCTTCTGTAAATGAATGTAACACCAATAAAACATTTGCCGGTGATGATAGATCTCTTAGTGATGGAGGATCTGGAACAATTCAAGTAGATAATGGTCATTTCAATGATGTATTATGTGTTCCAAGTCTTTCTTGTAGCCTTCGATCAATATATCAAATCACCCATCACCTATTCAGGTGAAGGTAAAACCAGAGAGTTTTCAGCTCACCAGGTTGTAATCAAGGATCTAAAAGATCCTAAGAATTTTATTGCAACTCGAATTGCCGATGATATTACCAGGTTGTACAAGTTTGACAACCTTGGGTCATCATCTTTTTCATCAGTTTTTGTTTCTCATAGTGATGAATTGAGCAAACTTTGGCATGAGTGGTTTGGTCATCTAAACTATCGCTCATTGCAAAAACTATGTAATCAACATATGGTGACTGGTCTTCCTCCTGTTTCATGTAGAGATGGTGTTTGTGATGGTTATGTTCTCGACAAACATCATCAAGAAAGTTTTGACAAACGAGCCTCTTGGCACACCTCAGGCCCTTTGCAATTTGTTCACAATGATTTGTGTGGTCCACTTTCTTCTCCTTCTCTTTCTGGGTGCAAGTTGTTATCACTCCAAGAAACTCCTTAGGGTTGTAGGCTAAGGATGCTTGGTAACTTAAGAAAATAATGGTTTTTTGTGTTTATGAAATTGTGGATCAATGGTATAACTCAGTGACTAATGAGAATAACATCTTATCAAGTATTCGAATAAACTAGTGATTTTAGAAATCAATGATCAGATGGAATAATTGGACAGGGTATGAAGAATACTAATCAAGATAACCAAATACAATGAATGCAGGGTCATACAAGATAGTAAGAAGTCTTTTAATTCGAATTTATGAGATTTATAAGAAGATGACAGTTCTTAAAAGCTGAACTAAATTGAATTAAAATACAGAGTAATACAATATATGAATAAATCTGATATTGATGGCAAAAGGAAACTGTGATTCTATTATAAGATAAGAGCCTTAGTACAATAGTCCAAGTGTATCTAGAATCCAACCCCTGTCTGTCTTAAGTCTGTAGCTTTATATCTTTACATCACAGTTCTCAGATCTTAAAACAATGGACCTGATATTCTAAAAACAGAAAGTAAACTATATTTACAAAAAACTAGGAAGAGATCCTCAAGATGAGGTCAATCAATATCTAAGAGTAGTAGATTGCTGATGAAGTGCAGTTTTAACCTCCCAAGGCTGTTTGATTTGGTCCTCCAAAGATAAAATTCTAATTTGGTGAAGTGTGCAAAACCCTTGATTTTCTGCCTTTGAAAAAGATGCCAAATGTAGTTGAAAAACCTCTTTTTGACCTTATCCCTCAAAACTAGCCTTTGAATCAGACTTGATAATTCAACAACTGTCCATTTGAAGTGGTTTCAAACCATTCAAACTCAAAAAATCCCGATCTGGGCAAAATTTCGGTTATTCTAGCCGTGACAGGCTTTCACCAGCTAATTTACCCAAAAATCCGCTCCTTAGCTAGTGAAAAGCAGATCTTTCACCAACTAACTAGCAAAATTTAAGACGGGTTAGCTGGTGAAAGCGCAAAGTTTTTTAAAATCAAATTTCTCAGTCACGGAGAGTCCGTTTTACATGCTTGAATAGTCGATCGACATCTAGAAATCCTAATCTTTCCAATGGTTCTTTCAAATCTGATTTTGGAGCTCGGTAAGCTAGTCAAATTTTCCCTACAATATTAGGCATCATTCTTTAAAAAATGCCAGTGCATTTTTGATCGCTAACATCTGGCTCCAACTAGGATGGAGACCTCCCTGCGAGGTCTCCAAGAACCTGGCAGGCCTTGTGCCTTTAGTATTGGGCATGGAGTCATTCAGCCTTTACAATTTATCATCTGGCTATTTTCCAAAGTTTGTTGTTGTCTTTTCGAATCTTCTTTATCTGTAGAATATTTGCTTCAAACTCCCTTGGAAATGTTGTTTCCACATTGACATGGCATCTGTTGTGGCAATATCTTCATTAAGAAGAAAAGTGTTGAACATAGGCAGGATGGTAAGATATGTAACCATGGTTTTGAAAATTCTAGGATAACTTCAACCTTGAAATGAGAGTATTGCAGGCAACTTGAGGTCTTTGACTTTTCGTTTTCCAACAACTTCAGATACAAAGCATTTGTCTTGAGATGCCCTGGTGTGTTGAATTAAACACTTCACCCTGCTCGGTTTCTTCGAAGAGCATCATTGCACCTTGTGGACCAATGTCCATCTCTGTTTCGATCTCCATATCAATGCAAGTTGTTCAGTCATGTCATCGCCCTGAAAGGACTCCGGAAGAAGATTTTCAGAAGATAACTGATCCATATTGAATTAGAAGACTAAGCCAGCCACCTAGGTCCTTTGAAATAAAATGTACCAAAACCTAATATATATTGCCACAAATCTAGATATTGGCTGCCTAGCCATGATGAATATAGATATCAGAGATCTTCAATTTTCCAAAAAATTCTTTCTGTAGTTTCACCAGCTAATTCACCTTACGATCTGCTAGTTAGCTGGTGAAAGTTCTGCTTTTCACTAGCTAACTGGTTATACTTTTTCTCTTTGCGCTGGTGAAAGCTCTGTCTTTGGCCAAAAGAAACCTTTCATATTCAAAACTGTTGTTCACCAAAAGCTCAGTGTTCTTTTGATTTATCTCCCTGCAAATTTACAACAACCTATCATTCTTAAGCCACTGTCAGATAAACTAAGCTCCATGTCTGTACTACCATGGCCAACAATTTCATTAGCCGTAGCAACAACATTCTCCTCATCTTCTATAATTTCTTTTGCCACTACAACCTCATCTTCACGCTCTTGCTGATCCTCTTCTGATTTCCTCTTTAGTTCTTGCTCAAATTGATGCCATAAATAATCCTTGCTTATATCTTCCTCAACTGAATGATCAATAATGGATTCAGAGGTAATTAGGTCCTTTTCTTCCTCTCCATCGAGTTCATAGTCTATATATTCTTCACTAGGGGCAACAAAATATGAAAGATCTGATCCTCTGCCCCATGTTGAATTTATATTGCCTTCCACACTAGATTATGATGAAGTTGCACTTTTCGTTGTTTTTATATCACTAAAGTGCATAATAGCAGACTTGGCACCATCACTGCTTTCACTCATGAGAGCCTTCGATTCACCTTTTGCTGGTGATGATGATGTTGTTGTGGATACTGTACGACGACAAGCACCCATGCATGACCATCCTAAAAGTCCAAGAGATGGCCTGGTGAAAACAACAACTTGTGCCATATTTTGTGCTTGTCTCATAACAACCTGAGTGCTGTTTGAAATTGGACACTAGATTGCACTAGCCCTTGCAACTCTAGCCCTGCTAGCTTTAGCAATCGATGGTAACCAGGATCCTAATGCCGTCGCAAAACGATAAATTGTACTAAGAAACCTTGTTCTTTCAATCTGTTCCCTAAAATCATTTACCCATGCTGATGCTGTGACTTCAACACGTAAATCATCCACAGAAGTAGCTTAGAATGTAGGCACAATATCAGAACCATTGATGATAGAAGTAATGAAGGGCTCACTTGACTCGACCAAATCCCAAGTTATATAGGCAGTTGAAGCGAGTATTCCAACAACAAACATTACTTTTATCACACCTCGTTTAATCTTCCCATCATTGAAAACTATGATGGTCAAACCCTGAAACATCATAGCCAAGAAGATCCATAAGCGATGAAAGCTATGATACAAGTGGAAGAATGTCCGGCGTTCCATAAAGTAGGTTTTACCAATTCGGTGACTGTCACTTGAAGCCTTAACTCCTTTCTTAGGTTTAAAGAAAAATGGTGCATCCTTGTGCCATGGCCAACCTAGCTGAAAAAAATTACGAGACCAAAAATACTTATTGAAATCATCATAGTTCCGCCATGTAGAATGTGGTTGTTTACCATTATCACAAATTGCTGCCTCCGCTGCCATAGTTTCATATAACAGAATGATGACTTGCTGAAGAAAGGATACTCTAGCATCACCAATGCAACTCTTGGTTGGTTGTGCTAATTCTTGTTGCAATATCTCTTCCAGTTCTCTTGCCATATGATGAAATATGTAATAGATGCACTCAGGCAAAAAGAGAACATTGCCAGCTTCCCCCCAAATCAAGTAGTATAGAGAAACTAAAATCAACTTTTTTATCTTCTGCAATACTTCCATGTTATTCCGAACAGGCATGCCCAAGTAGCTGCACCATTTTGTATAATTATCCAAAGATTTCTCAAACACCGTG
>ML777433.1:1049424-1072723 GCA_009831015.1 Picea engelmannii | reverse complement strand
CATGTAAATTCGGCTTGTGAACTTTGAATTTGTAACTGGACCTGTAGATATGGACACTTGCAAAATTATGTGCACCTGGCTCAAATAACACAGACAGATCGAAATCACATGAAACTATTATGGGCAGCTTCCTGAAGACACCTGTCAGTGGATCTTCTTCGTGAATTAGACCTGTGGCTTGGCTCATGGCCTTGGGCCTGTGGGTTCCCCCAAAATTTAAAAAACCATAAAGCTCGAGGCTTGGTTTGGCTTTAGAAACTCCCAAAATAGAATTTGGTATAAAGGCTTAGGGTTAGAATATTTAAAAGTTCACATTTCTTTTTTGATGAGATTTTTTAATTATAAAAGCAAAGGCTAGGGTTAAAATGAATAACATTTATTTATTTATTTATATTGCAGATAATGCCAAAGAAATTTTGGAGCACCCAAAGGATTTTGGGCAAGAGAGATCAAATGGAGCTGCATGAAGAATTTGGAGTCATTTGGCCTTTAGAACTAATCCCCTGCAAACCTGTAGCATGAAAACTTGAAGCCTGCCTGTTTATTCCACAACCAATAACTGAAAGGATCTGACTGCTCGTATGGGGATCTTATTTTCTTGCCTACTCCTACTTCTTAACCAACTGTACTGGCTCTTATTAAGTGAAGTCATGCTTCCAATGAAGCCATGTTAGGAAATGATTTACTGATAACCTCCTTGATCTGGACCCGAAAAGTAAAGGAATGCCTAGAATGCAGAAATGCATTTTAAAAGGATGACAGAACCATCCTTATTCTGAAGGAAATATTTTGACATTTATGCTATTCATAGATTCCAAATAATCGGCAATAGGATCAATAAAACAGTAAAGGAATACCTCTTCAAGCTTCTGTTCTGACTGTAAATGAAAATGATGAATGTGAACTGCTCAACCTTTGTCGGAGAAAAATGCATACTCGGTTTCTGATCTGAGCCTTTCTTTTCTTCACCTTCCTCTTCATATCTGCTGCAAACCACTTTTGTTTGCAAATCTAGAAACTCAAGGCTTCCCTTAGTATTTGCTGTAGATCTGAAATTATCTCCTGCTGATATGTCAATTTTCTCATCATTTTTCAAATTTTCAAAATGGATAATCGGATCATCATCACAAGCATCTTTAAAATATGCATTTAATACAATGTTTAAAGCATCACAATGGTTGTCATAATTTGAATCATCAATCTCTTGATAACGAAGAGTATTCTCGGTAACAACATACTCTTCATTAACATCCGAGTCTTTAGTCAATAAATGAAATTCATGACAACATTCAATATAGAGAAGATCATTTGGAAAATGGTCTTTACAAAACACATGAAAAGCAGCATGAAAATCTTCTAAAGAGTTTATACTAGCATAAGGCAGAGATTGGTACCAATCACGAGCAATTCCCTCTAATGAGAAACAGAAGAGCCGGATCTGAACATGCTCATGCACAACTTGCAACCGATGCATGTAATCATGAAAGTCCAACAAATGTTCAGCTGGCACTTCCCATTCTTCTCCTCGAAATTTGGGAAGGCTATTTTCCCATTCATCTCTACTAGGCACTAGATTAGGGAAACCAACAATCTTTGAAAAATCGTAGAACACATACCTCTTAGATAAGATCTTGTTCATTTCATATCAGTGGGGTCGCCAATGGATTTCGGAGCAATGGAGTCGCCACTAAATCCGTCCTTCATGGAGTCGTCAGATAGATAATTACAACCGAAATAATGTCCAGGCTTTGTCTATCATCAAAGCTAGATCTATGTCCTCTCCCAAGGAAGATGAGCTTCAATCTCCTCTCCCCGGCAACGACGCCAATTTGTTATCACTCCAAGAAACTCCTTAGGGTTGTAGGCTAAGGATGCTTGGTAACTTAAGAAAATAATAGTTTTTTGTGTTTATGAAATTGTGGATCAATGGGATAACTCAGTGACTAATGGGAAGAACAACTTATCAAGTATTCGAATAAACCAATGCTTTTAGAAATCAATGATCAGATGGAGTAAGTGGACATGGTATGAATAATACTAATCAAGATAACCAAATACAATGAATGCAGGGTCATACAAGATAGTAAGAAGTCTTTTAATTCGAATTTATGAGCTTTATAAGAAGATGACAGTTCTTAAAAGCTGAACTAAATTGAATTAAAATACAGAGTAATACAATATATGAATAAATCTGATATTGATGGCAAAAGGAAACTGTGATTCTATTAGAAGATAAGAGCCTTAGTACAATGGTCCAAGTGTATCCAGAATCCAACCCCTATATGTCTTAAGTTTGTAGCTTTATAGCTTTACATCACAATTCTCAGATCCTAAAACAATGGATCTAATATTCTATAAAACATAAAGTAAACTATATTTACAAAAAACTAGGAAGAGATCCTCAAGATGAGGTCAATCCATATCTAAGAGTAGTAGATTGCTGATGAAGTGCAGTTTTAGCCTCCCAAGGCTATTTGATTTGGTCCTCCAAAGATAAAATTTGAATTTGGTGAAGTGTGCAAAACCCCTGATTTTCTGCCTTTGAAAAAGATGCCAAATGTAGTTGAAAAACCTCTTTTTGACCTTATCCCTCAAAACTAGCCTTTGAATCAGACTTGATAATTCAACAACTGTCCATTTGAAGTGGTTTCAAACCATTCAAAATAAAAAAATCCCGATCTGGGCAAAATTTCGGTTATTCTGGCCATGACAGGCTTTCACCAGCTAATTTACCCAAAAATCCGTTCCTTAGCTAGTGAAAAGCAGAGCTTTCACCAACTAACTAGCAAAATTTAAGACGGGTTAGCTGGTGAAAGCGCAGATTTTTTTAAAATCAAATTTCTCAGTCATGGAGAGTCCGTTTTACATGCTTGAATAGTCGATCGACATCTAGAAATCCTAAGCTTTCCCATGGTGCTTTCAAATCTTCATTTGGAGCTCGGTAAGCTAGTCAAATTTTCCCTACAATATTAGGCATCATTCTTTAAAAAATGCCAGTGCATTTTTGATGGCTAACACAAGTGTTTCTAAACTTTCATTGATGACTTTTCCAGACGTACTTGGGTTTACTTATTATAACTTAAGAGAAAAGTTTTTGACAAGTTTTTGGCCTACAAGGCCCTTGTAGAGAAGAAATATGGACACCAAATTCAAAATTTAAGAACATATAATGGAGGTGAATATGTGAACAATAATTTTACAAGTTATTGCACTACATAGGGCATCCAAATGAAACACATTGTTCCACATACACCACAACAAAATGGCTAATTGTATGATCCAATCTAAGGGATTATGTCTAAAGTATTGGGCATAAGCAATCAACTGTGCAAATTATATAGTAAATTGCACTCCCACAAAGGCTCTTAAAAATATAACACCGGAAGAAGCTTGGACTAAAATTAAAATAGAGGTAAGTCACTTCCATGTATTTGGTAGTATAACATGGGCTCACATTCCTGATGAGAAAAGGAAAGCATTGCAACCTAAAAGTGAGAAGTGTATATTTGTTGGTTATTATGAAGATGTCAAAGGTTATATAATTCTTCAACCACATTGTAATGAAATTATTATTAGAATAGATGTTAAATTTGATGAAAATATCTTGGCCTACGAGCCTAATTTGACGATTGTTCCTTCTTCGGCCTGTGATCCATCTTTGATGTTTGTGCCTTCTTCTATTCCTATTCTGGTTTCTTCTTCAAATTATGACAATGAGGATTAAAATCCACCTCCTCCTTCTTACCTTCCTCCAGATGAGTCCTTTGAACTTGAACCAGCACCAGTTCCACTTCTTCCTCGATGGGTCCGTTCAACACGAGAAGAAACTGGTTGTCTTGTCGGTGATCCTTCAGATCAATGTCACAAACGTTCACAGTTCCAACAAGCCTCTTCTCTTTTGGACCAAGTTTCAGAGACTCATGATCCAGAGACATTTGTAGAAGCTTCAGGTCATCCAGATTGGGGTACAACAATGAATGAAGAGTATCGTTCTTTAATGGAAACGATACTTGGGATATTGTACCACTTCCAAAAGGAAGAAAACTTGTCATATGTAAATGGGTCTACAAAACTAAGTATGCATTAGATGGAAGTGTTGAAAGACACAAGGCTCAGTTAGTTGCCAAAGGATTTTCCCAAGTTGAAGGAATTGACTATAATGAAACCTTTTCCTCTGTAGCCAAAATGAATTCCATCCACCTTGTTCTTTTCCTTGCTGCCTCACATAAATGGGAGGTCCATCAGATGGATGTTAAATCCGCCTTCTTGCACGAATATTTGCAAGAAGAAATATACATAGAAAAACCTCTTGGCTATGTCCAGAATGACTCTAGCCTTGTTTGTCGCCTTAATAAATCTCTTTATGGTCTTAAGAAAAATCCCCGAGCTTGGTATGCCAAAATGGACAACTTTCTTATTGACACCGAATTCTCTAGATGCCATTNTGATCCTAATGTCTATACCAAGAAAGTAGGAAGCCATCTCATAATCCTTGTCCTTTATGTTGATGACCTTATCCTTACTGGTAGTGACTCAAAACTTTTAAACCATGTGAAAACCAACCTTAAGAAGAATTTTGAAATGACAGACTTAGGTTTTTTGCACTATTTCCTTGGTCTCCAAGTTTTGCAAACCAATGAAGGAATTTTTCTTTTTGAGTCTAAGTATGCTTGTGACCTTCTTCATCGCTTTCACATGGACGATTGTAAACCATCATCTTCTCCCTTCTAGTATAGAGTCAATATTATTGCCACATGTACTTCTCTCGAAGTTGATGCCACCCTATACTATCAGTTAGTTGGTAGCCTCTTATACTTTACTCAGACTCGTACTAATATTTCCTTTGCTGTTGGTCTTGTTGCCCAGTATATGCAAACACCCCATGAAATCCATTGGAAAGAAGCTAAAAGGACACTTCGCTATGTCCGTGGTACAATTCAGTTTGAGATACATTACAGTTCAGGGGGGACTCCTTTATTGGTTGGTTTCACTAATTCAGATTGGGCCGACGACCCTGATGATCGGAAGTCTACTGCAGGTTATGATTTCAGCCTTGGTTCAAGACCTTTCACTTGGGCTTGTAAGAAACAACATGCTATTGCACTTTCTTCAGAAAAAACAGAGTACCGAGTAGCGGTAAATGCAAGTAAGGAAGCCTTGTGGCTTTGACAGATCCTTCCAGAGTTTGGATTCCAGCGGCAACATCCGACCAACCTTTGGTGTGACAATCAGAGTGCCATCAAGCTCGCCAAAGACCTAGTTCAACATCAACGCAACAAGCACATCGAGCTACACATGTACTTAATAATAAAACTCATTCATGATCAAGTTATTGAAGTGATATTTTTCCCTACAGAAGATCAAGTTGTAGACATTTTCACAAAGTCTCTTACAGAAGTGAAGTTTTACAAACTTTGATCTATGTTAGGAGTTCAAGAAGTTGTCATTAAGGGGGTATAGGCTCTAATGTCTCCTTCCTTCTCCTATTGTGTCACTATTATAAATCCTTCAATCCTATCCCAAACTGTTCTTAAGGGGGGCTGTTAGGATATTTAGAAACTTAGGAGTTAGTTAAGATCTACTTGGTCTAATGTGTTGTTAGGTAAAAGTGTGTTTCTTAGTGTGTTTCTTTAGTATGCATTAGTATGCATTTGTAGTTAGGAAATCCGACGTTCACAATATGTCCCCGACATAGAGTGATCCAATAGTTCATATTCTCCTCGATCTTAACGACCATTGATCTGTGGCTTAACACCCGATTGGTCCATGATCTCTATTTAAAGAGTATGGAGGGTCATTTGCTGATGATCGATTGTGAGAAACTCTCTTGTGAAATCTCTATGTAATATTTTTCTTTTTCATTAATAAACTTCTCCAAGTGGCCGCATTGGTTGGGGCCGTGGATGTTTCCCTGTAGGGATTTTACCACATCAAAACAATAGTGTGTTGATCTTTGATCTAGTTGTGTGAGTGGTTACTGAAGGTGTTCATCCTTTGTTGGAATACCTGTGTTGTCGAACAAAATATTTCAACATGGTTCTATCCATTTCCTGTATAGTTTTGTTCTTCCTTCCAGTGACTCCATTTTGCTGAGGTGTCCTAGCTGCTAAGAATTGTCTTTTTATTCCATGTTCTTCACATAAATTCCTGAATTATTTTGACGTGAACTCACCTCCATTGTTTGATCTCAAGCACTTTATTTTCAAATCAGTCTTGTTTTCAACCATCTCTTTGAATATCCCGAAAAATTCGAATTCCTCTTAATTTTTCTTGAGATAACAAACCCTAGTCATTCTTGTATAATCATCAATAAGTAGCATGAAGTACTGTTCACCATTCATCCCTTTTGTTCTCATCGGTCTGCATAGATCGGTGTGTACAATCTCCAATGGTTTTGTTGTAGAGTATTCCTTTGTCCTGAACTCAGTTCTTGTTTGTTTTCCATGTTGACAGTGCTTGCACATAATGTTTGCTAGCTTTGCAATTTTAGGCATTTCTCTTACCGCTTCCTTTCTGCTGATTTCAACAAGATTATCAAAGTGCACATGGCCTAATATTTTGTGCCAAAGCCAACTTTCATCTTCCGTTCCTAAGAAACATGTTTCCTTTACAATCTCATTTAATATGTATATGTTGTTTGGAGTCCTTATGGTTGTCGCCACCAATCTGCTTGATCCTTCTTTTCTTATCTCACATTTATTTGAGTTAAATAGAAGTGTGTGTACCTAGTCACACATTTGACTTACACTTAGCAAATTATGCTTCACATTTTTGACAAGTAGGACATTTTCTTCCATGGAATCTTTACTTCCAAGCTTGAATGTGCCCTTTCCTATAATTTTGTATGGGTTATCATTTCCAAATGAAACTGATCCATCTCTCTCTTTCTTTAGAGCTACAAATCTGTCACTGTCCCCTGTCATGTGCTTTGAACAACCACTGTCAACATACCAATCACTTTTTCTTCTTTGGACTTGTAGAGCAATCGAACATTCTAAAATGTTTAGTTTATCTTGCTTCTTTTTCCATATCATTGATGGTTCTTGTACATGACTGTTAAAATCCTGCTTCAATTCCCTTGGAGGAACAATCAACCTACAATCTTTGGCTATGTGTCAAAAATTATTGCACTTGTAGCATTCTACTTCATTATTTAATGATCCAAAACTATTATAGTTTTTGTTATAATCTTCATGAGGTTTTCTGAGATAATTATTCCTAGATTAGCCTCCATAGTTGCTTTTTTTCTTAGCATAGACTCTACAATTTATAGCCTTGTGCCCAAAATTGTTGCAAGAATAACATAATACAAGAAAGATAGTTTGGTACCTGAGTGTGGTGGATCTTCTAGGTGGTGAAACTCTTCTGCAATCTTCTTCTTGAGTCCTGTCCATTGCTAGTTGCTGATTCCATGTTCCTTTGATTAACTGATCTTCTTCTTGAATGATCTCCATTGCCTGCATATTCTCCTTTGAAGGCTTGCATTCTTCATTCTTGATGGGACCTCTGTTGACTTCTACATAACTCTTTTGGCCTGCTTCCTTTTTTTTTGTTATGGAGCTTGAACCCTTCTCAATATGAGTTTGTTTGTATCCTAGTCCATACTTGTCACAGCATGGATTTTGACTGTTGATGATTTCATCCAATATTTTGGTGATGTTTCCAAAGTTCTATCGGACGTCCTTCTTTTGAAGTTCCTTTCTTAGTGATACTATTTCATCTTCCAAAGATTCGTTTATTTTCTGCTTTTCTTCCAATCGTTTCTTGAGTGTTTCTTCAATCACTTTGGCTTCTTCCAGTTGAACCTTTAGATTTATGATAATCTGTTGGACTTCTTCAGAATTTTTGTTAGGATTTTGAGAACCCTCATTTAGCTTGATCAAGTCATCCTTGATGGACTTGTTTTTCCTCCTTTCCCTCTTTATATCACTTCAAGCACTAATTAGTTCTGCTTCAAGATCCACTTCGCCTTCTTCATAGTATTCTTTGTCATTTTCAAGGGTTCCTTTCTTAGTTTCCATTTCCATAAAGATCACTCTTTCTGAGTCATTGTCACTATTATTATCCTTATCAGATGATGAACTATCTTCTCTTGAGTAAATACTTTTCTTTGACTTATTTTCTTGTCTCCTTTATGATATTTCTTTTCTTTCTTGGGAACTTCTTCTTCATCACTATATAAATTCTTAGCATAAGGACATTTGGAAGAAAAATGACCAATTTTACCACAATTAAAGCACTTTAAGCAAGGCTTACCTTTGTACTTGCCAGTTCCTTTCTTCAACCTCCTCATGAAGTTGGCTATTTCTTCATCTACACCTGGATCATCGCTCTAGTGAAGCTTGACTTTGAATTTTGCTTATTCTTTCTTGTCTTGGATGGTTTGAAAGTTGCTTCCTTCTTGGATGGATTATCGTGTTCTATTCTCATTTCATAAGCTGTAAGTATTCCATGTAGCTTGTCCATGCTCAATGTATCAATATATGCTCTTTCTTCTAGGGATGAAATCTTAGGATCAAATCTAATTGGATATGACCTTAGTACCTTTTGAACAATTACCTAACCTTTAATTTCTTCTCCTATTCCTTTAATAACGTTCACTATTTATCATCTCACAAAAAAAAAGCTACAATATCTTCATATTCCTTCATTTTCACTTGTTCAAATTGACCTCTATAAGTTTGAAGCTTGGCCCCCTTGACTTTGGCATCTCCATCGTAAACATTTTGAAGTTTGTCCCAAATTTCCTTTGCAGAGTTTCCATGCATAACCTTGACATATACTGAATTAACCAGGCCACTTAGAATAACATTCATAGCCTTCAAATTGTTTTCACAAATTTTCTTTTCATCTTTATGTTTTTTGAGGGAGGCATGTGCCTTGTATCCATTTACTAATTCCTTCCAAACATCAAATCCCCATGCTTGCAAAAACGTTTTCATCCTTATGCTCCATAAGGCATAGTTCTGACCATCAAAGATTGGCTTTCCATTTTTAGTGCAATCCATGATCTACCTTCTAGTGGTTATACTATTTCAGAAGGACCTACTTTGATACCAATTATTGGAATATTCAATAATACTGAGAGGGGAGGGTGAATCAATATTAGACATTTTTTACCATTTTTAACCACAACATGTAAACATTGAGTTATCAACAATTTATCACTTATGATTGCATTCAAGATATCATAAACATATAACCACAGATACACAGTACACATTAATTTTATGTGGAAACCCAAATGGGAGAAAACCATGGAACACTTTTTAATGTGTTAGAAGATTACATCCACCGAAATCACCAACTCCCAAAAATTATCCAGCACCAACTAGAAGGAGGCACCAACCCCTTGGTTTACAAGCTCCAACCTAAAGGAAGCTATAGCTCTCTAAATTCTCTAGCTTCAACTGGAAGGAGTCTCCAATCCCCTTTCCTTGCTCCATCCTTCCCCCCTTAACTATAGATAAAAGAATTAATTTGTCACTATTATTGTCACTGATACCGATACATCATCATCATTAAAACTAGTTCAACCCTAATAACCACATAAATATTATGCCAAGATCTCCAAAATGTCCCCTAAATCATATTCCCAAAATCACCAAGATATGCCTCAAGCATGTAACAAAACCTCCAAGATGTGCTTGAAAGACATATAGAAAAACATGCCTTTCATCATGTCAAAACCATAGTGCATGATATCTCAGATCGTCAAACCTTCCTCAACTTCAACATCAATAAAAGCACATCTTCTTCAAACCCTTCCTCAACCTCACAGGATTGGACTGCGCAAGGAGCGGGGCCTCACGTGATGAGTTAGACAACTAGCAGGGTCCTCACAGGACACACTATACTTGACCTGTAGGGGTCACCTCAGATAGGGTTTCTCGAAAACCATTCTAACATCTATAGATCCGAGAACTCCCTCCTTCGCACAACTCTGCTACTTCACTTGTGCTAAGAGATCGCAAGATTCCTTGATAAAAATGAGAGGCTCTTGATGTGTTTTTATATTCTTCCAAGTACCTTCTTTACTTGTCTTTAGGGCCGACCTATAACTTCTTGTTTGAAACTATTTTTCTCCTTTACTTGATTTTGGGGCTGACTTATAACTTCTTGTTTGCAACCATTTAGGGGTAAATTTTACATGATCATATTTAAGAGGGTATATCTCCTCAACAGCGAGGAACCATGTGGCGTGCCGCCTACCATTTGAAATGAATTTATGAGGACTATCAATCCATGGAGGTTTTGCATGCACTTGCAATGTCTTTCATACTCATTTTCTTGAATCAACTCTGGTATCCATGAACATAGCTCTGGAGATTCTTGGCCATATTTTCAGGCTTCTTGTAGGCTTCTTCAAAGCGTCTTCCCATGAGGGCCATTCTTAAAGATATTCCATAAGGGGACCACTTTGGAGACTCGTTGAAATAATACCATCACTTCTAGGGGCTTCCAGACTTGCTTCAAGGCTTATTTTAGGGTTAACATCAATGAAAACCAATTTTACAATAACCCATTACCATGCCCCCTCTTCTTATCCCATCCCCTCTATACCCATCCTTCATCTGCTAGAGTGACTAGGGCCACCAGCTCAACTTGGCCATCCTCGTATCCACACACAAGCTGATAAGGATACTCTCTTTGGGTGGCGACTTAAGCATTTTCAGTGCTCAATGCTTGGTAGTGGGCCGTAATCCAATCCCTTATTCCCCTCCACAGACACCAACGAAGGTTCAAGAGAGATCATTTGGACGCATACTCTCCAACTCCATCCTTCACCATGCGTCCTACCTCAAAAATTTGTGGACCTGAGTCGAGTTATACCTACAACTGACATTGATGATTTTCTCTTACTTAGGTCCAACCATTCAAGTATCTTGTTTTGTCGTATGATGATTTTCTCTTACTCTAACTTTCCCCCATCCAAATCACCAAGACGCTTCAAGAGAAATTTTCTGATTTTGAGCGTCAATATCTGGAATTCATGCAGAATCTCAAAGGCATGGTGTCGTCTGTCGATGAGATCATTCTATAGAGAAAATGGCTCGAGGATGAGAGAGATAATTATGGTAGGGGCATGTTGACACCCAAAGTCTTGGGTCTAATTTTGCATGTGCACAAACAAAGTTGTGTGCGCTCATTTCATAGTTTTGCGTGCATATAATGAAATGTAAAGAGAAATGACAAAAAGTGTGCATCAGACCAAGTTTTGTCAATAGCATGCCAAGTATAAAGACTACCAAGTGCGTGTCGGTTTGAGTTTTGTTATCACCAGAAATCAAGAAGATTCCCACTGGAATCAAGAAAAGAATCATAAGGAAATCTTCCAGACTAATTATTGCTAGCAACCTATGAATCAGTGACTGTTGTGAATGAGATGGTTATGTGTGTGGATAGTTTTAATTCTTAGTCCTAAAATTGTCTGTCAGACATGAGTTACATGGATAACAATTGTAGTAATGTTTCAAATGTTTAATCCTCCATCTCCGACAATAGACATATGGTCTCCGTGATCCTCTCTGCATTTCGGGTGAGACCTTTCTCGTCCTTGGCCGAGGATTGATATGCTAATGCTTTGAGGTTTTGTTGGACATGCTCTGGACGAACCCTGGGTCTAAACCTCCCTAGTGTTAAGAAGGTCAGTGTGTGCACAAGCGTGGACCAAAATGGTGACAGTGCACCCAACAATTGAATTTCCCTAAGGTGTCACCTTCGTTCAAGGTTCAAAGCATGGTTGAACCATTATTGTGTAATTGATTCAAAACATAAGGTCCCGACCATAAAAATCAATCTTCCTGATATGGTCTTTCTGCTTTAAGTCAAAGGGTTCAATTTCTTGGGTTTCACATGTGTTGGCCCTTGACCAAGTTTTGAGGATCCTTGGTCAAGTTTGACCTATTTTGGGACTTCGACAGTCTGTCGAAGGCGGAGCGCAAGTCGAAGCAGAGATCGCGGGATCTCGGCCCCTTTTTAGGTCACTTTTGGGTTTTGGGCTTATGTAACGGGTATGGGGATGTCAGCCCATGGGTTTACCCATATTTTGGACCTTTTTTAATGTATAAATAAATGTCTAGGCGATGTAAGAAAGAGACCGTAGGGCCTAGAAGGGACAAGTTGTATGTTTTGCTAAGTGGAAGTGATAGTTGTAAATTCTTTGTGCATACTGTGTGAGGTTTGCAAGGCTAAGTGCAAGTGACTGTAAGAGATTGTGTAAAGGCTTTGTACTATACCCTAGCTCGGGGAAGGAGGATTTGGCGAGGTGCATGCAGATCTCCTGTATTTTGCGGAGTAGGATTTTGATGCTATGTGCCTGTAAGAAGCTTGACTGAAGATAATAAAGAAGAGAAGAGTTGGTGGACGTAGCCCCAGGCTAGGGGTGAACCACGTATATCTTGTGTTGTGGTTGATTTGTGCATTATGGTTGTTATATTGTTTATATGATTCATACTTAGTGTAATGATGAATGCTTAGATGAACATGATAGCTTAGTGCCTAATGATGTGAATAAGATTCTAGATGTGATTTGTTTTGATATGCTTAATTCTTGAATATATTAGATCTGGATGAATACTGCGATGCTCTGTTATTAGGGTTTATCTGTGTTGTAAACAAAGGCTGAATACTAATGAACTATAACTGCTAAGTGCTCTGTTAAGGTGTTACAATCACAAATCTGTGTCCCAGCTAAGGTTGTAGACACTAGAGTCCTGCAACCACCCCTGCCTCTACCTTGGGTGAGAGTTCATCTGCTTCGTAGGTGTTGCCAAAAGAGTCGATAGTTAGGGTTTTGTTGGTGCACTGTTGAAGCATTGAACCCCGGGTCTGCCCATGTGCCAACAAATGGTTCTGTTGCCAGGACCTGAAACTGTGATTGCTGGGAACTGAGGAAAATAAAGAAAGCTCTATGTGTAGATCTATTGCTTTAGTGCGCAATGTTCTACTTGATTTGTGAAGTTCTATGGAGGCAAATATGAATAAAAGAGGTAAGATCTGAAATCTTTGTGCTCTGATAGAGGTAAGATCGGTGAAATTTTTTGATTAAAGAGGTAATATATGAAAGATTTGTGCTTTGATAAAGGTAAGATAAGTGGAAATTTTTATTTCCAAAGTATGGATCGAGGTATGTTTGATAAAATTTGTCCTAGTCTGAAAACTAGGGCACAGTTAGAAGAAAGAAGATTTGATATGAATAGATCTGATAGAAATAATGAAAGATATGTTATTCCTATGCATAGAAAGAATGTTTGGACTAACAAATGGATGCAAGATCCTAGGAAGAATTTTCTGCAGGTTAGCTACCACGATCTTAGTGCGCAGTACAAGAAAGGCTGGGGATCATTTAAGAGAAAGAGTGGATTAACCCTTTGTTACAACTGTAGAAGGTTGGGCCATCTTGCTAAGGATTTCCCTGATAGAAGACTTAGTTGTCTTTGTTGTAAAGCTATGGACCATGACGTTCTAGATTGCCCTAGAATGATTGCTAAGGTTGAAAGAATGAATATGAGACAAGAAAACCCTGTGAAAGGTCAAGAAATTAAGACTATGGCAGAACCCCAGAAAGAATTAGAGATTGTATAACTACAAATGAAAGAAACCCTGAATGACCACAGAGATATCAACTTATCATAGATCCTCAAAGAGAATGAATGCATTGAAACGATAATAGGAGACTTCGAGATAGACTGTGTTCTAGATGAGGAAACACAGGTGAATATTATGATAGAAAGAACGTGGGAAATTTTGGGAAATCCTGCTATGATTCCTTCATTAGAAGGAATATGATTATTTAGAGGAAAGCTAATAAACCTATGTGAAAGACTTACCCAAATATCTATGAATGCTCATAGAACTTCGACAAAGGAAGAATTTGAGGTTATTAAATTTGTCGAGAACAACGCCCCATTTGCTTTATTGCTAAGAAAGCCCTGGATTAAGAAAGATTAGATCCAGTGAAAATAAGAAGAAGCCCTAGAACAAAAAAATAAAGAATTAAAAGATTTCATGACTAGGAGAATCACACACTTGATAGTAGAACAAGAAAACCAGTCCTAGCTGTTAAAGACCAGGGATCTATATGACAAAGATGAAAAATCATAGAAAGACTTGAAGAACCTGTCCACACAGGAAAGCAAAGCACCTACCCTAGATAGAGAAGAAGTGTTGACCTTGAACCATACGAAATACCATCAATGACACAAAGTTACTATGCCAAGAGGAGATAAGAATCAGAATGGGCAGAGGAACCCAATAACGCAGATCACAAGGAAGAAGGCTAGAAATCTTAGCAAGAAGAAGGCAAAGTTGGAGCAATTATAGGAAGGTCCAGAGAATACTTCATAGAAGGAAGGTCCCCAGAATTTGAACTTCGCCAGAATATCAGAGCAACTCATATTGGCACTTTGCCACATCGGAGAGATATAACCATTGGAGTCATTATGACCATTAGACCGATGCTCCTCAATGGTTAGAACAACAGTTATGACTAGAAAGATCACCATCGAACTATTGGGACCTCGCTATAACAATCATAACTGCATTGATGAAGGCTTCTTGTCCATTGGAGAGATCCGTTACCTCCCTGTCTACTTAGTCCATCGACTGTTTCACTGAGAACACTTTCGCGAATTGTATCCAAGCCAACAAAAGAACTCATTGCTACCACGCTGTGTTTACTGAGATTTCGACACCTGTTCTATTACATTGAGCATTCATTCATCGACCTGAGTTATATGATCGAGAGCGTGCATGTCAGATGAACTCAATGCCATAGAGAAGTCAGTTGAAGAAGTTCTAATCGATCCAATGGCCGAAAAAGTAATGTCTGTAGGAATTCAAGGTTCATTGATGCGAGGAGCCCAAGCCTCCTCGTGGAATGCTCGTGGATCTGGACCATCCCGAGCTGCAACTGAGAAAAGAACCAAGCATCGAGATGACTTGGTGATCATGAAGTTAATCCATACTATCATGCTCGACTACATCCCACCTCTAGCTGGCGTGGTGAGTCATGACAGTGTCCCAAGGGACTTTGATTACACTCTGGTTACTGCGTACCTCCCAAAGGGGATACATGCAGTTCGACCGCAGCTGGATAAGATCATGGCATTAAAATTTAGTGACTTCAACCTAGGGGATCGCAAGAACTACAACATGCTCGCTCCTCACAGGTATTTGACTAGGACAAAGGGGAAGAAGTCTAGAATAATCCCCCAACCATGGACTATGGACCTCGCGCAGTCCACAGTCCTGAACGTAATGAAGATACCGCATTTTGGAAGGCACCAGAAGGTTAACGCGTGCATTAAGATCCTGCTGTCATGCTTCCATGGCAGCTATCTATGGCTAGATAGACGCATCACCATCGATCCAGGGGTAATCCATAGGATCACCTGATTGAGCATGCAGGGACTCGACCTGCAAGACTTCTACCTAGGGAAGGCTGTAGACCACACCCTGGTGCAGAGGATTAAAGATACCTATGGCGATGTAGAAAAGGGGACGGGAGGCTACAAGGTAGCTTCCATCCAGAATGGCGTAGTGCGCCTGGCCTGTCAGCTGATCACAGGAAATCTAGTGAGAAAGAATAGGCCCACGTAGGTCACAGGGTTCGTTGTTGACCTTGTTGGAAAATGTGTGGAAGGACTACATATGAACTCGACAAAGTACTTAGTCAACCAGTTAGAATTGGATTACCGCGAAGCTCAATATCAGGGCTATGAGTTCCATTTTAGCTGGCTGCTGATCCTCATCGTATTTACTGCTTGGGAGATGCCGGAAGGTGCGACCTTCCCTGACATTGAGCCATTCGAGCCTCTCGCTGCGAAGTTCACCACGCTCTGGTATTCAAGTGATATGGGAAAATAATGGCAGTCGAACGTGGTATTCCATACCTACTATCTCTAGTTAAAGAGGGCTATTGGGGATGTCCCCTGTATGATGCCGAACAACCTGCATCGATTCAAGCCCCTTATGAAGTTCCACGCAGGTCGACACTTTATTTATATCACTGCACAGACATATGAGAGTAAAGAAGATCTTCAATCATACTATAAGCTCATAGAGAAAGACTTAGAATAAATAACTAAGGACTAGCCTGCAAAAATCCTTATCCCTGCTGACCTCGCAGAGCTATCCGACCCCGAACTAATCGACAACCCGAAGGCCACTCGCAAAGAGCATGACACACCTGGAACTAGCAGAAGGAAAAATACCGAAGAGGTCCAGTAGCTGAGTAGTGCATCAGAATAAACCGCTTCAGGATCACTTGGACGAGGAGGTGATGACGAAGTAGATAAAGAAGAGACCAATGGAAAAGAAGATCAACAGAAGAAAGGCGAAGTAACACCGCCTAGGGATCCTGTTGATGAGGCTGATCCCTCCAAGAAAAAGAAGGTTTCCCCCAACAAATCTACTTCCTGGAAGAATTCCAAAGCTACTAAGACTAAGCTGTAGACTGTACTCATGCTCGATGAATTCAACTTCATCATCGCAGCCATATCCGATGCCTCGTAGGACCTCTTGCAGAACACTGAAGCCAAACAAGCATCCATGTATGATATATTTGAGACATAACTTGGAGGGGTACAACATGCCCTTCACTCCAGCCGCATAGTGTCCACTGCGCCCCCACCATCAGACGAACCGGAGTTGGGATATGAGCCTACCCAACTCCGCAGAATAGATGATGCAACTGAAGCTTGCCTTCGTCATGCACAAGAAGAAAAAGAATAGGCCACAGTGGCCTTGAAGCAATCACAGGAGGAAGTAGTAGAGAAACACTGAGTTGTGCAATAGGAGAAGGATGACCTCCAAACAAAGTTTGAAGAGGAGAAAGCACAGATCCAATAAGAGAAAGAACAGATCCAATAAGAGAAAGAACAACTACTCGCAGAGCATATTGGAGTAAAAGAAGCAGTCAGTAGAGCACTTTGCTCTGTGACAGGGTTAGAGAAAAAAGCAGAGGAACCAGTGGAGAATCAAGTAGCACAGCTTGCTGAAGTCATTTGGCAGCTTCAATAGATAACAATAGACCTAGAGCTCCAAACAGTGCCAAGCACTCCGCAGGATGTGCGAGACCAAAGAGAAGCCATTGCCCGGAGCACAGTTGAGAGGATCAAATGATTATCTTTGGAATGTAAACAAATAAGTGATCGCAACGTAGAATTATGAGCAACTTATTGAGGACCCTGAACTGAAGACATTGGAGTCATAGCTCCACGAAGAAAAGTAGCAAGCAACAACAATACAGGTGCAACTGAAGGTCTCATCAGCAGTTGAAAGAATGAAACGATCCCAAGAACAACGCACCGCTCAATAGTAGGTCCACACCATATAGAGAAAAGTCATGGAAGTGATTCAAAGGCTCCAACCAGTCCAAGACGAAGCTTGCTAACTGTTTGAGGATATTGAAGGCTGAGGAGCAGAGTTGGAACAAGTAGTCACTTCATTCGAACAATTCTTAGAGGGACCTGTGAATGAGGGATATCTTTAGGAGTTCACCGAGTAGGAGGCCTTGGCGAAGCAGTAGGTCGAAGCAGCTCGAGCCAGACTCGAGGCTTTCGAGGCAGAGCTACCCAGATCAGAATGACTCGGGACGAGTCACAGGTGAATGTTGGGGGCTTGTTGGCCCTTGAACAAGTTTTGAGGATCCTTGGTCAGGTTTGACCTATTTTGGGACTTCGATAGGCTGTCAAAAGTAGAGTGCAAGTCGAAGCAGATACCGCGGGATCTCGACCCCTTTTTAGGAAACTTTTGGGTTTTGGGCTTATTTAATGGGTATGGGGATGTCAGCCCATGGGTTTACCCATGTTTTGGCCTTTTTGTAATGTATAAATAGATATCTAGGTGATGTAATAAAGAGACCACAGGGCCTATAAGAGCCAAGTTGTATGTTTTGCTAAGTGCAAGTGATAGTTGTAAATGCATTGTGCATACTGTGTGAGGTTTGCAAGGATAAGTGCAAGTGACTATAAGAGACTCTATAAAGGCTTTGTGCTGTATTCTATCTCGGGGAAGGAGGATCTGGCGAGGTGTGCGGAGATCTCCTGTCTTCTGCGGAGTAGGATTTTGATGCTATGTGCCTGTAAGAAGCTTGACCAAAGATAATAGAGAAGAGAAAAGTTGGTGGACGTAGCCCTAGGCTGGGGGTGAACCACGTATATCTTGTGTTGTGGTTGATTTGTGCATTATGGTTGTTATATTGTTTATATGATTCATGCTTAGATGAATATGATAGCTTAGTGCCTAATGATGTGAATAATATGCTAGATCTGATCTGTGTTGATATGCTTAGTGCTTGAATATATTATATCTGGATGAATACTGCGATGCTCTGTTATTAGGGTTTATCTGCACTGTAAACAAAGGTTGAATAATAATGAACTATAACTGCTAAGTGCTCTGTTAAGGTGTTACAATCACAAATTTGTGTCCCAACTAAGGTTGCAGACACTAGAGTCCTTCAACTACCCATGCCTCTACATCGGGTGAGACTTCATTTTCTTCGTAGGTGTTGCTGAAATGGCCGATAGTTAGGGTTTTGTTGGTGCGATGTTGAAGCGTTGAACCTTGGTTCTGCCCCTATGCCAACAACATGTCAATCATGTGATTTCTTAACATGCTCATTATGCACATGTTGTTTCGAGTGGGTGTTGAGGATTATCTCAACTAATTATTCAAGTTCCACTAGTTGGGCTTCAAGATATCCTTTGTCACCTTCTTTCTTGGCAATTGTGATGTGAAGAGATAGAGGAGGAATTCCATGGGGACAACTACTTCATGATCATAAATGAGTTTGAAGGGCCTTTAACCAATAACCTCCATATGTAAAGAGGTGTTGGTCCAAATGCTTCTTATTTAAACCATAAGATTTCTAAATGGTGTTCAAGATAATTTTCATTATTTATTTAACCATTCCATTCATGTGTGGTAGCATGGGTAATTATAGCGGTATGTGATTGTGAATTGGTTAGTTAAATGTTGAATGATTTTACTGATCAAATAGGAACCGTTATCCCTGACATGCTCTAGGGGACATTGGAATCTATTGGTGACATTGATGCATAGGAAAATGGTGTTATGAATGTGTCATTCTTGGATGAGGAAATGGCTTCAATCCATTTTATTGATCGAATAGGAACCACTATTCCTGGCATGCTCTAAAGGACATTAGAATCTATCGATGACATCGATGATGTATATGAATTAGTCAATTATGAATGTGTCATTCTTTTTCGAGGAAATTGCTTCAATCCATTTTATGAATGTGTCGGTGGAAATAAAAATAATCCATTTTTATCTATAGGTGAAGGGTTCGGTCTCAAAAAATCCAAGGCCCACCATTAGAAGGGACAATGACAAAAACCTGGATGTAGATGTATGTAATATTTAGTGTGCACCACTTTAGTGTCTTGATAAATGACACACTTCTACACAAATTGATGGCCATGATAAAATAGTGTGGACCACCAAAGGACAACTAGTATAATAAATTGTACAATTAGGTTATGTTTTTTTATGTCTTCTACTTTGATGTGCCTATTGTAAAATTTCATTTACTTGATATAGAAAAATAACCTATCTTGAAAATATCATCACTACACTTATATAATACACTTTTGATAAGTTGGAAGGGGAGGCATTATTGCATGAGATTCCAAGGTTGTTATTTTGTGTAGCTTTCTGGAAAGTTTTTGTTGGTAAAATATCTATAAATGTCATGTAAAAATCATAATCCTTTCTACCCATAGAGTCAAAAAATTGAGCATTCATGAATCCATCTTAGACAAGTTTAGTTTCACTCAAGCTGATGTGTGAGAGATGATCAATGAAAATGTCACTATTGTTGAGTTTTACGAAGACAAGATATTAATATTCTTGTAGTAGAATGGCCCATTGATCCTCTTTAAATTTTTTAACAAACCTCATCAAGTACACTTTGCTCTTGTTTAGCTTTATATTGTGGTCAATTGGTAATTGTGTGTCGTTGGTGGGAATGATCATGAACGGATGTATGTTTAAATATCCCATTTTCAAATGCATTCTTGATAGTTTATAACAATTGCATAATCAAGAAAGGGTGGCAGGTACAGGGAGGATCATCCTTGATCCCAAAGGAAAACTTGAAATGTCTTATGCTTAGGGTATAGGAAATTCCACCAATAACCAAATCGAGGTGTATGTTCTCTTTTAGGGTTTCCTTCTAGCCAACAAATCCATAATTAAGTCACTGATCGTCATAGGAAATTCAAGCACAATCATTAAATTAATGTTCTTGAAATCTACCCATCTAACAATAGGTTTGCATCTATCTTCACTTGCTCTCAAAAGGGGGTTTTTATTCTTCAAAAAGTTTTGTTTTTCTAGATTTTGAGGGAGCATAATTAACAAGATGATTCACTCGCAAACGAGGCCACCTCATTAAAAGTGGGGGTGTTAAGGATTAATGGAGGCTTAAAATTTCAAGATATACCATAACCTTTATATTCATGTGTACGAAAGTATGTACCGTTGCTGCAAATCAACATATGTCATACCTCTATAGTAACCCGACTTCAAGCAAGGTGCATAAATACGACGTGACCGGCCCACCCCCCTCTCACATGGTCGAATTAATTGCAAGACTACCACTTGAACCGCTTGAAAACATTTACCAAAGCCAAGGTGGGATAATGGATTTTTGCAAGGGAGGATCGAGCAATACAATTGGGAGCAAGGTCAATTTTTCATTAAATATCCTTTTAGAACCATAATTAACCTTTCTATGGTCCTTTGGAATTTATGTTTGTTAGTTTAAGCTCTTGGGTATGTCTTGTGCGTGATTACATACCAATATTTTCTCCTGGATACTCTTTGTGCATTTGGTATTTTGTTGTTTTTCATCCTCATCTAGTATTTGGCATTCACCACCCTAGTTCCACGGGTTTCAATGTTAGTAAGTAGTCATATTTTAGTGTTCCAGGTCCTTTATTTTGGGGGTATGGTCTCTTCGTTCTATTTTTTTTTTGGTTCAACGAGTTTACCATACCTCATAAATTTGGGAACTCATGCATCTTGGTGGTGTTGTGTGGTATCATTGTGAAACAATGCAGTTCTTATTTCTTCAATACATGGATATATTGAGAGGAAGTTTGTTCTTGGTTTATGCCTCTGTTCCTTTTTGTGTGTTGACTCCATGGAATACATGGAAGCTCAAGAAATTAGAATATTTCTTTGAATACATGAAGAATCTATACAATTTAATAGAACTTCTCTCTTCTCGGTCACTTCAAAGGTTCACAAAAATGAGCATCAATGTACCTCCTAAATCACCACAATTATGAGTACCCTTGTTAAAAAACAATAACAAATAACAACTCTGGAAGCTGAATGCAATATTCCAAGAAACATGGTTATTAATATGTGCAAAGGATCTCAATCAACTACTTCTAATCACATGATGTCAAGAGTTTTTTCTCAAAGGGAATTCGAGGAAGAAGACACAGTTCACCAGTTGATAGAGGATATGGATCTTAGAAATCATGACTCTCTTCCTTTCAATGTTGGATTGGAATAAACCATAGCCATGCCTTTCACTAAGTAATGATTTTTATTTTGAAACAATTAGAATACTAAGTGTTTTTCTCAAAATATATAATGGTTAGAAGTTCTTGGTTGTTTTGATTGTAGATATTTGCAAGCTTTTTTTTTGGCATATAAATAGCTACCTAATTTTCTTGGAAACTTTGGTCAAAATTTAAATTCATTTTTTCTATTTAGCCTAGCTACAACTTTTAGAATACAAATTTTCCCAATTTTAGTAAAAAAAAAACAATTACATCATCAAGTGGGTTTTCTTTGCAAGATTTTGTTTTATGCATCCTTCTCATTACATGTGTCATTATCCTTGTTATTGCACCTTGTGGTTTAACCATACATGACTTGTTGAAAGTGTTTATGCAGCCTTGTCTAGGGTCATCAAAAGACTCGTCGTTGAGTTTCGGGTAGAATCGACAATTTTGGCTAAGTGCTAGCTAGTAAGCACACTGTACACCAACGGACCATTTTCATGAATTCAAATCAATTGGGTGCTAGTCCTGCCAACATTAATGAATTCATTAACAACCTATAGAAAAAAGGATTAAATACAAGCAAACATAACTCAATTTCAACAAAGCATTATCCCAAACAAGACCCAAAATTTCAAATAAAATTGCCTTTGCGCCTAAAATGTGTGTTCTACTTATATGTTATTTTTATTCTTGGAAGAGGATACCTACAAGTTTTCAAGGTCTATGAATACAACAAAATTCACAAAATCAGATTATGATTCCTCTAGGGCATAAAAACACGTTGAAATTTATTGTCAATAAGGTAGTTTGAATTTCATGGATTATGAAGGTTGTGAAGATGATGTTGGAAAGGGGTGTGTGACCACTCATTGGAAATATCTGCCTAGCCTATACTCTTTGTTGGTTTTAATATCCAATAAAAAATATACACAACCATCTACAAAGCAAGGGACACATGGATTTTACACTCAAGAAACCCTCGAAGGGGAAAATTCTATTAAGAAACCATTCCCATGTCTATTTATATTGTACAATTGGTCTCTTTATATAAAAATAGGTGCCATAACAACTATGTTATAATTAGATATTTAGTTCAACCATATGCATAACTATCTGCAATAGTATCTCCTAAAATATTTCCATGTTTCTCTCAACCAATCTCCATCCCCCAACATCTCTCATTTCTCCTCATATATAATTCTTACATAGACTTCTATGGTTGGTCTACATCTTTACAAATCCATAATATAATTTAGACATTATTCATGAATCACAAGTAGGAGTTAATCCTCCATACTCCCCCTTAACAAGTACTTGTGATATCGATATGTAATCATCATCCTCTATCTTTTCAATTATATTTTGAACTAGTCCCATTTCCATCTTATGTGATGTTTTCCTTTGATGCTCTTTGTATTCATCTTTTGTCTTCTACAATATTCATCTTTTGGTATTCTATCTTCATCCTTTGTCTCCTACACATATTTGGCCTTATTCATTCTTTATCCTCAATCTTCTTCAATTTTCATCTTGTACTTGCAAAACATAAACATTATGTTTGTTGAAGTCCATATAAAAAAGTTACCATGCATCAAAATACATGGGTAACCAACCGCTTTATTTGTTGGTTCTCTTGTACATGACCGTTCAACAACAATTATTCAATCATAAACATTTCACTCCCCTTACATCATCATCAATCATCTTCTTGGGTTTTCTTTGGCTTACCCATAACCACACTCTGG
>ML777433.1:966863-1038458 GCA_009831015.1 Picea engelmannii | reverse complement strand
TCAAATAGCCCACTCCCTGACTCAATCCGGAGTCCAAGGGAGTTCCACCGATGCCTCTGCATCCTCAAGGTCCGAAACCCTGCACACTCAATGAAACTGAGTCAATAACACCTGTATATAGCAATAGTAAAACATCATGTCATCAATCATGACGCATCATCATCAAGGTTAAGTGGTTCATCATCATAAAAATCCAGATCACTTGCGAGCAAGTGTCCTCAAAGAATAAGTTTTGTCAGTGCGCCAGAGCGGGATGTTACACAACCATTACATCCTCAAGTGGTTTTGGCTTACCACGAACCATTAAGTGGTTTCGGCTGACCACGAACCATACATTACATCAAGTGATTTATGGCTGATCACGAACCTTCCTCTGTCACAAAAAGTGGAATTTGGTTTACCATGAACCATTCAACATTCAATTTATGGGGGTATACTACCTCATCATGGCTTACATCAACATTTGACTCATGTACATATAACTTTAAATACATTTTCACTTGAGTTTAATGTAGCCTTTTTAAGAGTGTTGGAACAAGACCATTTTCTTTCCATCATCAAAAAAACATTATTCAAGAACCATTAAACTTCTTAGGGATGCCATTTTTCATGGATTCACTACTTTATCATATCAATTTTTGAACACATGGTACTTTTATTCTTACCTTTCTTCTTCACTTCATCATTCATTCATTCATTTCTTTCCTCATTCTTCATTTGCATGCTTCATTTTTCATTTCCATTTCCCATGCCATTTTCTTTGTTGCTTCATCCTTCTCTGTCCTTGTCTCTTTTCTCTTCAATATGCCTTTGCCTTTTGTTTCTTTTGTTCATGTCAAGGAGTCTACCTCCTACTTGTATTGTCTTCTTCTTTCGTATTTTTCTTCCTTCTTCATTTTTCTCGTACTTTCCCCTTTCATCTTCTTCTGTCATGGAGTTTTCATCTTCATCTTTCTTCATCTATCTTCTTTTTTCTATTGTCATCTTCTTTCATGTACATGTGCAATCTTCTTTATATTTTTATACTTCCATAAACGTTATTTGTTGGAGTGATATGAAGGTCTAACATGGAAACCCATGACCATGGTTTGAAAAACTTAATTGACACACCAATGTCATGATTTACATAACTTGACTTTTGACTTTGGAAATTTAAATGACTTTAACTTTGCTTAGACTCTTTGCATCAACAAAATTTCATGCAATCACTTGACTATAAATTTAAACATGGGTGTCGAGTAACATTGATCATGCACCCAAACTTCTCATTTTCATAATACACTATAAAATCATTTTCACTGAGACAAACTATAAACTAGGCCATCATATTCTTTAGTTCACAAAATTCTCACCATGACTCTTTCTTTCTTTTACAAATATTATGAACTCTTATAATCACTCCCATTACCATTAAAAAAAAATATTCTTGACACGACATCTAAGAAAAAAAACCTTTACCTTTTATGTTTTTCTCATTGATTCAACAACACAAATTTCATTCACCCTATCACGCTAACAACACATCCACAATCACTTCCTTTCTTTTTTGACTCTATTTAAAATATGTGTCACTTGTTGAAACTATTGATTAAGAAATCCATATTTGGAAAACCGCATACCTTCAATCGATATGTTGTCCATCTTTCCAGTGGGCACCAATCAATATGTTTTCCATCTTTCCAGTGGGTAGTGGCTCTCTTGTAATATGAGTGGACCTCCTATTGACTATAAGGAGATATTTTATTTTCATTGATACTTGATTGATCTCAACTTTGTGAATGTTCAACTCCAGCTAGTGATTATTCTTCACCTCTTTGCCTTCTTGTCAGAAGAATTATGTGAAGACATGATTTATCTTCTTAATCAATGTTTTGCACATGATGACATATCCATGCTTACTCTTTAGCCTGCATGACTCTTACATGTTATGTATAACTTTCAAACTTTGTACTATGGAAATTTCGTGCTTACTCTTTAGCTTGCATGACTCTTACATGTTATGTATAAGTTTCAAACTTTATATTATGGAAATTTGTTGAAGCGATTTATAAGGTATGCATAAATTTTGTGGCCATTAGTTTATTGTTGGTTTACATATAATTAGAGATTGTGTTTGTGTATACAACTTGAGTGGGCCTAATAGTTAAGAACATGTGTTTCCTTCTTGGAGGTCATAGGTTCAAATCTAGAGGGGATATGATATGTATGCCTCCATAGACTTTAGCAGTCAAATCCATGCATGGAGGGGGTCCCTTGTCCCACAAACAAAGGGGTCTCATATACCAATTTGGTGTCTAAATATGAGAATACAACACCTATCAAAGACTCTAAAAATAATACATCTGGCACTTGGTTCCATGGGATAAAAAATTGAGGAGCTCATCCAAGCTCAAATTCTACCCAACTCAGATTGTTTATGCCAAGAACCCTTAAAACCTATTTTAAAAATTACTTACCTCACAAGGTATGGTGAGCCCGCCTTAGTGATCGAAGCCAAACTCCTTATGGGATTTCTTGAGTAGGGTTTGAAAGATGGGGTAACTCAAATAGCCCGTAGGAATGCTTAAAAAACTTATGTTCTCTTCCCACACATACCTCTAGGTAACCTTTTGGGGCTTCTGACGAAGCCCACATCATATTTGTGCAACAATATTGATCAAAGTCATCTGATATTGGAGAGAAGTGATTTATTTTGGGGACAGTCTGCACAGGACCATGCTCGATATCACTCCTTCTTTAATCCTTGTTTTCCATTTTAATTTCTATAAAAAACTAAATGAATTCTCCACAAATGGTGATGGGGGCGTCGACTCTTTGGATGCTGCTCTCCTTGATGAGGATCTCCTTGGCCTTCACTTTTGATTCCTTCAAAGGATTGTATCACTTTGGTTGCTCTATTTGTCTCAGTCCAAATCCAACATTTATCCTTTTCCTTTCTTTTGTTGGAGAATCCCTCTCAACAAATGCTCTTTCTGCAACTCATTTTCGAGCCTCAACATTTTCTCTCTTTACTGCAACATGCTTTGCTCTAAGCCTCACCTATGTTGCTGCTCTTTCTACAAAAATTCTCTCTGCTACCGTTCTTTTGTCATTTGTGCAACTATCTAAAGCCTTCATTTTTTAGACAAACAATGACTCACAACCATAAGCTCTGATACCAAATGTTGAGTTTAATAATCAACCACAAATATACACCATCATCTATGAATCATGGGAGTTTACACTCAAGAATCCCTATGCGAGGATAATTCTATTGAATTAAACCATTCATGTGTATTTCTATTACATAAGTGATCCCTTTATATAACAATAGGTAACCATAACAACTATGTCATAATTAGATGTTTAATTCAATCATATGCATAGCTATATCCAATAGTATCTCCTTAAATATTTCCATCAATCTCTCAACCAATATTCATCCCTAACATCTCTTGTTTCTCCTTGGTTTTTACGTAGACTTGTGTTCTTGGTGTACATAATTACAAATTCATAATATAGTAGACATTATTCATAATTCATAAGTAGAAGTCAATCCTTCACTCTATATAAAAAATGATTTAACAATCTAAGGTCATATGAGCAAGTTATAGTTATGTGAAGCTAGGTAACCAAATGCTTATTTTTAATTGAATTTTTTGTTCAAAGAGAAACATTTTGTTCGATATTGAATCCCCTAAATTTGAAAGCTAGATGACCTCATCTCTTCTAAGTCCTCTTTCTAACCTTGCATATTTTAAAGTTTTTAAAGCATCCCAAAATGCTTCATTGGGTCCCTTTTAAACATTGATATTCAAAGTTGAGGAAAGAACTCGATGTGCCTTATCAAGGTCTTTTTAAACATTGATATTTTGAAGTTCCAAAAAGGCTCGATGTACCTTATATGGCCCTTTCTTAACTATGTGTTTTGAATTTTTGAAAAACCACCCAACATGCGTATGAAGGCCATCTTTAAGTTTGGTATTTTGAACTTTAAGTTTAGACTTTGTTCTTCTTGAAAATTTGAAATATCCCTAATGTGCACATTAGGATCTTTTCAACTTCCATTTTTAAAAGTTTGAAATGACTCCAAAATGATTTCCTCTCCTTGAAGTTGATGCTATTTTTTGGGCACTGTTGTAGGGGCTAGTCAATATTGTCAACTAGATCCGATAGTTGACCAAATGTAAGTCAGTCTAAGTCCAATATATGAGTCGGTCGAACAACCAATTGGGTCAACTGAACGAGGTAGTTAGGAAGTTGTAACTGCCACATAACTGAATACACAAGTATATATATACGACTATGTAACAGATGAAAGGTTGGTTGTTGTTGTACATAATAAATAACATATTGTTGGTTCTCCCACTACTTTGTGTATGTTTCCATAAATGTCTATGTGTGTATATATAGTGTTGTATCATATATGTAGCTCCGTGTGATGAACTACTGGTAACACTCTTGTACTTTCCCCTAGATTACAACATTGGTTCTGTTTCTGGTAGTTCTGAACTTGGGCATGTAACGTAGAAAACACATAGATGTTAATAATGGAATACATATGTGAATGGTCGGAGTGAAATATTAAAAACTACATAAAAAAATATGCAAGGATAAATCGACTGACGCTAGAGGAATATTGAGCACAATTCTTCATAGAGATGCACAAACGGTTCCTAGAAGTCATCCCAGAGGCACTATTTGAATACCTTAACCAACCCTCTAATGCACAAACTAACTCCAGACGAACAATTGATGCTAAAAATAACCAACAGATGCCGAAAAAATTTAAACAAGTGGTTTGAAAGAATCATTCAGGACTACATTGAGGATAGATTATCAGTCAAAACTGTTAAAGACAAGTTTTACACCTATTTGCATGACGATTTCCTGTGTATAGTTCCATCCTTGTTGCACAAATTTCTGCTAGATAAAGGAATCAGAGACATTGTTGAATACTGACCTCTCTTAAGTACACCTTCGCCAAATTGTAATTGGGAGAAAGAGCAAGGCGATTGGGAAAAATTAATAGAAGCTAGTTGTAAATATACATGTGAATCCTGGGATTACTTTATGAAGAAATGACAACAACAAACATGGCTAACATTGCCGACTTCGAGTAAGTTGGGCTGACGATGGGGAGCTGGATGATCCGTAATATACCATAAGTCAAGTCGACTGCACTGAAACAAATAATGTTGGAATCAAGGAGGAAGACAAGTGAAAGAGGGCATGCACTAGAATCAAGAGGGAAGACTACACGTCGAATGTAGATCCATAAATCCTCACCTGAAATCCAAAAATTGGAATGGGATAAAAGGCATAATAGGAGAGAAGATATGTTAAATAAAAGGGATCCCCAAAGTTCAAATTGGAAGTACCCTCAGAAGTGACATATCATTGGAGCACGCGAGAAGTTTGATTCGAGCATGGGCCGACCATAATTGGAAATCAAGGTAGCCCCAATGGTTCCTGGGAGGAATACAAGTTTGTAGTTGAAAGTGGCAACCAAAGGATCCCATCAACAAATCAACATGGTCGAAAGTATTGATATCGATGAATCAGGACCTGCGATACGACACGAGACCCCGGATACGACAATCTCCTATTAGAAATGCTAACTTGCATATTTCAGACTTCCTCCGCCAAAGGATTCATATTGAGTATTAGTATTCAAAGGTGTGGTGCAAAAATGATAAAGATGGACATATACGAGATAGACTCCTAATCGAAGCACCAAAAATAAATTAGAGTCAAGCAGAAGACATATTCCTCCATATTAAATATCTCACAATCTTTTCCCCCTTGAAAAATTTACTCATCGAAGAAGAATCCAAGTCAAAAAATAGTGAAAATGAATTGACACACCCATTTGAAAGATGATTTGTTGAGTATATAGATAAGGGTTGTCAAACAGATGAAATAATCCCAACAAAAGAAGAAGTTCAATTATTATTGGAGCACAATCTGACTGAATAACACCAATAGATTGTGTTGGTCCAGTCGAATACTCATATATCAACCCCTCAAAACAAAACTATATCGATTTCCTAGTCGACTCTTGTGATAAATTGACAAACTCAATCTCTTTCCATAGTACCTGTTGTAAATCTCCTAATAAAACCACAATGGGTCTAAATCATATACCCATCTATGAAGGAGATGAAGACCCAAAATGACATTGGTTTGTTTGCAAAAATTTTTGGGACGCAATCGACATTACAGATGAAGATACGCAAATGGAACAATTTGGTGTCACATTACGAGTTAGGGCTCTCACCTGGTTCATGAATTATAAAGAAAACTATATAAGGTTGAAAACATATATCAAGCAAAACTTCCTTAGATTTTTCAAGTCTCAAAATTTAAACCATTTGGTTGGACATAAACTTAAACAAATAAAGCAAAGTTCGAGAAAAATAATACAAGAATATGATAAGAGATTTAAAGACTTAGTAAAATTCCATATATTATAGATGAGAAACTCCTGGTACAATGGTATGTAGCATAATTGCTACAAAAAATCAGAGCTCTGTTGAGGATGTACAATATTGAAACATGTGAGGACACCTTGAAAAAGGCTCAACACATAGAAATGGATGACGAAGGACCATCAACGTCATCAATGATGGAAAAAAAAATAGAAGAAAAGCTCAAAATTTTGCAACAATCTTTAAAAAATATGGCCATTACAAGGAATAAACTTTGGTGCACCATTTTATTCAATGAAGAACACACAAAGGACTATTGTAAAGTCAACGATACATTATATACTAACATCCACCATATTCAAACATAAACTTTCTGTGACATTTGTCAAGTTATGACAAATCACACAACTAGAGATTGCCCACATAATTTTAAAAATGCCAGATCAAAATGGCGTCACATTTGTGAAGAAAATAACCATTCAACACAAGAATGTCAACTAAATGGGTGATACAAGACAAATATCCATACAATGTATTAGATGTAGGCCACAGATGAAAACATCGACCAAGAGCAGGAAATGGATATCAAGGCCGTGGTTGAGGTGGTTACCAAGGAAGATGAGGGTATAAAGGTGGACACGATCAAGGAGGTCAAGAATGTGGTTGGGGCTAATAATACTATTTTAATTGATGGAATTATGACCATTTCAGCCCCAACTGTCCCATTAAGGACATAACCGCTTAAAGTTTTTCAACATATGTGGAGTGGGTTATCACTCACTCGAATACTGTCCAATAGTACTAGAGAAAGTAATGAATAAAAGGAATGTGAACCTCCTACATATTGTGCCTAAGTAAGAAGTATGAAACTGAAAAAAACTCCATGTTTTGGCCATATCAGGTGCGGGTTGAGACAATTACCAAGAATCACTAGTTCGATAACTAGGATATCAAAATACTTACCCCAACCCAGAGAAGGAAGAAAAGCTAACATGGAAAGTGCTGAATTTTTTCAAAAATATTGACCAAGAAAAAACAAATGGAAGTAGGGGAAGGAAACAAAACACTTCAAACACTGCCTTAGATGAGTTCCTCTTGATACTGAAAGAAAATTAGTTGGTCAACCTCTTGATCGAATTTATTAATATTCCGAGGGAGTATAAAGAAGATCAATGACCTCATAAGAATCTCCAACAACTATTGCACAAAAAACATATGAATGACTATGATCCTCAAGTCGATATTGAGATTTATGGAAAGATGATTAAGAAAGTTGTGGTCAATTTTGGATCACAAGTCAACATCCTTCTTTGGGATACATGGAAATGACTTGGAAGACCCTCGCTAGCTCCAATGATGAATTTCTTAAAACTATCAGATCAAGTATTTATTGAGCCAACTAGAACACTTAAAAACGTGAAAACACATATAATGGGGATTCCAATGATAGTCAACTTTGAGGTGATAAACTTAGTCGAAGGTATTCCTGCTTACCCTGCATTAGTAGGTATACCATGGAGTTGAAATACGAAAGAAACTATCTCACTGGAAAGAGGTAGAATCAAGTTGAAATGAAGTGGTAGGAAAATCATTATACCCCTTGTCCGAAAAGAATGCAAGCCATGGGTAGAAACGTGGGATGAAGACTAGGAGGCTCAAAAACTATATCAGGTAATGAATGAGAAGTTATATAATGTCGAACCAAATGTAAAAGGTGAAATCTTGGTCGGTTCCATATCCATATACACATAACTCTATAACTGGAAGATAGAGAATTATGAGTCCTAGGAAAAATAATGTTCGTTGATAGAGGCAATATCGATAAGGCGACCGAGATCATGCTTCTTGGTCTAAGAAATCCCTATAATTTTTGAAAAAAATATAAAACAAACACCAACACTTATCCCGACTAACTCAAAAACATGACCTCCCTTGTGGTTCAGCGAAGGAAATTCTCTATCGGTCCACATGGACAGAGTATAATTTTTTTTTTTGGCGATCATGGAAGAGTAGAGAGCCTGATAGAGTCCTTCACCAGTTAAGTTTATTGATGATGTTAGACTCACACCCCCCACTTACATGGACCACTGCTAAATTATACTTTATCGATCTATTCAAAGGGAAAAAGTTATCAACAAAAGTCGACATCTCATCCTTTAAATCTGGGTTTGACCCAACAACTCATATTCACCAGTGTGAAAATGAACGAAGAAGAGTTGGATATAGGGATGAAAGAGTTTGTCCACAAATGTTCCCAAACACTTTGGATGATATACCACACAAATGGTATAAAATCAATGAGGCACGTGGCCATACATTCAATTGGACTGAAATAAAATAAAACATCACAAGAGATTTTGAATTCATTCCAAAAGAAGCATAGTTAAGAGAGGCAACATTAGATATATAAAATTTTTGGAAAAACCAAACCTCGATGAAGTTCAAAAAAGAGGTAAGAAAAAAGTAGACAAAGGGTCAACATTGACTTACAACTTCATGTTGACTCATGATCAAAACAATATAAGCGCTCATCGGGTGGACATGGAAAACATAAGTTTTCCAGGACAAAGCTTTAGATGGAGGAAAATCCACCCAGGGGTAAACAACTATGTGAAGATGATCTTCACCGTATCCAAGGAAGACAAGGAGGACTTAGAAAAACCTTATTTCCCACCAAGATATAACGAGGTTATCAAAGGTGAATGATATTTCGATGAATCTAAGCCTCTAGAATGGATGGATAGAGATAAAAAACAAAGAATTCGACATTTCAACCGATGGTCGACCGAAAATGGCAAGGATAGGTGACTACTAGTCACACAAGCATACAACAGAAATAGTCGACCTACTCCATGTTGAACACACTGCCCACACTAAGAGGGGGGGGTGAATTAGTGTGTGGACTTTTCTAACTTTTCTTCTTCTTACAAGTTAGCAGTTAAAACAGATTTTAACAGATAAAGAACAATCAAATCATAATCACAATGGAAACAAAAGATACCAGATGTTTGTATATAATTTATATGAATATATGTGAATATAATAATAAGGATTTTCCCAACACCAACTACTTTTTTCAGCACCACCTGATGTAAGGAGCACCAACTCTCAAGCAAGACCCAACATACTGCAAGACCCAGCTTGCTGATAGAACACCGTCTATCCAACTAGAGTTTAACCAAATATAGTAGCAATGATTCATTAATGAATCAATTCTATTTCATGATCAAAGGTATACAATCAATGCTCATCATGACACTTCATCCTCTGTCTGAAATTTGCGTCTTCTTCACTTTATCTTTCCTCTAATATCCCTGCCTTATTTACTTCGTCTTTCCTCTGATATTCACACCTTCTTTCACTTTTCTTCTCTCTTATATTTGCATGGACCTCAGGTCTGTATCCTCTTCATTTTTCCCACATACTACTCTTTCTCAGTGAGCCTCTCTTTTCCACAAGCCCGTCTACTTCTTGCACAAAGCACACCCTCTAGTGAACTAATCATGGTTGTATTTATACTTGCTTATGCTCAGAACTTGTTTAACTTATTGACCTGACCTGTGCAATAACCAACTTGTTTATTAACAACTTTGGGACCACCAGAGATCATCGTTTCAGGTCTTCATCGTTAAACCTTGCATCCCCTTCTCTTTCACAAATTGATCACATGATGGATCGATTTCCTTCGTCTCTATGATAAAAAAAATAGGCGCTTCCTTCAAACCATGTTCATATGATCATAGGTGCAGAACCAAGGGATTATCGATTTAAGTGACTCATTACATTCTCCCTTTTAAATCTCTTTATCATATGACAATGACTATGACCTCACGAGAGGCGAGACGAGCACTTTGAGCACTTATCATATCAACGATCACGTTCCAATATTCTGATGAGATGGATGGCTGATGGAACTTCAGGACTTCTCCCTTCGGGTTTTCGTGACTTCCAACCTTTCAAATCTCCTGAATACGATATCGCTGAACAGATCGGACTGTTCACATTTATATCACGGAACTAGATCAATTGTCATGCACGATCCTTGGACCTATACTTCATTTCTTAATCCAATGGCCAGGACTTAATCATGCGTTGAGATGGATGGCCACCTTTTACTCCGCGAATTCATCCATTATGCTTATGCTATCCTTCCACTGTATTTTGATCAACAGTTGAGGATGCAGCCGAACATCAGATCGAAGGTTGAGATCTCCTTCGGTTCTCTGGACTTTGAATATTTTGAGTCTCAACCCCTTCTTTCCTCTGTACGTCAATCTTTCGGAGCTGACAAACTGCTAACATGTGTCCCTCTCAAATTAACGGTCGAGATCTCCTTTCACGTCTTTGGGCTTCAGAATTATCAAGTTTCAACTTTTATCATAGTATGATCAATGATTGGGAATACTCCCTAGGCGATCTTTCAGATCGGATGACTTATGGCCGCTTCGGGACTTCGGCGGTTTCGAATAGACGCAACGCCATTTCCCTCCGGAGTGATCACCTGCTGTGGTAAGTCATAATACAGTGGAGACCACTTGTTGTCGGTTAACATTTTGGCCTACTCTATCCTTCCACTGAAGTAGATCGATGGTCGAGAACGCTCCCGAAGTGATCTTTAGATCAGACGTCTCGTGTCCACTTTGGTCCTTCGACATTCAAGACTTCGGGACTTTGGGTGAGTGCTGGTGGTAAAAATCCTGAAGCAAAACTCCCAGAGTGATGTAACTTACTTGCATCACTTGATGACATGTCACGAGATGAGCAGCTGCCATGTGTCACTCAAATTTGTGATTTGTACGTACCTGAAATGATGATTTCAACTTGACACTTGTCATTCTCTGACTGCGCCACGTTTCCTTGCTGACGTAGACTGCTGATGTGGTCTGCCATATTTTCTTGCTGACGTCGATGTAGATATATCGATGTGATACATGTTCATCTCCTTGATCTAACGGTCATGATAGTATCCGAAGGGTATCTCAGATCGACGGCTGAGAGCGACTTCGGACCTTCATCCTTCGAGACTTTGAGACTTTTGACATTCGTTCATGATAAAAATCCTAAAGAAATTCTCCCATAGTGATGTCACTTGATTACGTCACTTGTTGACATGGCACGAACCAATTTCCTCTTGACACATGTCATCATCCGATTATGCCATGTGTATTTGCCGACGTGGTCTGTTGGCGTGGTTTGTCACATGTCTTTGTTGACGTTGTCTGTTGACATGGTCTACCACATATCCTTCTAGACGTGGTCTGCTGCGTGTCATTACTGACGTGGTTTGCTGACAAACAACCCTGATCCAACTGTCATCGTATGTCCTCCAAATTCGATGGTCCTTATTCATTTTGGATTTTTGGGCTCTGGGTATTTCGAATCTCAAACTGAATTCTTGAGGTGAGATTTCTCTGGAGCGTAACCTCCTCGCAACTTTAGATCCGAAGTGAATGCCATTTGTTGATCAAGATCTTAGATCAATGACTTGATATTTTTATGATGCAACTATGCTAGCTTATCCCTTCCTTCCACTTAGAATGATCAAACGGCTGATGAAAATTCGCACAAATCAGATCTCAGGTCTTATCTCGCTTATCCTATCCTTCCACTCGAAAATAATCCGATGGCTGAAGGGAATTCAGGTTTGATCCGACGGTTGACGGGTATTCGGATAATCAAAATTTCAGCCCTTTTAGCTTATCCCGTCCTTCCACTAAAATGTGATCCAACAGTCGTGAGGACACTCGAAGCAGATCAATGGTCGAGGATGATTGCAGAACCACAACTTGCGAGTGATTTAACTAGTCACCCAAACTCCGTAATTGGAAGTTGTGCGTTGTTGGTGAGTCAACCACAATCGTTGATCTTCGAAGCTATAATATCGGACGGTCCTAACTAATTGTGGGATTGGAACAAGCATGATATTTAATTCTCCTTTAAATATCTGCAATCTATCCTTGCCGTAGATTTGATGATTGCAGATCCGATGGTCACGATTTAATCTGACTTAAACTAATCATTAGTTGGATCAACCGCAGTCGTAGATCTTTGAAGCTATGTGATATGACGATCTAGATGGATTGTAGGATTGTAACTGGAGAGTAGTTTAATTCTTCTTTTTCTCTCCACTATTTATCCATGTCGTTGATCTAGCTTGCTGATCTGACGACCATGATCCTCCAATGGTCCTCAAACCTATGGTCACTGATATGATCAATGTCTGTTATATTTAGACGATCAACACAGTCAACCTTGGTCGGATGGCTACTGAGGCTTCTTCACTCTGATCAAATGACTGTTGAGGCTTCTCGTTCTGAGCTTACGCTTTTTCTGTGCATTGGTCGACTTCTCAATTTTCCATCGATCCCAACAACACTTCTGCAATGCGCTCTTCCTTCGCTAACTCTCCTGAGCTTTAATAATTGTTTGTGCATTCTTTTATGCATAGATAGTCAGTCTCTTATTCTCAAGAGATTTGATCATAGGAACATTGTTGATCCTATCGTGATCAACAATAATCACGAATTGCTTCATCCTGTTTGCTTCTTCTGCTACCTAATATACTGTGCAATGTGCTCTTCCTTCTGAGCTTTGATCTTCACACTGTTTGCTCCTCCTCCTGAGCTTGCGCTTTTGATCTCTGCATACTATTTGACATCTTCTGCTAATTGATATACTGCTGACATCAATGACAATCTAATATGTGGTAATTCATCATTAACAAAGATCATCACATCAACTGTTGACATCAATGACAATATGTCCAACACTCCACAAATACTAAGATGTTTTTTCTTAAGACTCTAAGGATATCAAAAAACTTGTACAAGAGATGGGGGAAATGAAAATCGACCTCAACCCAGGGTCTAAACCTATCAAGAAATGACCATACAAATTATCCCATAAGTACAAATCCATCATACAAAAATAAATTTAGGCAATACTAGATGGTGGCATTATTTACCCCATAGAAAAATCAGAATGGGAAAGTCCAATGGTTGTGCAACCTAAAAATCACGACCCAAAGAAATTTAGAATATGTTTTGACTTCAAAGTCCTGAATAAGTTAACTGTAACCGATCCCTACCCAACACCATTCATAGATGAGATCGTCAATGAAGTCGGAGGACATGAATTTTATACTTTTAGAAATGGCTTCTTGGGGTATAATCAAGTTCTGATTACAAAATAAGATAAGGAAAAAATGACTTTCATATCTAAATTTGGCTCATTTTCATACAGGGTGATTCCTTTTGGATTGAAGAATGAACCCACAAACTTCTTAAGAATAATGGTCAAAGCCTTTCAAGAATATATCTATAAAATGATGGTTGTCTACTTTGACGACTGGACAATCTACAACTTACTAAAATACCACACCCAGTGGCTCACGATGATGCTAGAAATATGTTGACGTATTCATCTGTCTCTGAATATCAAGAAATGCATATTTTCCACCCCAATTGGTATTTTGCTTGGAAATGTTGTATGCAAAGATGGTATCCAAGTTTACATGGATAATATAAAGGTAATCCTCGACTTGAAACCTCAGTAAACCAAAAGAAAATTAAAATATTCCTTGGGCACATAGACCACTACATAAAATTCATTCATCATTAATCCAACATCACATTCCCAATCAACGAGCTATTGTGGAAAGAAGTCGAATTTATTTGGAGTTAGGAGTGCAACGAGTCCTTTCAACTATTAAAAAGAAAATAGGTAGAAGCACCAATACTACAATTTCTCGACTGGACAAAAAAATTTCACATCCACAACGATGCACCAAATGTCTTTGTTGGGTCTATCCTAGCACAACCATATGATGATATGATTTACCATCCTAATGCATATGCTAGCCAAAATCTCAACGAAGAAGAATGCAATTATTCAACAATGGAAAGAGAAGTGATAGCCATGATCTCCGCTTTGCAGAAATTTCAACACTATTTATTATAAAATCCATTCACATTCTTTACATATCAACAAGCTCTCAAGTACCTAGCAAAAATACTTGTTCACTAAGGAAAAATATATAGGTGGTTACTATTGTTTCAATAATTCTATTTCGATGTAGTAGTCTGACTGAGAAAAAAGAACGTCGGTCCCAATCATCTGTCTCGACTTGAAATAGGAGAAGAGTCGATCGTGATGGATGATGACCTACATGATGCACACTTATTCCATATCGAGGCCACTCCCAAATATTTCGAGAAATAGTTAAATTTTTGGAGGATGGAAAGGCTCCTGACGATCTTCCGACAAACAAAAAGAAGGTTCTAACACTAAAATTAGCACCATTCACTCTCATGAATGGATATTTATATATGATAGTAACTGATGACATATTAAGACAATGTGCCCTAGAACATGAAATAGAATATATAATAAAGGAAGTTCATGCCATTTGGTCTTACTAATGCACCAACCACTTTCATTTTATTAATGAACAATGTTCTCAACAATTACTTGGAAAAGTTTGTCTTAGTGTTTGTGGATGATATCTTGCTGTATTCCAAGACCGAGGAAGAGCATGGAGATCATATTAATATGGTGTTACAGGTGCTGAGGGATCACCAATTGTATTCTAAGTTCAACAAGTGTGACTTATTTCAGAAAGAGATTCAATATTTGGGTCACACAATCTAACAAAAGGAGTGATAATAGATCCTAAGAAGATCAAGGCAATCATGGATTGGCTTTCCCCTCAGAATGTGATAGAGGTAAGATCATTTATGGAATTAGCTGGACATTATAGAAGGTTCATTAAGGGATTTTAAAATATTGTCCATCCTATTACTTCTTTGCAGAGGAAAGGAAATAAATTTGTATGGTCAATAGAGTGTGAGGCCAACTTTTATCCCTTGGAGCATCTCTTGACCAATGCCCATGTTTTGAAGATTGCAGACCCTGATAAGAATTTCTTGGTTTGCACGGATGCTTGCAAAAATGGACTTGACAGAGTTCATATGCAAGAAGGTAAAGTTATCTGTTATGAATCATAAAATCTAAATGAGCATGAGCAATGGTATTTCACGCATGATCTAGAACTTGTAACAATTGTGCATGCCTTGAAAATGTGGAGACAGTACTTGCTCGTAAGTAAGTTTGTCTCAATGATAGACCATTGTGGTCTAAAATATCTACTTGACTAGCCACGATTGAAATCTAACATTCAAATCTACACCTGGAAATATGAATACATTACATGCCAACGTACCTATATTACATGAAACCACATGACCAATTATCGAGATCAGAATTGGTGGTTGAAGCAGTTATAACTATTGACATATTTGGTGCTTGAAGAGGAAAATGAGTCAATTGAAAACATGATAGGATGACGTACCCATATTTACACTTCGAATTTGGGAACCTTACTGGAGGTTGCATCTGATAGAATGCAATGAGAATCCCAAGGAAGGGTGGAATAAAATGTCAATGGTGGAAAACATCACAAATATTTTGGGAGAGGAGGATTGGAGAGTGGATAACATAGTCACAACAAGGAGAATAGAAGAGAGAACCAGTGTGCAGGTGCTCAAAAGATAATTTTTTCACAGAGATCCATTGTAAACAGAGTGAGTTGTAGACTCACAAACATATGGTGTGATGAATCGAGAGACTCTTGGGCACAACTATGATTAACAAACTGGTTGGGAAGTTTTTCTTTGAGGAAAAAAAATCTTACTCAAGGAAATTAATGGTCATCCTGGAATAGAGAAGACCTAGATCCAGACTGGAGCAATAGAGGGTTGCAACTTGGTACTTACTGGAAATAAACCGACACTGGTAAGTGGAGGTCACTGAGAAATTGTGTAGTAGAGAAGGGACTCCCTTGTGCAGAGGAAATCTAGTTGGGAAGGTGCCTGATAAACCCGTGGAGGTCCTAAGCTCAGTGGGAATATGGTAGCTTCTACTATTTCCAGTGGAGTGAAGGAGAGTAACATTCTTGAAACATTTTCTTATTTGGCATCCAACTAAATTAGTCCCCTTGTAGTATCATGTCTTGGCACGAGGGTGGTATGATGTAGAAAGACGTTGTGCAACATAGCCTACAATTGGGAGGAAAGGATTTTCTTCTCAGTCAGTCAAATGGTTAAATCCTTCATTGAATAGATAAGTTTTGTAACTTTTTGTGTCTAATGTGTTCTTGGTGATGTAGATATATGATTTATTGTTTATCTGTTGAATGTGAGTACATGAAAGAATGGTTAAATTCCCGAGTAAAATGGATTATGTATGATAGTTTTCAATAACAAGCAAGGTAAATGTGAATGATTAAGTAAGTGGTGTTAATATTGGGCATAACCTTGTGAAACCGCAAGCCTTTGAATGGAAATCTTGCAAGATATAAATATTCCCTGGGAGAATGGTGGCAAAGTGTGCTTGATCCCTTGGTGAGTACCTGTGTGGTTGTAGGAACCTTCCTTTTTCCCAAGGAAGTCTTGTTTTGAAATGGAAAGCTTGCAGGATATAAATATTCATTGGAAATTGGAAATGAAATGCTCTAGTGCCTGGGAAGGTCTCTATGTAGTTTTAGAGAGACTTAACCTAGAGAAATATCCTACTTTGAAATGGAAAGTTTTCACGATGAAAATATTCAATCAGGCATTGAAGTGGAAGCACCTTAGTCGGATTCAGAGTGAATGAGAGAGCCTAATAAAGTTTGGTAAAACCCTAGTGAATGACCTTGAAGAGCCAAAGAAAGACCATAGTTGGAATAAGAAGGATTTATAGCCATAGAATCGATGTAGTGGAAATATCATAGCTATTGGTTGGAAGACGAGGTCGTTGGAATGACTGAGTGTAATATTGAAAGGGGATTTCGACGAGGAAGGCTTTGAGTCAACGAGAGTCATTGATCTATCAGAGGGTGGGATGGTGAATCTTGGATTGTCAATGACTAATGTGAGAAGTGTAAGTCTATCTGAATATAGATGGTCAGAGACCTAAATGATGGTCTCGAAGTGAGTTCGACGACGAGGGAGTCCAAGGACCATAGATCTATTGGAATGTGTCCCGATGGATTATAGTTGTTGGATATAGGGTGATCATTTCGAAGAGGAATACCTAGATGTTGTTAACTTCCATGTAGTTGTGAAACCCTGAACCAATATTATCCATTGGATGAGGTGTAACAAGGACTATAAGATCCACCAGAATGACCCATCGAAGAGTGTCAATTGGAATGATTTACGATACTTGGAGTGGGAGCACTCCGATGGTAAAGGACTCTGAGAGAGAGCTTGAACCATGGATTTGAGAGTGGACATGCGATATAATATCTTTCTTGGATCAGCGATGGGTCCCACTCATTCACGCAAAGGAAGGGAAATGTGATGGGTGATAATAATTGAGAAGGTAGAGGCACTAATACGATCAGGTCCATTGGATTTCGATTACGAGCGTCGTTGGATCTGTCAGAATGATCCATTAGAGATAGGTCATAAAAAATGAAATCAATCCTTATGACCTGCTATTCTGATAAATGAGAGTCCAAATTGTTGTTGATCATCGATCTGGAAGCAAGGAGCAGTCCTAGCCATGTGATTATGCATGTGTAGGTCTCTAGTCATTGCAGTAAATTATTTAGAGGGATTTTATTGGCGGTTGAGAGACAAACAAGTAAGATTTAGCACAATAAATATTTTTATGGGAGAATTCGTCATGCATGTAGTGAGGAATCGGAGGAGGAGAATTAAACTTGAGTACTTTCCCCGAGGAAAAGATGAAAAATTAAACATCCCACCAGCCTAGGATAGAGTTAGGGGGTCGGGTGTGTTACAGACCTCTATGGAAAAATGAAATGCCCCTACACTTGGTAAAACCTTGTTTAGCATTTGAAATTTGGGTTATTGACTTTGTGGGCCCATTCCCAAAGAGAGATAAATGGATAGTTGCAAAGTAAATTATCACTGTAGTCAAATATCTAACAAAATGTGCGGAAGCAGAACCAATCGAGTCATGCAAAAAATAAACAACAAAAATTTTTATGTTTGAAAATACAGTAACAAGATTTGGATGCCCCTTAACTATAATCAATGATCAGAGAACACAATTTGTCAATGGGACAATCCAAGTCCTGCTAAAAAATTTCATGATTGACCACATAAAAACAACAACCTATCACCCCCAGGATAATGGTGTAGTTGAATCCTCCAACAAAACCCTTCACAATGGTCTAACAAAAATATATGGAATCGACATGGATGATTGGGATGATAAGGTCCCTACAGTATTGTGGGCATATAGGAATACTTATAAAATGTCGACTGGGTAAAACATATAAAGGGTGGCACATGTTATGAGGTATGACCTTACCTTAAATAAAAAACAAAACTTCTATCAATTAAATAATCAGGAAGAAGAAATAACGCTGGCCCTACAACATCAAGGAGTTCAAAAACAACGACAAAAAACATGGCATGATCGACACTTAAGGGAAAAAGACACAAAATCAAGAGATTTGGTACCAATGTATCATAGTTAGGTAAAAGGTAAACCTTGAAAAATTAAAACTACCTGGTTAGGACCATATGTTGTTGAAGATATCCGACCAACCAGAGCAGTCCAACTAAGAATCTTGCAAGGGCATCCATTTCAAAAATTGGTTAACGGGGCCTGAGTAAAAAAATAAAATACATAACCGTCATAATAGCTATTGGTAAAAACCTCTTCGAGGGTGCCAACAAATATCGAGTAGGTCAAAAACCATTTGTGGCAGCCTAGGTCGAGTCGAAAGAAAAATACAAAAAAACATGAAGAAAATAAAATAAAAGAAAGAAAGAAAGCAAAAGAAAGGAATTAACATAAGTAATAAAACAATCGGTTATGAAGAGTTAGGTAAAAAACTATTGAAAGGAAGGAAACTACTTAACAAACCATTACTGACCCCAAACCATTAAGAAGCACACCTTCAAAGCCAATGCATCAAAGATGAAGAGAGATCAGAGTCCCTTGTCAACACAATGAATATACATATAAGAAAAATGAAATCCTAAAGAAACCTCAACCCCAAAACAGGATATTAAACATCTTCTGAATAAACAAGCAAGATAATCAAGTAAGTGTGAAATTTCTAAGTCAAGTGAGTGCAAAATTCCTAAATCAAGTGAGCGTGGATTCCTCAAATCAAGTGAGCGCGAAAGATATAAATCAAACAAGCATGATCATCATCAATCCAATCGACATAAAACATATGAAATCAGAAAAATAAATATACATAAAGTTGACAAAGGAAAAAAATTCGACCTAGTGGACGGTTCGACCGAAGATCTCGGATCAATTGGAAGGACTGACCCAACCATAACACACAATTCAATCAAAAAATAAAATTCAACCAAGTCGGAAGAGCTCATAAAGAAAAATAAATTGACCTAGTAGGAAGAATCAACCAATAGAGACATTCCAACGTAAATAAATCTTGATAGGACGTGGCCGATCGTCACCGTCGGTGCATCCGTCCCCTCACATGAATAAGTATTTGCACAATTCATAAATAATGACACGTGCAAAACCCAAATACTAATTGCCAAATTTAATTCACCTTTCAACTCCCCACTTATAAATATTGAGGATGCATATGACTTCACCACTCTACTTATTACTCTAGAGCATCCGAGAGCACAAACCCACAAGGTCAAAATCGAGCATTCGATATCAGTACTTCCAAATTCAACAACCTTTCTCGACCAAAATTGATATGTAAACATGCCAAGAATGAGAGGATAGGTTCAATACACTTTAGTGGAGCCTGTTGCCATCCTAATACACACTTGCAAACATGAGCTAAGTCTGGCTCACTTAGTGTGTCCTTGGAGGCATAATGCCTAGGTTCACAACCCACACTGTCACTTTGACCAGAACCTCTTCTGTCTAGGCTCACTCCTAGGGAAGCCAAGGGGGGTAGTCCCTATTTTCTAGATTAGTTTTAGAGTTAAGTTCTAGGAGTTGATTTTAGTTTGTTAAGGTTTGGGGGGATTCTAACCTAAGATGCTAAGGCAACAATGCAAGATGCAAGGTTAGTATGTAAAAAAAACCTTTTCCTAGGGCAACTAAGACTAGTGCCTAAGATTGGGCAAGGGGTAAACTAAAGTTAAAGGGTGATTCATTACAAATATGATTACAAGATATACACAAGAATAATTGAATCAAATATTGAGTACAATATTTACAAGCAAAGAATACTAAGATACAAGAAGCAAGCTAACCACTTTAATGATTTGTGTGCAGGTTACAAGAAGATCAAATCATCATCGCATTTACGAGATTACATAAACACATCATTATCATCAACACATCTACCAAGAAGACTTAGAGATTTTAAGCACAAGTATTATGAAGATGACCCACTCTTATTTATTCAACCCACAAAATGTTTTATATGATTAAGCCCAAGGTTAGATCATTAAAGGTTTCTTAAGATATTTAGATTTTAGTTACCTTTATTAAGTTTTCACCAAAGCCTCCTCCTCTTATTGCCAAATGGCTGCTGGATGCTTAAGATAGTGTAGCAACGAGGCTAACCCTAGCTGTCACAATCAATCCAAAGCATTGAGTCTTTATGGAAAGGACACTCCTTCATGCCACGATACCGTCCCCGACCTATTACCGTCCGTTTCCCTCCTCAATACCCGTTTTAGATGGTGAATATGGTGGTCTAAGGTACCCTAAAGAGTCTATTAAGTTGATATGTGAATTAGGTAGACTTTTAGGAGTGTTTTAAAGATTTTATGACACTTTTAAAATGTGATTTAGTGACTTGGCCGAAACTCACTTCAGCCTAAAAGTGTTGATTGAGCTTATGAAATGAAAGACATTAACACATATATGCTATGTGAGAGAAAATCAATTAGTTGCACAAATAGATAGCTTGCAAAGGGAAGAAAGAAACTACAAGGGCAAGAACAACTTGCCAACCAAGAAATGAAGGACGATCACACTTATCTTATGATTAAGAGCATTTAGATATGAGCATTAAGTGTGAGAAAGAAAAAGATTTAAGTGTTTGCCTACACTATCAACTCATCAATGAGATTACCTCAAGCATGTGGCAAATGGCCTTAAAGATCATAGCATGAAGGAAAAACACCATTCACTTATTGAAACACTTAAGCATTTAGAGTTATAGATCTAAGCATTTAAGAAAAATATTTAAACTTTGAAGAGCTTTAAGCATGCAAGTATATCTAATTAAGTTATTATGCCCAATAGGCTTAAGTTAAGGATTAACCATGTATGAGATCTAGATCTAGAATATTTTAGAACATTAAGCACTTAGATCACAATCACATATTAAAACCCTAACCTCACCACTTGGGGTATTCCTCTCCCAATAGGTAGGCAATTATTTAGCTTGCTTAATATTTAGAGGATATTGAGGAAAAGAGAGAGACAAGAAAGAAAGAGAATGAAACAAGGGGAAAGACAAGAAGCAAACAAACAAGCAAACCAACAAAACCAAAACCCTACCCCTCGTCTTAGGCTTGGGGGATGCCCAACATCAACCAAGCCCCACGTCTTAGCTAAAAAAGGCAAGAAAATGCAAAAAAAAATGAAAATATATGTTAAGCCCTAGCTACTCCAAGGATCACACGTGGGAGGAGGCCGTACCACTCCTTCTCCCACAACCATGAGCCACTAAAAGAAAGAAAGAAGGAGAAGAAATGACTAAAAATGCTTAAAAATTGAAGAAGGAGGTTGAGAAATAGCTACCAATCCCTTTGGGGGGTCTTTGAGTGTTGTGTGGATGTCCTTGGGCAGCCAAACCCCTCTCAACCAGATATGAACTTGAAAAAACCAGCAAGCTATGCTTGCTGGAAATGCTACACACAACAATACAAATGAAGAAAAACTTTTGCTTTTTAGGGAAAAAAAATTTTCTTGAGAAAATTTGATGAAAATTTATATTTTGGTGACCATAAAACTATGTTAAGCTAGATGAAAATAAGTATGGAATGAAAGCATATAGAGAATGAGTAATAGATAGAGAAAGAGGGGAGTTTATGTGAGTCTCAATGAAAGACTTTTCCTTAAGGCATTCCAAATGAAACCCTTGAAGCCAACCTACAAGATCTAACACAATGGCATGCATACAATAGATAATATGGATGGTTAAGCTAACAAGATGAAATACTTGCACCTTATCTAGTTAACCAACATATATAGATCTACAAGACTACTCTTTGCAAGATCTACTCAAATAAAATACTTTACTTAAGATCTACCTATGCATCCATCATATTAAACCAAAACAATGTTACCTCATGTGTTGTAAGAACCAAAACACTTGTATCTCTTCCCAAAATCCTTCAAAGTTTCTCCTTTATTATTACTCAAGAAAGTGGATCTTGGAGAAATACTTACTCCAAAACCCTAAGAGCCAAAGAATGGAAATGATGGAACAATGAGAGAGAGAGAGAGAGAGAGAGAGAGAGAGAGAGAGAGAGAAATCAAGTAGCATAACATTAGCTCAAGATATGGTGAGTTGGGAGTGAGGAGAGGGATCTATTTATACTTGGAGAGGAAAACTCACACCTCTTGGATCAATTCCAAGTGTCCACCACCAAGCAATAGAGTAGATCCCAAGGCTAGGGCGCACCTCTTAGGGTTTAGATGTTAGATCTAGGGTGTAGAAAAGGTAGAAAATGTTGGGATCAAGCAAAAGGGGTGTGGGAGGAATTTGGATTGATTCCAAGGAAGGTGAGAGGGCTCAAATAATTTTTTTAAAATTATTTGGGAAGTTTCTAGATGGAGGGGGGCACAACTTTTGAGGATGAGGGAAAGGATGGAGGGTGAGAGATGAGGGAGAGGGTGTTGGGATGAGGCAAGGAGGGACCTGGGGGTGAGGAGGAGCATACCACCAATGGGAGGAGCCTCACACCAATTAAAAAAAATATGCCACGTCTCTCTCCTAAAGGAGGTCGTAACTTCCCCCTAGGGCGTCAACTTTTGAAGAGGGTAAGAGGGGGAGAGGGTAGAAAATGTTAGAAAAAGGTTGGGAGGTTAGGTTAGGCTTAGGGAGTCTCTCTTTAACTTAAATCCATCATTAAACATCCTTTTAACTCATTATTACATTTTTACAATTTTGCCATGTTTGGACTTTAGCAATTAAAATTGCTGTTTTAGAATGACTGACACTCCAGGTGGACAAACCCATGGAAAAAGTTGTCCGACTGAGATGAAACTTGGTCCATGGATGTGGGGGGTGCTATTCCATTTATTTTGAGCACAAATACCCCTATCAAGAGTCCAAGGACCTAGTTTTTACAATTTTTTTCTCTAAAATAATTAATTAATTAAATAATTAAACCTCCAAACTTAGGGAAATTTAATTAAAAATTAATTAATTAAAAAAAACTATACTAGATCGACGAAATTCCGTGAAACTTTCTAATATGTATTGCATGGTAATTTACAATGATTCCCTACAATAGTTACCAAAAGATAGGCCCACTAGAACACCGTTCACCACTTTGGAGGAATTATTGCAAGTGTGAGGGAAAAAGTCAAGGGAAATCAATAAGGATGAAAATCCCAATTGATAACCTGAGGATAAAAAACCCTCGGTGGAAGGAACTCTCCCAGTGAACTGATCCCAAGGTAACTGACCTAGACATGACTCATGCATACCTATTACATTATTAACCCACGTAGGAGTGCATAAATTCCTGTTACAAAAAGAAGTGCTGGGGCCAAACAATGCCCTGTAGATCCAAAGTCTTTGACAAATTTGCATCTGATGATTCATCTCTTCATGGCACATGGAGTTGTCCACCTATGTTGGAGAGGCGGTCAATAGAGCCAAGAACCAATTTTTTTTTTTTTTTTTTTCTGATCGAGGTACAAAAATCAAGCTTGAAATTCGAATACACAATATTCGACTAGCTCGCATGGAAGAAATCAACTAGGAAAAACACTGACAAAACTTCATGGCATGGAGCATGGAGGATGACATTTGGAAAGAGGATAATTTGTTTTCTAGAAAAATATGGAATTCAACATTTCCTCAGAGCAGATCTCTGGGGTTGGAAAGAAGAAGCAACATAATTTATAATCATCCGGTACCATGGTGGGCACCTCTGTGTTGACTACCCAATTAGAATCACAGGGGGCCTAATACAATGAATAACATGGTTTCTACATGGGGAGAGTACAGTGTCAAAAATCCCTAATTCTATTGATTGGATACAATATCTTACAAGGGGAATGTCTGCAACGAATTCCAAAGGTCTGCTCATCAACAAAGTTATAGAACTGCATGCCAAGTGGACCTACATTAATGTATCGTTGTGCTTCACTACCATAGGTAGGGAATCAAATTTGAATTTAACAATGTTGGAACCTATTAGTCAAATATTTCAAAATGTGTTGTGGTAAAGTTCCCCCTGCGGACAAGTGAAACCCCCCTTGGATCAAGACCCCTCTTTGATCCAAGGCAGAAGGAAAAAAAATGGTGTACTACTTTCCCCCTAGACCTATTTAAACAATTATAATGAGAAGATAAGGACACATGACTTACCTTTCTAAGTTGGTTGTCCTCACTGCTCCAACCTTTATCTTGATGTCCAAGCTCCTAGGTGTAAGAAAAGTCCCGCAAGGAAAAAAACTAAACCTCCTTCTTCCACAATATATTGTTAAGCATAAACAAATCTATCTATGATGAATTAAATAACAATAGACATACATATAGTGAACACATAGGCATGAGAGGAATAGGCAAAGTTATGTATTAATGGAAAGAAAATAACAATGAAGCACTTACAATATCAATCTCGACATTACAACAAATCCTCTAAGCTCTCATGTCTAGCCCCTTGGGTCTCACACAATCATAAGTATGATTCTCTCCATTCTCATCCTTTTCACTCAAGCATGGACTTAATTATATAGGAATTGAGGCATCACAACAATAAGATAGTTTCGAGAAGAGGATGTGGTCAAATGAGGATTTGTCTCAACCAACAAGATTGAACTTTCATTGAATAGGAGATAACTCAAACCAATCCCTTAACCAACTGAAAACATTCAGAAACAACCTCACAAAACAAGGCATGATGGTTGCAACTAATGCATCGCCCCCCATAATTGTGCACATGGCGATGGACAAGGGATTATTATTCCCTAAGAATCTCTTGGGGAACAATGATCAAGGTTTTATCCCTCTTATATGGGTAGGGGGGAAATGAAGCTCAATCAAGGCCAAAATCTCAAGGAAAAAGATGGTATTTCGACCTCCAACTGATAGGTTTCTTCTTCAACATGTCTAGGGAATATGACATACACTTCCTCATGGTGATGAAATTGTGACATTTAAGTGCGACACTTAAGTTTTCCACTTAGGTGCAACATTTGGGTGTATAATAGTTGTGACACTTGTGACACTTAAGTGTGACATTTGGTAGTGCGACACTTAAGTGCAATATTTGGTAATGTGACATTTAGGTGTATAATAGTTGCGACATTTAGGTGTATAATAGTTGTGACACTTAGGTGTGTAATATATTCCCTCTAAAGTGTGAGGTCAGAAGAAAGGATGATGGCTGAAACACTTTACAAAAATATATATGTGAGGGTGATGGAAAAGGAGAGTCAGGTGAAAGCTGCAAATAAACATCAATAAGTATGTATGTATCATCCTCGAGGTAGGCATACCCATACTCAAAGCATGTCCACCAACCAATACACTGCGGATCCTTGAAAATCCTTGACTAAGGATATGGCCACCAAAGATACAATGTGGATCCATATATTCGTGACTCAATCAGGTCATAGCCATGAAAGAATACACATAGAGCTACAATATGAAAAAACATAGCCACAAACCAATACAAAGTGAATCTATGTGAGAACATATATATAAGTAAGATCGTTGCATGATGACCATGCATGAATCTTCAGAGTACTGAAATAATATCCATCACAACCTGGGTGTCTGAGGAGTTCCTAGGGTCTTCGTCCTGATCATGAAATGGTACGATTCTAGCAATGCGAATAGATGTGTTGATGTAGAACATGGTAGAAACCAATTGATTACCGGTCATTTATGTATATCGTTAGCAAGTGCAAGGGAAATTACCAATGATGACAAGGACTACCAAGGTACCCTATTACATTCTAGCGAATGTGAATAAATGAGATAAAGTCAAACATTCATGGAATCATTATATCGGAGGTCAATGATGTAAACCTATTGTCGAAAGTGAAGAGACCTTCCATTGAGACATGCATGTTCCAAGGTACTAACTGGTTTCTAAGTCTAATTCCTAGATAATGTGTTGAAGTCGATAGGAATAGACTCATCGAAGGAGGGCCATGATGTCCCCCCCATCATCAATATGAAACTAACACATGGAGATGATAGATCATATGAGTATAAAATGACACAAGGATTAAGATTGGTAACACTGTAGAGTGGTTGATTTGGTTTAGAAATCCCCTTGAACATTGTGAGGCACGACAAAAGAATTGGAAGCATTGACTCGATGAGAGATAGACCAAAACATAGTGCGACGATAACTGGGGAACTCTTCGGTTGAGCCGAAGGAGTATGATGACTCATAGGATTGGTATGACTCAGAGACAAGCATATTACCCAACTATAAGAAAATATGCAAACAAGTTCCATGTTCAAGGGAGACAACAAACAATTGCCATAATGCTTTCCAAAAAAAGATCCACTTCCCTCAAGTTCCCCCCCACCATGAACGACGAGTACCTCTTTGTTTTTTAGCAAGCTTGAGGAGGAAAAAAATGCTCAGTATAGCTCATATTTGATAAGTCCCTCATCACATGTTTAAAAAACCTAAAGAAGGAGGGGTTCAGTTCCATATTGTATAATTTTACGAGCCCGGAGAAGATAAAATCGGTGGTATTTTCATGTTTAGAGAGACTGAAAATAACTTAAAGAAGACTCTAAGGGTGTTCTTTTTCATAAATTTAGTCCCCTGAGTCCGAAAAAGTATAAAATAATACAAGGGATAACTCTTATAGCCATGGTTGACTAGAGTATTCCTTTTTCGTAATTAGTCCATCCAGTTTGAAAAAGGGTTAAACTTACACTGAATAGATGCCCTTTCAAATCATTTTAACGAGTGTGAAAGGAATCACTCGACAATATTTCCATGTTTAGAGAGTCTGAAAAGAGTTTAAAGGAAACTCTACAGAGTTCCTTTTTCGTATAGTTTTTACGATCCAAAAAAAGTGATAAAAGTATACTCAGTAACTTATTCTCATGTATTTACAAGCAAGAGAACGAACAAAGAATAAGATCATATAGAGAGAACAAGTGGCATGCAACTAAGTTCCAATGGGTGGAATGACTCCTAAGTAGACCACTCACAACAACGTGTCTCTCTAGAGGGTAACTACAAAATGGGAGAAACACGATGTGAATGACTAGCATCAATCATAATTACAATGGTCATAAGCAAAGAAGTAGCAATCACAACAATTAAGTAGACAGTAAGAGGTTTGCTTCATTTTTTAATGAGCTTGAAAAAGAGAATGAACTATGATCGAAGTGTCTTCTTCATTTTCTAATGAGCTTAAAATAGAGAATGAAACTATGCTCGGGGTTGGTTTCATTTTTGAATGAGATTGAAACAAAGAATGAAACTGTGCTTGTAGTTGGTTTCATTTTTTAACAACCTTGAAACCGAGAATGAAACTATGCTAGTAGTTGGTTTAATTTTTTAACAAGCTTGAAACCGAGAATGAAACTGTGCTCGGAGTTGGTTTCATTTTTTTAATGAGCTTGAAACCGAAAATGAATTATGCTTGAAATTATACCCATTGATGGATTTATTCCCAACGTGATGTCCATAGGTTGGTACTTTGAGTGATACCCATTGGTGGGTTTGTTCCCAACATGATGTCCATAGGTTGGTATTTTTCCCCTAGAATGATCAGGAGAAGCTAGTGGCTTAACTCCAACATGATGTCCAGAGGTTGGAGCCACAGACTAATACAAAGTGGATCTATGTGATAGCATAGATATCAATAAGATCGTCAACATGATGACCATACTGGAATCTTCATAGTACTCAAATAGTCTCCATCACAACCTGGGTGTCTGAGGAGTTCCCATGGTCTTCATCCCTATCCCAAAATGGTACAATTCTATCCATGTGAATAGATTTCCTGATGCTGAACATGGTAGAAACTGTTTGATTACTGGTCATTGATGTATATCGTTAACAAGTTCAAGGGAAATAACCAATGATGACAATGACTCCCAAGGCACCCTAATACATTCCAACGAATGTGAATAAATGATCTGAATTCGAACATTCGTGGAGTCATTCGATTAGAGGTCAATGATGTAAAATTACTGTCAAAAGTGAAGAGACCTACCATTGAGGCATGCAGGTTCCAAGGTACTAACTAGTTTCTAAGTCTGATTCCTAGATAATGTGTTGAAATCGACAGGAATAGACTCGTCGAAAGAAGGCCATGATGTGTACCCCATCATAGACACAAAACTGACACAAGGATATGATAGATCAAATCAATACAAACTGACATGAGGATGAAGATTGGTAACATTGTAGAGTGATTTATTTGGTTTAGAACTTCCCTTGAACATTGTGAGGCATGGAAAAAGACTTGGAAGCATTGAATCGATGAGAGATAGAACAAAACATAGTGTGAATATAAATGGGGCACTCTTCAGGTGGGATGAAGGAGTATGATGACTAATATGATTGGTATGACTTAGAGACAAGAAGATTACCCAAGTGTAAGACAAGACACAAACATGTGCCATGTTCAAGGGAGACAACAAAAAACTTCCAGAATGCTTTCCAAAAACTGACCCACTTCCCTCAATTCCCCTCCCACCATGAACACTGAGTACCTCTTTGTTTTTTAGTGAGATCAAGGAGGATAACAAACACTTTCTATAGCTCATATTTTATGAGTCCCTCATCACATGTTTAAAAAACCTGAAGGAGGGGTTCAGTCCCATATGGGTCCTTTAATGTATAGTTTTACGAGCCTAGATAAGATAAAATCGATGGTCTTTTCATGTTTAGAGAGTCATAAAATAACTTAAAGAAGACTCAAAGGGTGTTTTTTTTGGTAAATTTAGTCCCCCGAGTCCAAAAAAGTATAAACAATACAAGGGAGAACTCTTCTAGCCATGGTTGACTAGAGTCTTCCTTTTTCGTAATTAGTCCATCCAGTCTGAAAAAGGGTTAAAATTATACTGAATAGATGACCTTTCAAATCCTTTTAATGAGTGTGAAAGGAAACAAGCTCCCTCAATAATCTTTTCATGTTTAGAGAGATTGAAAAGAGATTAAAGGAGACTCCAACGAGTTCTCTTTTCGTATAGTTTTTATGAGCCTGAAAAATTGATAAAAGTATAGTCGGTAACTTAATCTCATGTATTTACGAGCACGAGAAAGAAAAAATACTAAGCACGTCTAGAGAGAACGAGTGGAATGAAACTAATTTCCAATGGGTGGAATCACTCCTAAGCATACCACTCACAACAACGTGTCTCTCTAGAGGGTAACTGTAAAATGGGAGTAGCATGATGCGAACGACCAAGGTCAAGCATAATTGCAATGGCCATAAGAAAAGTAGTAGCAATCACAACCATTAAGCAGACAATACGAGGTCTGCTTCAATTTTTAATGAGTTTGAAACAAAGAATGAACTATGATCAACATGTCTGCTTCATTTTTTAAAGAGATTAAAATAGAGAATGAAATTGTGCTCGGGGTTGGTTTCATTTTTAAACAAGATTGAAATAGAGAATGAAACTGTGGTTGGATTTGGTTTCATTTTTTAACGATCTTGAAACCGAGAATGAAACTGTGCTCGAAGTTGGTTTCATTTTTTAACGAGCTTGAAACTGAGAATGAAACTATGATTGGAGTTGGTTTCATTTTTTAACGAGCTTGAAACCAAAAATGAACTATGCTTGGAATTATACCCATTGATGATTTTCTTCCCAATGTGATGTCCAAAGGTTGGTACTTTGAGTGATACCCATTGGTGGGTTTGTTCCCAACATGATGTCCATAGGTTTGTATTTTTCCCCTAGCATGATCGGGAGAATCTAGTGGCTTAACTCCAACATGATGTACAAAGGCTGGAGACATTCCCCCTAAGCTTCGTTTCATCTTCCGACTCTTCTTCTCCACCCGATTAGACTCTTGGCTACTAATAGGAATAGGATCAACAGAGAGGGAGGAAGAAAGAGGATCAATTGGCACATGGGGAGGAAATGAAGGTTCAACTACAATATCTAGTGGAAGACTCGACTCACTTGGAGGGGAGTTTGTTTCATTTTTTAATGATCTTGACACAGACAATGAATTATGCTCATAGTTATCCATTTCATTTTTTAACGAGCTTGACACAAAAAATGAACTATGCTCATCTTTATCTGTTTCATTTTTTAACAAGCTTGACACAAAATGTGAACTATGCTCATAGACCTTGACCACAACTTCCAATAAGTCTTCATCAGATGGAAGAACAATGATCTGGAAATAATTTGTGTCAAGAGACTCAATAGGGGTAATGGGGGAAAGATCAGACTCCAAAACCCCCATTGAAGGTTTCTCCATTTAAACTACCAGATCCAAGTATAAAGAAGTCAAGCATATAATGAGAGGCTCCTTCTTATCAACAGTTCAAGGCATGGCACATGATACCACATAATTAACCTATGGCAGGGGGGATACCACTTTCATATAAGGAACATTCAAGGAAGTCAGATCGTCGATAGTCAGATTAGGACTAACAAACAAAATTTGGTCAATGGTCACAATGTTTCCATTATGAGGGAAATGTATCACTTGAAAGAGTGTGGACACGACAACTTTGATTACATAGACATAGTCCCACCCAAGGAGTAAATTTAATTCCAAGGGGCTTTGGACCACCATAACATTGATATTGAAAATTTTCCCTCCTAAGGTGATGGGAAGATGAGGAAGGATCCCTAAAGGTTCACTGGATCTTCTATTAAATGCCAACAAATGACGGGTAACCGACACAAGCTAAGGGGAACCTAAATCTTGCCAAGAAGTTGAGGATAGAATGATAATAGAATCACCTTCATCAACAATAGTGTGATGTACCATGATATTATCGTAAACCTACACCGTGATTTGGAAAGGTAGGTAAGAAGGAAGGAGAGGCTCCACCAGACTATTCCAATCAAAGGAAATGACCTCAGTACTTGGAGGGGGTTCCGTTGAAACAGGTGAAATGCTCCCTTGTCAAGAGGAATATGAAGACTTGACAAGAAAAACCTGAGCGGTATCCACTTCACTCTCCAAAGGAAGAGTGGGATCGACCGAGGTATGAATTGGACCAACCACTTCACCAACCAATGGTTGGTTGGGAGTGGACTCATAGGAAGCAACTAGAGGTTGTTGTTGGGAAACACCAATGTCTTCCAAAAATTGCGAAGCTTCATCCATATGAGGGAAAATGTAAGTGAGGTGCATTTCCACGCATAACCAACAAGGAATTTTGACTTTACCCTTTTTTCCCCCAACCTGATAATCATTGGTTGATGGGCTGTCACCAACATGACTTGTAGCGGTTGGCGACACGGGTTGTTGAGAACCCGAGGACCACACTTCTAAGAACTTGGGAATACCGAGGAAACTATTAAGAAGGAGGTCACCCTTACAAATCCTGCAAGGGAGTTTGGGTTTGCAAGCTATGTTGGTCAATTTTGTAACATTATCAACACTCACCACAGTGGCTAGATGATTTCCCCCTTTTTTATTTTGCTTCTTCTTGTTCTTCCTTTTCTTTTTCTTCTTAGCCTCTTTATTACTAGCTTCAAGGATTACACCAGGTGAGGAAGAATAAAGGGAAGAAGACACGACGGGTGAAGAAGGCAAAGGTTCAACATGAGGTTGATGTACTTGTGGTGGAGAGATTGCTTGGGGAGCAACAAGGGAATTCGAGACCAAAGGAATGGAAAACGACCATACTATTAACCCCACAGTGAAACCAGGAAGAGTCAATGTAGTGATGTATGGAGGACCAACATTTCCAAAAGAAGGAAAAGCATAAGGTTCCCCGTGAAAAGGGGTCCCTTGGTTGACAACCTCAGGAATTGTTTCCATGGAAGAAGATTCAACCTAAGGCTTGATTAACGTCAAAGAACACACACTATCAAAGTCCCTATAAGATAAGAGAAGGAAAATAACTCCCTTATAACATGGATAAAGGAGGTAAGGATCTTCCAAAGATGGGAGATGAGGCCGTCCATGAAGAAACAAGCAACAATTGTGATAATCCTCACATAACAATCCCTCAAGGTGCAAGTAAGAGCCTGTAGGAAAATACACTTCGGGTTCGTTGAAGTGGATATTGAACATCTTTCACTGGTACCACAAGGAACCTTCCTTGTAGAAGGAATCCCCCTTCCAGTCACCTGTGTGGAATCCTATGAGAGGTTACTATGTTTACCAATTCACAATGAACGATCGGGGGGGGGTAGAGTCGATAGACTATCATGTGGGTATGGGAATGTCGAAAACAAATCCATGGCCCAAAAACTAAGAAGAAGTGGTGTCACCCCGAGGAGTTTCCACTCTTCAAAGCCCCAAACTTGCAATAGTCCCACTAGGCAAACAAAAGAGGGGAAATATTGATCGATCGCTTCACTTGACCTCGTGTTTGACTCCTGTGTGAGAGGATATTTCCCGACTAACGTTAATTGCTACTATTATATTTCTATCTCTCTACTATTATAGGGTTTCGATCCTGTGGCCTTGAAGAGTTAACTCTCCCCCCTACTATCAAGGCCCTAAAATCCTAGAATTGTTGGTTTGCTATCAAAGAAAACAAAGTATAATTGATTTTAGATTATATACCTCGTTCCTCTTAATGGATGTTGTTTACTCAATACGGTGCACGAAGATGAAATTGATGGTGTTATGACTTGAGTCCAAAACCATGCATAAAGAATGAAATGCAAAAAATATTGTTTCAATGAATTCTATCTGAGGAAAGGATAGGAGCTCTTTTTACTTCTTAATGCAAACAAATACCCAATACCAAGAAAAATTTGTTTTTCCTTTAACAAATGATAAATTAATATCCATGAAATCCCAAAATAGATCCAAGCTTCTTTAAAATGTGTACCAAAACATTCCACCTATGAAAGTAGGATGTAAAACTTCTGTTTTCTTCTTTTGGAATTTAGATGAAAAACTGCAAAGAGAATCTTCTTTTTCTTTCGCTTTCAATAAGAATGAAAGGACTCAATGAAAATTGCAAAGAACCCAAAATAAGATGAAGAAAATAAGCAACCAAAATTCAATCACAAAAATTCATCACTTGTTTAAACAAGAACCCAAAACACAAAGTAAAGGAAAAACCACTTTTTGAAACCTCAAAAAATCAAGTAGAAAAATAAAAAATGCAATGTTGCAACAAGTCCAAAGAGCTAAGTATTACACTCAAGGGATCAAAGGTTTTCCAAAGAGGAGAAAAATGAGAGACTAAAAACCAAGGCATAATGCAACCTAAGCAACCTCTAAATCAAAGAAAAGGATCCAAAAAACAAACAAGTAAAACACTTAGAAGGTTTTGGAATCAATGTAACATAATTTTGAATACCTATAGCTAATGAGGATCAAAATGCTCATGGTATGGACTGAGCCAAAGGATCATGTTGACCTAGGGAAGTCATGTGCATTTCATAGTTTGAAGGAATTGCAAATTCAAAAGAGGCAACAAAACATGTGATAATATCTAAACTTCAATCAACCAAATCCACAATCAAGCATGGAGGATTCTAATTTAAAGGCTTGAGAAAAAAAACTGATAGAAAGGAGGAAAAATAGGCTCCAATTTCTCCCAGAAAAAAGGACTATCGCCCTTGTAACAATGCATACAAGGTGACGAATAGGGTTTCATTTCTCCCCAATACACTAATAGGGAGGGATAATCGGGGTTTCATCGCTCTGTACTCCCTTAGAGGGGGGATATGAAGCCTATAAAGATGTGGAAAACACAAACTTTACCCAAATTTGAGATAAGGTCAGGTGTTTGTCTAAGGGAGCTTTCCAATGTTGATGTGGTAAGGGAAGAGATCAAAGAAGAAGCATCAAAATAAAAAAGATCAATTAACAAGAAATAATCAAAATTCTAGCAAATACCAAGGAAAGAATAAAGAGAATCCTCCCTAGTGGAGTCACCAATTTTTTGTTGTGGTAATTTTCGCCTCCGGATAGGTTAAACCCCCCTTAGATCAAGACCCATCTTTGATCCAATACAAATGGAAAACAAATGGTGTACTTCTTTCCCCCTAGATCTATTTCAACAATTAGAATAAGAAGAGAAGGATGGATGACTTACCTTTCTACGTCGGTTGTCTTTGCTGCTCAAGTCTTTGATCTTGATGTCCAATCTCCTAGGTGTAAGAACAATCCTGCAAGGAACAAAACAAAACCTCCTTCTTCCACACTATATTGTTAAGCAGAAACAAATATACCTATGATGAATTAAACAATAATAGACATGCATATAGTGAACACATAGTCATGATAGGAATAGGCCAAGTTATGTATTAATGGAAAGAAAATAATAATGAAGTACTTATAATCTCAATATCGACGTTGCAACAACTCCTCCAATCTCTCTTTTCCATCCCCTTGGGTCTCACACAATCATAAGTATGATGCTCTCCATTATCCTCCTTTTCACTCAAGCATGGCCTTAATTATACAGGCATTAAGGCATCACAACCATATGATAGTTTTTAGGAGAGGATGTGGTCAAATGAGGATTTGGCTCAACCAACAATATTGAAGTTGCCTTGAATAGGAGATATCTCGAACCAACCCCTTAACCAACTTAAAAACTTCATAAACAACCTCAAAAAACAAGGCATGATGGTTGCAACTACTTCATCGCCCCCTCATAACTATGCACAGGGCGATGAATAAGGGATTGTCGCTCCCTAAGACACTCTTGGGGAGGAATTATCAGGTTTTTATCCCTCCTTGTATATGGGGAGGGGGGCAATGAAGCTCAATCGAGGCCAAAATATCAAAGAAAAAGATGGTATTTTGACCTCCAGCTGATAGGTTTCTTCTTCAACATGTCTAGGGAATTTGACATACACTTCCTCATGGTGACGAAATTGCGACACTTGGTAAAGTGTGACACTTAAGTTCGCCACTTAGGTGCGACATTTGGGTGTATAATAGTTGCGACACTTACGAAACTTACGCCAATTAAGTACGACATTTGGTAGTGAAACACTTGCGACACTTAAGTGCAATATTTGATAATGCGACATTTAGGTGTATAATAGTTGTGACACTGAAATACGACATTTGGCAGTGCGACAATTAGGTGTGTAACAAATGGGGAAAAGTTCAACTGGGAAGAACATCTTGCAAGCATTATAAACAATGCTAAGAGTATGATCAAGAAATAAGGTTTCCTTCCCTATTGATCTAGATCACCATGAGCCAGTATAGTCCAATTGGGGAAGCAAAATTTATAGTGAAGAACATACCCTCCATGGGAATTATAGGATTTTATCATAAGGAGAGACAGGGTCATCGACATCTCTTCTAGTTGATGAAATGTTTAAAACATGGGTCATCAATCTCAAAAATACTTCTCATAGGTGGAGGGTTGATTAGGTCGTCCATCGAGCACTGCCAACACCCTGCCACATTCATTGAACATCAACACCACCAAGGTCTGGTGTGGAGTCGAGTCGGTTCCAACGCCAAAATAGTTAGACTACCAAATGACAAAGCTACAAATATTCCAAGAACTAGAAAGACAAATTAGCCACAAAATGGAAGTCCCGCCAGAAGTATTGCAAATAGATTCAACCCTCATAATACTAATCACAAATGCTAAGAAGGAGGAAGAAAAATAAGCATAAATTTACACTATAATCTTTGTGGAAGGTCTTGGAAGTAAAAAAGAACCCCTTGCAAAACATACCCCAATAAAAAGAAAGAAATAGGAAAGAGTGGCAAAGGGAAAGCAACCAATCTTGTTGGATGCAATACCAAAAGACATTGACATAAACTGAAATGATTTTTTTAGTCGGACACACATCTGAACTTTGAAGAACCCCTCATAAAATAAAACCTCGCTAGTATTACTAACAAAATAGTTCAGTAGGTGAAGCAAACGGATAAAGTGTCTCAACATGAGGCAACTGCAACTCGAAAAATAATGCACTCAAGAGTGGGGCCACCATTCAAAGAAGCCATGTCCAATATCAAGGGAAAACATGTTGAAGTAGAGAAATCCAAGGATACACTCAAGAAACATGTCAAAACAAGAAGGCAAAAAAAACAAATACTGGAAGAAAAACAGGACATAAGCACATGTCGAATCAACATTGCTCTAGGATGTCAAACGAAAGAAGTCGACCAACCCCAAGCACCAAGCCCACTCCAAAAAGGTAGAGAGCATGCTCGATCATAATCAAATTGACAAGGGAGTCACCACCTATCGACCTTGTGCTGATCGTTGAAGAAAAAATTCCAATAAAGGAAATTCCTCGTCAATAGAAGAAAACAAGAAGGATGCACCGTCAAGTGTCATATGAATAAATGTTGTCAGATCGACGTGACAAAGGAGACAGTGAAAATGAGCAGAGTGAATTTAACCCTTTCGACTTTGGAGAAGTTGAAGTATCAAAGAAAAATGATGTTGCAGAGTAGAAGAACAAAGTTGAGTTGGCCAAACCAACAAAATCAACCCACAAAAGCAAGTTGACCCACTTAGAGTCAACTCAGTTAGATAAGTCAGACCAGTCTGACAGGGCTAGATAACACTAGTTGGGTCACTAGAAGGAGCCAAAAGACAAAGACAAAGAAGCACAAGTACATAAAGCCACATAAGAACAAAGGAAAGTTAATAGCTAAGGGTTTGAGCACACGATATCATCACAACAGTCAATAGAAAATGAACGAATAAAGTTGTTGAAAATCAAAATTGAAGTCCTTATGCAGACCATCTTGGGAACAAAGAAGAAAAAGACAAGGTGCATAATGATAAAGAACATAAAGAAGGGAAAGGTCCATAGGATCCGACTCAAAATACAAACCCACAAGATAAAGGAGAAGGTAACACTGACAAGGGGTCATTAGAAAAAGAAACTCCATCCCTTGAGAGTCCAGCTAAAGATCAATTAGTTCATCCAGAGAATAATAAAATCCAAGACATGGATCAAGAAGATAATGACGATCAAGATAAGGGGGAAAACACTGACAATAATGACGAGCAAAACCCATAAAATATGGATAGAAAAGACAAAGGAGAAAACAATGATAATAATGGTGAGGAGGACCCTAAAAATGATGATGAAAAAGACAAAGGAAAAGAGATGGACACAAATCAGGACAAATATGTATGGAAAGACAGAGAGGAGGAGCAACATAAGTCAAAAACGAAAGAAAGGAAGAAGACGAAAAATAAAACAATACATAGAAAGGAAACCACATATTTGGTCACCACATACATAGCGTTTATACTGTCGACTCCTTTGACTTGACAACATAAATTAGCTTTGACCCTTCTATGGTTTCCGATGCCCAAATTTTTGAAGTTGCAAAGGAATCAATAAGTAGATGGAAAATGGAAATAAAGGATGGAGAACGATTAATAGAAAGGAAGCACACAGAGAAAGAAGCACTGCACGACTGCATAACATTAGTAAAATACAAACTCGGTATGGAACAACCGATCGAGGAAACATACCCCTTGGAAACTTTCAAAAAATTGGTCAAGGCAATCATTGAGTCGAATCTTCAAAATAAACAAGAAATAAGTTGACTCAAGCAAGAAAATAAGAAAATGAAGTAGCAACACAGTCAAAATGTCAAAGCTAATCGACAACTAGTGTCCGACCAAACAACAACAATCCTTCAAGTAGAGAATGAAAAATTCAAAGAAATTAGATAAACTCTAGTAGAAGTAACTAAGCAAGCAACCACACTAAACACTATGGTAAGAAACTAGCCATCTTACTTCGCCTCCACCTTCAGTAAATTGAGAGCTCAGAAGATAATTATTGAAGACTTAAGAAAAACAAAGAACATGACATTTGACTAAAAAATGAAGGTATCTATAGAAACCTAGATTACAAAAGTGAAAGAATTGGAGCTATAGCTATCACAATAGGAAAGAGAGTGGTTTCGAGAAGGGAAGAAGACCTAGATGGAAACAGATAATGCCATCAGTCATCTCGACCAAGTCATGGAAAAATACACCAAGTAGAGGAAAATTTTGACCTTGAGTCGACCTCAGTACAACATGCTTCTATAACAAACAATATGGATTTCCTAACACATATGAAAACATTGGGTTTGGAGGCACACTATTCAATTGATGAGTGGCATATTTTTACCCAACACCTGCATCGACTAGCCCCAAACATATATCAAACGACATTTGATATTTTATCTCAACAACCTGCACAACAACAACAGTCGGGTGCTGCTTCACCATACAAACAAAGGTTTAAATTTTTCAACCCAACTATGTCAGAGTCAAACTTCCCAACAACAAGTCATCAATTAGTGACCCTAGAAATTGCATTATAAGGAACAAATGAGTCTCATTTAGACAAAGGAGTGAAAACATTGGCTCTGAATGTACACATACACCAATGGTCTGAAACAATCCAAGAAGAAACAATCGACCAAATAGAGCATTCAGAAGAACAGGTGCGGCTCAAAGGCACAAAAAGATAAAATAGTCGATGAATATATTCAATTTTAGCATTATATATTTATCCGTATAAATTTTGTATAAGTATAATATAAGTTCATCAAATGTGGATATGAAATTTTGAAGGACAGGTTGAATTCATCAACCGGGACCACAACTTCCGTTGGCCCACTCGACCAAAACGTTTTTTAAACAGGGTCGAGTTGGATCCCGTTGTGACAAGACAGGTAGATCACATGAGCAGAAGTCACATTAAGAAGTACATAGCTATGATCGACAACACCATTCCCTCCACTAGCAGCCGCGACAGACTCGTGCCAAAACCACCATAAAATGACCAAGGAGGGGGCATAAGAAATCAAATGGAAGCAAAGTCTACCTGCATGCGAACCAAGATGGAAGCCATAAAAGTCGATCCATATGCATGGATATTTCCTCCAGGAGGAAGTAAATTCTCTCATTGGCATGAGGAGCTTCACTTATTTTCATTAAGGAGAGAAGGTCTCCTCTCCATCAATGGAGGGATGCCACAACACCAACGAGAAACTACGTAGTTCAATCTAACACACTTCTACACCATCTAGCCATCGACCGGCTCCAACCCAGTTCTGAGAAAGGGGAGTCGTAGTTGTTTTCCTTCTGCATCAACAAGGGACTAGGGTCGAGAGGAAGAACCAAGTCATTCTTCCAGCCAACATACCACCAAAATAGTTAGAATCATCTGGTGAGAGTGGTGATCGATCCAGGCTTTGAGACAAAACCCTTGCTCTAGGAGAATGTTGATGGAGAGGAACTAGGAATTTCCTAACACCAACATTTCAAACCTCTTGGTTGGATAAACCAAGAAGAGGCGGGAATGTTTACCCTATTTTATAGCCTAAAATTAAACACAATAGACCCTAACAACATAGAAGTCTAAGCATTAATCTTTTATTTATACTTTTTGTAATTGTTCAATTTTTATAAGTTTTTGCAACTATATGATTTTTATGTTTCTTTTTATATGCATGAGAAGTAAATCAAGCTAAGGTTGTTGCAAAATTAATAATACAATTGTAAAAAAAAAAGTTAAAGAAAAGAAATATAAATAAACATTGTATTTTGAAAATATTTGATTTTGTCCCCGAGGTGTAGGGGAGTCGGTGATGGAGTGTACTCTTAAGGTACTCCGTGATGTTAAGTCAGTGCGGAGACAAAAAATCCAACCATGTTAAGGGTTGGTATAAAAATAAATATAAACAAACTAAAATTAATTAAGTTAATGATTCTAAGAATATGTTGAAATAAAATCTTTTCTTTTAAAATTAAAATTATAATTAATAAAAATTAAATTAAATGAAAGAAAGACAATTTTTTTTTAATAGAAAGTTAAAAGTACAAAAAACTAAAATAAATGATTAAAAGAAAATATACAATCTAAAAATAATTTAATTTGTATTTATAAGAACCATTCTAAATAAATTGAATAAAATATTGAAATTAATCAATCTAAAAATAATTTAATTTGTATTTACAATAACCACTCTAAATTGAATAAAATATTGAAATCGATCTTGTTACTTTCTTTAAGTATTATAATTATTTTCTTTACAAAATTTAGAATAAAATATTGAAATCGATCTTGTTACTTTCTTTAAGTATTATAATTATTTTCTTTACAAAATGAATTGACATTATTTTAAAAGAGATAAATAGTAAAAAAGAAATAAATTTCAAAACCTTAAAAAAGTTTGATTTTTATTGTTAAATGAAACCTCATGTATTTTTTTGGATTTTTTTAAGTTTTCAAGCTTCTACTTAGTCTTGACCAGAGTTCTTTTCTTTAACCGTTCTAGATGGAGTCAGCCTCATACAATATAATAGCAAGTATAAAAGAAAGTGAAAAAAGATTAAGTTGGACATTGAATAGAATAATGGTAGTGAAGCAAAATGCACAAATCTGCATACCAAAACTTTGCAAGATGTCCTTGCTATCAACAACTTCATCAAATCCTTGCTGAAAAGAAATGAAAGATGAATGATAAATTGAAGAAAAATCTCACAAAACTCCTTGCATACCTCTTCTAATTTTTTTTTTTTTTCTTGAAGTAGCTATTCGCTGCTCATTTTATTTCATGTGATAGATGGTTTGGGTAGTTAGGTTTGATTTAGTTTAATTTTTTTTTTCATGAACTATCTATTCTCTGCTCATTTTATTTCATGTGATAGGTGGTCTAGGTAGTTAGGTTTGATTTAGTTTAAACAACTGAAGCCAATTGGGCTGAAATTGTCAAGATATTCCCATAAAATAAAATTAAAACTCGTTATGAAAATCTAGTTATTCCATTTCATTGTACATGTGTTGATCTCTGTATGCATCTTTAAGGGATAGTGTTCCATGTCAGCTTGTGTATTGTTGGCTTTATTAGAAGATAGTAAATGTATTTTATAAGCCACAACTGCTGATAATCTTCTTTACTATACCCTGATCTAAATGCTTGAGAAGTAACTGGAGGTGTGTCATAGGTTAATTCAGTTCTTCTTTAATTTTCTCATCTGTAAACGGATAAGGCTTTCCCTCTAAACATAATTCTAATGGGTGTACAAAGGGTCTGTACTTTATTCATGCTATGAGTTATCAGGATAAAGACTATTCGTGAGATGACATCCCACATAATCGCTTACTTGATTCTTGAGATTCTGAAACTTGTCACTAATATATACATTTTTTAACCCAAATTCTGATGCAGTCTTGTTTCCTTGTGCAGTTCTTTTAGGCAGAAGATTGAAACAAAAACTTTGCAGGTGACCAAGAAATGAAGAGAAAGGAACCCTCCTATGAAATGAAAGCATTTAAAAAGTCCGATGAGAGAGTGATATTTGTAGACTTGATTAATGGTTGGTGACAGGATCCTACCATCGTGAGTCTTTTGTATCATCAACTAAAAGCAATTTGGCTTTCCCGGGAACAAACTGCATCCATTTTGTATTTGTATTTCCAGAAAATGATTTGAGCATGATTTTCAACTGTATTCCAATCGGATTTCAAATACACTGTTAGATTCTTTTATATTCCTTTTGTTCTCTTGTTCAAGTTTGCATTCTAACATGTAGTATCGGTCTCCTCAATTCTTATATCTTTGGCAGTACAGAGCTTATTCTCTCTAAGTAGTTGACATTAACTTTTCTTTCTGCATATCGGCACATCGATGAGAAACAGTTTTGTGTTGGTTAACTGTTTTACGAAATGCTTTTTTTTGCTGGAATTCAGCTATATAAATTGATATGAATCACTATTTTTTGTTGTTCAAAATCCATTTCTGAAATGCAGAAATAAATAGATTCAACATGTTGAAAAACTCCCAAGACACTTGGATTTTATAAAAATAATCACTTAAATCTAAGAGTCCAACAATATCCCTTAAAAAAATCTTCTTGTTAAACTCAAAACAATAAAAACAATATTCTCGAAATCTCGATATTCTGACGTACTTGTCTTTACAATAACGTAGTGTTTAACTGGATATAATTCCGCAGACAAAAGTTTAACTTCTTGGTGCAATTCTTCTATAAGAGGGTTATCTTTAAACTTGTTTTTCTGAATCTCTTCAATGTGCTCCCTAGGTGTTGCCATCTCCCAGCAAATCCATTTGCTACGTGGAAGAATACAACTCAACAACAGTACGATTCTTCCCACTCGACCGTAAAATAACTCTCACAGGTATTCGTGCAACATGAGGAACATCCATGTTAATGTAAACAATAAAAACATATTTTCCACCAAGTTCAAGTGTTACTGGAGCCAATATCTTCGATGCATTTTTCATGATGAACCACAGTAGATCCAACAAATATTACTTTGTCAGCAGAAGAGGTAAGTGTTTGTTTCTCCAGTTTCACCAAATCTTCTTTTTAACATTAAACCATTGCTTGATATTACAAATTACAATTTTAAGAAGAGTTAATTCCTCCCAAATAAATAAACTTTGAGAAGCACAACATTTGCTTACACATGGAATATATGCAGTTTCCCATGGCTCCAACATGTAGAAAAATGATTCTTTGGCAATTAATCAACATAGTCAAATAGAATATTTTGAGAAATCGCTCCATAGAGGAGCTTCAAAATTCAATTTAGTTTGTAGCCGTTGTTCTTCTTAGTGCAATGCAAGATAATTTTTTCATAGGGGTGGCTCGAAGTACTTGTCTCCGTGGATAACACAACGTTCAATGTTGGCGTTGGGCCATGGCTTAAAGAAAAGTAATCATAATAACATGGTAAGATGTACTAATATATCTATTCTTTGAAGACTTAACATGGCATGGAATAACATATATGAAAAATGACATAACAAGGAAAAAGAGAGGCATGAAACATGGCTTGAAATGTGAATAGTAATCGCAAAATATGACAGTGAGAGAATGGGCTGTATTATGTGATAGGTAGAAAGGTACTATGTTGAACAACCTTAAAATGTATAACGTATAAAACTTTGCAGAAATAAATGTAAAATAAAGGGGAGTCTGGAAACGCTTTGCCGGCCAAGTACTTTTAACCAAAATTACTCTTGACCAAAATGGTGGTCAATATAGAACATACTAAATTTTCTTGAAGGACTCAGACTGAATAAGCTCGACTTAATAAGTATATACTTCTTCACAATTGCACAAAATATTTTCTACTCTTCTAAAATCACATCAAGAATTGCCTGAAAGAATCCAACAACATTAGCAAAGGAAACCGCAGAAGATCCAACAAAGTCATTAATTCTAAATATTCTCTTTCTCAGTTCAAAATTGTAATCTTTCTCTCTAAATTTTTGATCAATATAATAAACGCACCCTTCCCCTTGCTCGGGGTGAGTAAGAAATTGAGGAGGAGGGGAAATGTTGTAGGGGCTAGTAGGCCCTGCCGACTAGACTCGGTAGTCGACCAAATGTAAGTCAATCGACTGTCTAAGTCGAGTATATGATTCGATCGAACAACGAGTTGGGTCGACCGACTGAGGCAGTTAGGAAGTTGTCACCGCCGCATAATTAAATACACAAGTATATCTATATGACTATGTAACTGAGGAAATGGTTGGTCGTTATTGTACATAATAAAGTGCATATTGTTGGTTCTTCCACTACTTTGTATCTGTTTCCATATATGTCTATGTGTGTATATATAGTGTTGTATCATATATGCGGCTCTGTGCGATGAACTATTGGTAACACTCTTGTACTTTCCCCTAAATTAAAACAAACACCTTGATTAAAACAAACACTTTGACGAAGAGGTTTTGGGGGAAGTTTGAATGCAAAGACTATGTAAAATGTTATGACACATCCATATATATAGGTAGGTCGATCTTATGACTAATCCATGAATCCAACATTTATTTCAAACATGGAGAGGGGTGTTTAATAAAGTACCACTTAATGTCAATGGGGAATAACTTTAGTTCTCTCTTTCCATGAATAGTCTAGGGTCTCGCATTGCAATGCCTAGATCCTTAAATTCTCAACTTCAATGTCTAGGTCACAATATTGATGGAAATCTTGAGTACTTACAAGCAAGGAAACATATTCAATGGTGAAATAGAACTCATTCTCAAAGTAGAGGGAGTAAAATTAGAGAATAATGAAGATGAGACAATTCATGAATAATAAGAATTATGCATAAAAGTTGTGGAAATCTTGAGTACTTACAAGCAAGGAAACATATTCAATGGTGAAATAGAACTCATTCTCAAAGTAGAGGGAGTAAAATTAGAGAATAATGAAGATGAGACAATTCATGAATAATAAGAATTATGCATAAAAGTTGAAAAGGGTGGTTTGAATCTCCTTTAAAGAGACATAATATACAATGACCACTAAGTGGACATAGTTTTAATGAAATTTTATATAGATAAACAACATCTACTAGCTATGTTAATTATGATTTTGATTACATTCGTTCATCAAAGATGGGCATCGAAAAATCCAATGTGAGATCCAATGTGAGAGTGACAAAGTGGGATGATGGGATGATGGATTAAAGAGACATTGGTATAAGGAGTAAATTGAGAAACCCAAAAGTAGTATGGCCAATGTGTGATAGTTAATAGGAATGTAAATGATTGGAAATTATTGTTTTCATGTGGTGTTATAATTGATTCTTATGGAAATTACAAGGGTCCTAGAGCTACACATAAGCCAATTTCACATTATCATCCTATTAGGAAATTGTTGGTAGAAACAATAGTGTGATTTCTAAGAATTGAAAAAATTTAGAGGAAGAAGAATTCACGTGGGAGGACATGAGCACCATTTCGGTGGATTATGGGGGAGGAAATGAGAAAATGAGGAAAGGTGTAATTCAATGGAATTTGAATGGAATATCAAATGAAATTCTATATTTCTAAAATTGAGGCTATAGATAAAACACTTGTAATCTGTAAATGGAATATTGTAGATGAGGCCAATCATCTATTAATTCATTGCGATCTACCCATAGTCTGATGGGTTGGTGGGGTTGAGCTAAAATCGATAAGCATTTGAATGATAAGGATTATAAGAATACATGAGAGATGAAGATAACTTGCAGGATTATTTTCTCATGACTAAATTATTGAAGTATTTTAAGAAAAAAATTCCCTCATGAAAGATAAGAACAATAAATATCCTAAGTAGATGAAAGACTTTCTTTCTAGTGGAGAACACAATGATTTTATTATGGATATTTTTAAGTAGTAAGAAAAACACAAAGTGCAATAGGTTAATTACTAAAGTAGTTGGTCTACTAGTGGCTGAAGTCAATAAGATGCTTAGCCATTATGTCACCTCAAGAAAATACAAATCTCAAGTTGTTGAGCATTCCACTAATAAGGATGATGAGACTACAATAGGGGTGGGAGATCAAGATGACTCAAATGATGAGGTTATTGTGATCAGATTGTTGAAGAGTAAGGAGAGGGAAATTGAGACTGGTGATTCCAACAGGAGGATCGAAAAAAATTAAATGTTGGATGATGAGCTTGATGATGAACTTCTCAAAGGTCACTTAGTAGAGGGTAGATTAAAGAAACTTTCAAGTTCTAAAAGTGGAAAAGCTAGTGCATTTAATAATGTAGATTGATTCCAAGTGAACTTTGACCTTTCAAATATATAGATTGGAAAGAGTTTAGGGAGCACGTTGGATGATAAGCCATCTGGGATATCACATGATGTGAATGATAGTATTTTAGCTACTGAAAATCAAGTCAAATATACCAATGCCCTACCATAAGCCAAGACACTTTCAAGGAAAGAAAATTCAATAACTATAACTATAGAGCGTGATTCTTTGTATACAAGTTATACAAATATGGGAGTTCTAGATCTAAAGGAATATAAACTAAATTTTAAGGCTATTGCAGAAATTCTTCAAATTAAAAATGAAAAACATAATGGAAATTGGAAGTTACATCTGCATGGGATTCCTACATTATAAATAGCATAATCCTTGGAATTGTGATTGGAAATGATTGAATATATTACTTCTATCCCATCTGGTATAATAAAAAATAATAAAAGAAATTTCTATATAGAGAAAGAATCTTTAGGATTATTATCCTTGTGAACATGGAGGTCATATGAACTTCAAGCCATAATAGGAGCTGTAGATCATGATCTCGATTGCCCCAATACATCCATCTCTTCTTAAATATCTTCTCTTCATTGAGCAATATTGTGGTGTTGACAATCCAAACCTTGAAGTGGACACATACAAAAAAATATATAATCAAAGGGATCACATTGAAAGTTATGGTTGATATCATTAGGCTTTGTTATGAGAAAGGGGGAAGTCATTGGTTTTTTTCCAGTGCATTTCACATTTGTTATTCTTTGAGGAAGTTATTGAGTCCCATTTCTAATGATGAAAAGGCCAAGCAATACTAAAAGAAATTAGAATCTAAGGTAATAGTGTCGCATGTGCTAATAGGTGAGGCCCTGAAGGAAGTTACACTCTTCATTGGTTACTTGAAATTTCAAGTGATCATGACCGTAGAGATGTTGTTAAAAATGAAAATAGGTCAATTTCAAATGATGTGGAGACAAAAAAAAAAACATAGACATATTTTTGAAGCCATTGTGAGCTTATTACCTCCAGAAAAGAAGAACCAACCTCCTGTATCTTTTTTTCGAAGTTACAAAATACTACTACTGGGTTGGGGGAAGTGTTATGGGATTCCCCCCCCCATGACTTTGGGTCATGTCACATCAGAGATTGACCAAGTAAAATATAGAACCCTAACTCACACACAAGACTTGCAATGAAATAACCACTTTATTGGAGAGAGAAGAAAGTTTTACACCTTGTATCCTTACAGTCGGTGTAGTTCCCTGCTCTCAACCCTGGTACTACTCTTGACTCCCTCTCGAGTTAACCTGCAAACAAAGATCAAGAAAGTGCTGCAACAGGGTAGTTATAGAATAAAATCATACAAGTAACTAATAGATATATTAAAATATGAAGAATGATTAGACATACATAAACACATTGAATCAATACTACATAAGTATGGGGAAAAGAGAACTCTTTATTAATAATGGTAAAAGAAGTAGTTACGACCTAACTCCAACCACCGACATTGCCTCAAAGCCAACCGCCCAAGTCCCTCCAAAAGGTCCTTAAAGCATCACTTAATAATATTTCCCTTCCTTGGATGGCCCAATAAGGATATGAACACACCTTATGACCATATAGTGAAAATGAAGGAAAACTAGAACAAGGGTTCCATGTTACAGGGATGCTACTTATAGGATATAAAGGAATAGGGAGACTTGCAATTTCTTCAACATAACTTTACACCTAGGTTTTCCTCCTCATCCATGCCCCCAAAGATGCTTTTATACTCTCCTCAAGTGGTTAAGGAAGTTGAATTCCATTTGGTATGGGATCAGGGAGGTTGGGAAACGATCCCAACTGAAAACCCTGCCAAAAAAATGGAATTATTTTATTTTTCACATTTTTTGAGGGCATCCACGGGTTGTACACTAGCAATGCATGAATGTCCATGTGTTGCACCAAGGAAACCCACATATATACATAAAAAGATTGTTTTTTAAGTGATCCTAATGAGGAAAATTTGGATTTCAAGTTGCAAATTAGGGACAAGGGTTAGGCCATCTCACAATGCAAATGGTGTGGAAAATTGTGGTATAATAGATTCCCCCTAATGTGTGAGGTTAGAAGGGAAACTGATGGCCGAAATAAATTATAACTCTGAGGGGAAAGGGTGCATTGAATTAGATCCAAATGAAGGTTCCCAAACAAATGATCCAAGAATAGAAACCATCAACATAGATCAAGTAAGATTATTCTCTATCCAAAGTCGGGCATACCCATGCTCAGGAGTGATGTAAGCATGGCCACAAAAAAAAATACACTGTGGATCCATGGCATATATGAAAGTATGACTAATTTCCATGGCCACAAATAATACACAGTGGATCCATGTGATATATATGAAGTAGCAAGCATGGCCACAAGGAATACATAGTGGATCCATGTGAAATTAGATCATAGCCATGAATAAATACATAGTGGAGCTATGTCTCAAAATCAAAAGAAACGGATATATGGGACCAATGGAGTGAACAAACCGATCCTCTGCAAGTACCAATGTCTATGGGATGGTAAAATATATGTCATGTAGGAGCACAAAATATGCGATGCTCGTACTTCACCCAAAATCTTCAAAATGATCCATCATGGTACGAGTATACACTATGTGAATAGATGTGCCGGGGTAGAACACAACGAGACACCGTTTGATTACTGATCATTGATGTATACCATTAAAAAACACATAATAACCCATCGATAATGATAATGGGCGTCAAGGTACTATGGTACAATCTAACAACTATGAATAAATGAGTTGATGTCAAACACATGGTAGAATCTATCGAGCAAGGAACATTGATGTATTCCCATTGCCAATAGCGAGGGAACCTGCCACTGATGGATGTAAGCCCCAAGATACCAAATATGACTCTAGATCCATTTCCTAGAGAAATATGTGCTAAAGTCAATAGGAAGAGATCCGCTAGAAGGAGGGCATTAAGGAATCATCCATCATCCAACACGAGGGGTAGTAGAAGGCCAAAGATTTAGAAGGATTTAGATGAAGAGATTGTAAGTACCACAATGAGGTATGACTCCGACATAACCAGATGGAAATAGTGCATGGAAAAGACTCTCTGAATAGTATCCAATGATGAAGACTACTGACAAATATGAGGAATCCACCAATGGGATCAAATGGAAACCAAGGTACCGCATGAATCCCTATGTGTGATGATTGTTGTTGACGTCGAACACAAGGGAAACCACTTGGTCAACAATTAATGATGGTTTGTCATCTGCTGAGCACAAGGTCACCTATCAATAATGGAAATAGAACCAGGGTGATACTCTAGGTCATACACTCAGAGAAATGAGTCGGAGTCAATAAGAGCAGATCCACTAGCAAGAAGTCAATTAGGACCTTCTATACTAGCATGAGTAAGATACATAAATACTTTTAATAATGATATGGACTTGATGAAGTCGGGAATGCTGACTTGAAAGGTCAGAGAATTATTGTAGAATGGCCAACTCAAGATGAAACTTTCCTTGAACAAAAACACGACACATTATGTGACTTAGGCATCGTGACTATAAAATGGGATACATTTGTGATGCAGGGGGCATCCACAAACACTCCATATGGTTGGAAGAATAACCAACTGGGGGAGATTGTTTTCAACAATGAGAAAACGTCTCATAAAGCCATACTAAACCCAAAATGCTGAGATACTGACTCAAGATTGTGCTTTGTTCAAGGGTGACAAGACTGCTGCCAATAAAAGAGATAAATGCTTTCCCCCTCTTTTTTTTTTTTTTCCTTTTCTTTTTCATATTATTAAATCCTAAAAAGGAATAAAAGAATTCTATAGTACATAGGAGGAAACAAGTGTTGTGGGAAAGCAAACTAGTTCCAAAGTAAAAGGAACATACCTATGCTAATTGCAAGGAAGCATGTGCAGGATAAGGACACTCAGGGAATGTTTCCTCCAGGGTTAAGGTGTCGAGTCGCAAAGGAAGAAAATGCAAGGCCAAAAATTGATAGGAATGCATAAACAATTGGTTCATCAAGAGAAAGCTGAAGTTGACATTAGGCCTAAAAGCGCGAGCAGTTAACATGCAATTCAATTACAACTCAACAAAATTGGGAATCCCTCGAAGTTGATTTAGCCATAAAAATATTGAGAGGAATTCATGAGGCTTCCATGCAAGGACATGGTGGGACTAAAGAGGGCTTCTGAACCTATGGAGAAACTGCAACATGGGTGTAAAAAATGCCAGTAAGGTACTAACTAGGACACCCATGGAGAGGTAAGATCTACCATCTGTAAGAGACACCTTTAATCAGCTGGAAAGGTACGATGTCACTAAAGAATGGGGTTGAACCTATGGAAAATATGTGTTCGGTAAAGATAAATGCATTATGAAAGCAAGATGAAGCCTACATTATATTCCAATAAGGAATACAATCCCTGTTGAAGAGTCGGAAAAAAAGTTTCATTGTGAGTAGCATATAATGTGGGGGAGTCCCATAGGTAATAACCATAATAAGATTGAGTAAGAAAAATGAATTTCGAATGCAATGTCAGGGAAGGACTAAATAGGACTCCCAAACCTAATAAAACTTGTAACATGAGTGCCAAAATACAAAAGGGATTCTAAACTAGGGCGCCCATGGAAGGTATGATCTACCATCAACGAAACGACATTCTTGAGCACACATAAAGGCTTTATCTCTTGTTTTTGATAGAAGCGAGTAATGGGGCTTTTATTAAAAAATGCGGAAAACCGCTGATGCTGTTACATAGTAGTAGAACTGCTACTAAACTAACTAGAGAATACTTCTATTCATATCAACTATTACATGACACTTAGAAGCCAATACTGGCTGCAACACGACTACTTAGGCGCCCTTTCTGACTGTTACTAGATGTCTATAGAGAACTCTTGCTTGGGGGGATGCTTATGAACTACTCCTTCCCTTTCCCTTTAGACTGCGCTTTTTCTTCTGTCCATTCCTTGTTAAGTTGTTCCATCTGTTGTTCTAGATTCCGCATCCTTTCTTCATGGTCTTGCTTTGGCTTGCCCAGCTCCTTCCTAAGCTTCCAGATCTCTTCACTCAAGCTGGATCTTGTGTAGATGATATCATTTTCTAAAGCCTCCATCCTTCTCCCAGACTCACTGTCCAAGTTCTACAATAATTCATCCAGGTTGGTCATGAGCCCCCGCAGATTTTCCAGCTTCTCTTCCAACGCTGTGAGCCTTGCTTCCACGGTTAGCTTTGGGCCTGAACTCGATGCCATCGCGTACTTCCGGAATCCTTTGCCTTCTGTCCAAAAGCTGCCCTGGCTTGACCCTTCTACGCACTGCCTTTCTTCCTTTGCCCTTACCCTTCCTGCTCGCCTGAGTTTATAACCCTGCTCTGTCCTTTCCTTGTTAGATTCTCTGCGTGGAGGGATGGCTTTGGGATGTGAAAGTGCCGATTTCATGATGGAACTCCTTCCCATCCTGGAGATCGCTCTGAATTTCCAAGATATTGCTATCCTTTTGTCTGCACCTGCATCTTGTCCATTCACCCACTTGTAAAATCTCATGATTTGTTGCAATTATGGGATGCTCCAATCCACTGTGACTCCGTTGAGAATCATAATACTTTTCCCCAAACGGGCTCCCATATTGGCCTCCTCATACGCTTGGGTGTTGTTTCCCCTTAGGACGTGAAACCAACGAATTGACTGGAACCGACGCCTAAGGATCCTTATCTTATCAATGACGTGCTTGATTTTCCCGTCTGATACCCTGGTGTTCTGAATTAAAGTTTGAATTAGCAGCCTTGAATCTCCAATCATAGTTAAATTTCGAATTTCTAAGGAGAGGGCTTGGATGAGCCCTTGCCAGAGGGTGAGGGCTTCCGCTTTGTTATTTGGTTCAATTCCTAGGCCCCAGGAATACCTGGTAACAATGTTCCCAGAGGGGTCCCTTATTACTCCTCCTCCCCCTGCCTTCCCTGGGTTACCCTTAGACACACCATCAAATGAGAGAATGCTAGTGTTTAGGGAGCTTTTCCATTCCTCCAATGCACTCTTGTCCAATCTAATTTCCCAGTTGCAAGGCAAGATGGTTGGAGGGCCTCTTGGTAATGCATTCTGAAGCCCAAGATGGCGCATCAACTCTTCTTCTTTAGTTCCCAAGGCCTTCGAATTGGAGGTCTTTATGAAGTAGATCACACTCTCACTAAAAAGACTTTTAATTTTAACTGCTACCTGTGCTGGAGTTCTTTTCTCTTCTCTGAAGATCCGGTGATTCCTTTCCAACCATAGCTTCCAGAGGATAAAATTTGGCAAATCTTTCCATGTCGCTGTGAGATGACCTTGGTTTGCTGTCCTGAGAGGGCACAAGGCTTGCCAACTTGAGAACAGAAGCTGGAAATCCTGTGGGATTGGAGGGGTCAAAGCACCTAAACCAAGAGTTAGATTCCAAACCTCGCTGGCAAAGGGGCAGCTTAACAGCAGATGAATTTTTGTCTCCTCGGCCTGACAACAAAGAGGGCATCTTGTTGGCCCTACCCAACCTTTTTTATGGAGATTTTCTCCAGATAGAACTCCTTTTTGGGCTACTGTCCAGAAAAATAAATCAACTTTTGGGAGGGTTTTAACTGCCCATATTACCTTCCAGACAACCGAGTCTTGATGTGCTTGAAGGCCTGGGACAAGGTGACGGTATCCCCTAGCTGAGGTGTAGATTCCTGCATTGGAACCCCAACCTATCTTGTCTTTCTTTTTCTCTCTTAGGGGGGTTCTTCCTTGCAATGCTTCCTTAAGGCTGCTCCACTCTTCTTCTAGTTCCCGAGGTAACAAAGCGATCTCCCACCTGGACCAAGACTTATTTTCATCATTTTTCCATGTCAAGATATCCTAGAGGCTGTGGATGTTGTTAGTCTGCATCCATTCTTTTAGCCGCCTTAGCTCCTGCCTAGTTGAAATTGCTGCTCCTCCAAGAACTAAATCTTCCCAAATGTTGATGCTTTGCCCATTCCCTGGGATCCATGTGATTTGTGGGAGGAATACTGGTAACACCTTCGGGCATAAACTGAATATTGGAGAGCCCTTCCCTGGTCTTGTGGGGTTACTTAAACATTTTTTTCTAGGCCCCCAGAAGTACTTTTTCCAGAGGGCTCGCTTGCTCCAACTGACTGTCCCTGTGATAAGATTCCATAGAATTTTGGCTCCAAGAGCCAAATTTTGCATCTGCATGTCCTTTATTTGGAGACCCCCTTCTAGGAGGGGTTTTGTAAGTTTCCCCCATTTTACCAAATGAAGCCTTCGACCTGTTTTCTTTCCTCCTTCCCAGAGGAAATGTCTGATCATCACCTCTACTTTCTGAATTACAGATCTCGGTGCTAAGAGAAGGGCACTTTGATAAATTGAAATACTGGAGAGGACCGCTTTAATGAGGACTAGTTTACCTGCCAAGTTCAACCAATTGGCGCCCCAGGATCGGATCCTATTTTTGATTTTTTCTATAATATTGTTTCAGTGTGCTACTTTTGGGGCGACCTTAGTGATAGGGACTCCTAAATAGTTGAATTCTTCCCAGTTGGTGCTTCCAGCGATCCCAAGTATTCTCGATATCTCATGCATTTCTCTTGGGTTAACATTCCAACCATAGATTTTACTCTTGGCTGTATTAATTACGCTGCCGGAAATGTTTGTAAACACATCTAGTTCCTTCTTGAATTTTTTTGCTATTGCTGTGCTTGCGCCTCCCAGGAGCAGTGTATCATCCGCATATTGTGCATGATTTATATCCTTGACCCCTTTTGCAATACGCATCCCAGAGAGGTTTTGCTGACGCTGCCCAAACTCTAATCGAAGACTCAGGACAGAGGCTTGAATAACATATAGAAGAGGGGAGAGGGGGCATCCTTGCCGGAGACCTCTTGAGGCTTGGAAAAACCTTGTGGCTCTTCCATTTACCAAAGGAGCTATCCACGGTCCTGAGATACAAGATTTAATCCAGCTTATGAAGGAGGGCACGAACCCAAAACGTTCCATCACTTGAAACAAAATAGTGTGCCTTACCCTATCGAATGCATTTGAGAGATCGAGTTTGACAATCATACCTTTGTCTTTCCGTCGTAGGCTTGAATGAAGTGCCCCTTGGACGAGGATGATATTGTCCGTTATGCTCCTTCCTTTTATGAATCCTCCTTGGTTCTCGGGGATAATGGCAGGGAGGACGCTTTGAAGTCTGTTCTCTATGAGTTTGGTAAGTATCTTATAGATGGTGTTACATAAGGAGATAGGCCAGAATCTGTCAAAGCTGGCCGCTCCTTTTTCCTTTGGAAGTAATGCTAAGAATGAAGAATTAGTCCCTCCTCCGATTTTGGCACAAGATTGAGATTTCTTGATGAGTTTCATGAGGTCAGGCTTGATGATATTCCACCCATGTTGGTAAAATATGGCAGTAAGCCCATCAGGTCCAGGGGCTTTATCCGGATGCAGTTGATCCAGGGCCTCTTTAATTTCGTGTTGGTCTATTTCACTGACTAATTTGCTATTAACCTCTTCTTGTATCTTTTCCTGGATCAAATTCAATGGATAGGAGGCTGGATCGCTTGCTTCTATATGAGGCTCTGTATAGAGTGCTTCAAAAGTTTTCACCGCTGCCTCCTTAATGCCTTCAAAGTCTGTTATAATCTGTCCCTGGGTGCGGATTTCTGTCATCGTTTTGAACTGCTTCCTGGCCTCCGCTTTCTTATGAAAGTAGGCAGTGTTCTTGTCCCCTGCTTCGAGCCAGAGACATATCAATTTCTGCTGCCAATGTTTCTCCTCTTCTCTGCAGGCTTGGTGCCAGTCTTTTTGCAGCCTTGCCTCTTGTTGCAGAGATTCTTCCGAGGGTTCCACATTTTCCATTTCCAGTTGATAAGCCTCTAAATGCTGCTGTGCTTCTAGGTGTTTGGAGATGGGATTTGGTAAAGTTTTGGCCCATTCTTTTAATGCTCTTTTTAACTTCCGAAGTTTTTCTTCCCAGACGTAAAATGGGGAGCCTGAAACTGGTTCATTCCATATTCTGGCTACCAGGGCCGAGTAGCTTTCTTCTTGGATCCATCTTGGGCTGAAGCGAAAGGGGATTGGCCCCAGGTTATAGTTAGAAGTCAGACTTAAAGAGATTGTCTTATGATCTAACACACTGTGAGGGAGAATGGTAGAGTCTATATTTATCCCTAAGACGAGGAAGGAGCTTTGGACAAGGAATTTGTCCAGTCTTGCTGCGATATGCCCTGGCCCCACCCTCTTGTTTGACCAAGTGAACTTTCCTCTTGCTGGCTTTATATCCTCCAGCTCCTAGATAGACATAATGTCCTCTACCCATTCCCTTGCTTGATCCCTAACTCTTGAGCCTCCCTTTTTCTCAGTTGCCGAGAGGGTGAGATTCAGGTCACCCCCAAGGATGATATTGTCCAATGCGTTGTCTTGCATGAAGTCTCTTAAGGTCTCCCAGCAAGAGAGTTTATCTTCTGGAAATATAGGAACATAGAGATTAAAAAGACTTACTTGTCTCCCGGTGTCCAAATGGACCAGGCTGGTGTAGATCCAATGTTTGCAACTTTCATATTTGCGTAGGTCATATTTTTTGGAGTTCCATATCATGCCAAGGCTGCCCGATGCCCCTCTGACACTTTCTGCAATACCACTACTGACATTCCATCTTACTTTGAATTTCTGGAGGAAATCTTGTCCCTCCATCTTGGTTTCTTGGATCAGCAAGATCTCGGCTTTAGCGGTTTTGATAATGTCTTTTAGCGCTTCTTCCTTAGGTGTGATCCCGAAACCTCTGCAGTTCCAAGACACCAATTTCATTGATTGCCTAATGGGGATTGTTGGCCTTCCTAGAAGGCCTTGGATTTCTTTCTGGTCCGTCTGACATTTATTATCTGCTTGAGGGTTGGCTGTGATCCATTCAAAACGTCCTTGTATGTCTCTTTTTCCCGCTCTGCTATTTTAGACTTCCTTCCTCTTCTTAGATTTTTCGGGGTGAGCTCTATGTTGCTGTCTTCCTCACTGCTACTTTATGAGTGGATCTCACCCTCCTCCCTTGCATGCACTTCCTCTGGCTCTCTAGGATCTTGCGCTTGGTCTTTCTCTTTTCCCTGCGTCGAGCTTTCTATTGGATCCGAGGTTGGTCGCTGTGGCTCGGGCTCCTCTGAATGACTTGGATCCGTGACCCCTGTTGTAGTTCCATTTGTTTTTCCAGCTTTTGATCCCATATTGTTGTCCCGTGCTTCCTGGTTGGGACCCAAATTTGCTTGAGGTGCCCGATCCGAGTTTCCTGGTCTTGGGCCCTTTGCTCTTGGGTTGGGTTTTGTCTTACCTACCTGTTGCCAACCTTCACTTGCGTCTTTTTCCGTGCTCAGGTCTTTGGGACAATTTCTCTGAAAATGCCCGTATTCATGGAAACCCCGGCACTTAAATGACAATTGTTCATAGTCTAGTTTTTGAAAGTGTTGCCATTCCCCTACTTTTAGCTTGACCGCCTCCGGGAGCCCTACCTCCAGGTTCACCTCTACACAGATACGAGCACATGAATACTGATCTTTTGGATCCGCCTTATCAATGTAATTCCCAAGACCGTTGCCGATTGCCTGAAGCGAGGAGCTGTTCCAACAATGGATTGGGAGGTTTGGGAGCCTCACCCAGACCAAGACTTCCTTGGGGACCTCAGACTCCGGATCGAAACTCGGGTGCCATCGATTCAGGTAGAGGCCTTGGGGGCCCATGAAATATGGTCCGTTCCTAAAGATTAAGTCCCGATCATCTTCTGAGATGAACTCAAAAATGTAATAACCGCTGCCTACTGCATAGAAAGTAACACTGTTCTGGATTAAAGGTCTCTAGTTCCTTTGTATCCAATTGTCTGTGGTTTTGGTGGAAGGCCAGAGCCCCATGAATTGACCCACTATCCCTTGCTCAACTAACGATACCACAACTCTCATTGGCTGATCCGGAGGCAAAACGATTTCATGGACCGTTTCTAAATGTTTTACGAAGCTTGGGGGCGCAACGTCTGTGGATTTCTTGCTCTGTCTGGTCAGAAGTTTTTGAAACGCATTGTTGTGAGGGGGAGGAACGCAAGGTTCCTCATCGTCAGGGGTGGCCATGGAATGAACCATGTAAGCGGCTAGGTCAAATCCCAGCGCCCGCCCGTCCGCTCTACGCGCATTGTATTTTATCTCTTGTTAATGGGATTGACCCTGAGTTAAGGTGACAATGGAAATTATTAATGCAAATATTGAAGATGTGTGAGACCTATTCTAAATTCCAGTTATATGAAAACATCACCTTCCATAGTCTTGAAAAAGATTCAATTAATCGATAAAAAGACCAGAAGTACCCAAAATAAAGCTCTATAACCTGCAATGGAAACCACAAAACTAAAATATAGCTTGACATTGGTTCAATTTATGGATAAATAAGAAACCATGGAAAGTAAGTGCAATTTTTACCATATTCCCATATCATTTTTACCATATTACCTAAAATTAACCAAATTTGAAGAAACCCTTGTAACTTCACTTGGAGATTGCGGGAGCCTGGAGAAACTAAACCACACACCATCTGGACAAAGTAAGTGCTCAAACCGTTCTTTTCATTTTCATCTATTCAACTTTTAATTTTCATGAAAAATTGAGGGATAACCCTCTCTTTTTCCTCATAACTCTGTGCAGCCGCGATTTGTCTGAAAGGGGCTCGCAGATGTCTGCATCTAGTAGAAACACCAGTCATGAATATTCACACCTGTTATAAAAGGAGCCTGTGGATGCCTAAAATCCATTTGAAAAAATAAAAGTTTAACTCTCTTTCCTATGGATTTTGAGCAAGGTGTTTGTTCATTGTAGGAAACGTGAGCATGATGAAGTTGATCGTGTAATATTTGATGACGATGATGCCAAAGAATTTCTATGACAATGTGGCATGTATAATTTTTTCCAAATTGGTGGCATGCGATATCAAAAGAGATTACTCAACCTCTTTATTGATTACTAGCATCTTGATGCAAAGGTATTCATGCTTGGTGGCAGTCCTTGATGATCAGAGTTGAGGACATCTACTTCATAACTAGGTTATCTCGTAGAGGTGAAGTGAACAACTTCACAAACCATGGAGGAGGTGGCCAGACCATTAATGATTACATAAATGAACACTGTAAGGATGGCACAAAAAAGACAGGCTCACAAGTGCCGATCAATCATATCACCGATTTGAATCTCAAGGTGATATTATATATCATAGTGCGCATCATGAGATCTAACTCTTTTCACTTGGCTTCTCGATCCCAAATGAAACATGGGGTTGAGTGATTAATACCCATGATGTTTGACTAGATAAATGTGATGCCCTCTTGCATGAAAACTCAACTTCTTAACTACAAGTTACAAAAGAACAAGAAATTTGGATTTGGAAGCATCCCTTGTACATTCTTTTTCGAGAGGGTGCCAATGATGAGCCCAAGAGCTCATATATTCATAGGACACTTATGGTTGTGTCTCATGATGGCATGATGGAATGAGTTTTTGGCCTTCTTAGGAGGAGGTCAATTATACAACCCTTATGACAATGACTTCTTTGCTTGGTGGGAGAGTCAGGTTCCCTTTATTGAGGATTACATATACACCGAGATCGACTTTTCGGGAGATCCTGATGTCATCACTATTTCTGGTGACGGGCTTCATGATACAAGTAACCTTTCATTTATGTTATTTGATTTTAGATTATATATTATATATACATATGAAGGGGAAAACATCTTATTTTTGGTGAGATCCATAATATTAACACATTCTCTTTAAATGTGCAGATAGAGCACCAATGATACCAACAAGCATTCCAAGACATAGTCATTGAGGGAGAGAGGAATCTGGGCCCAACGACGATGCAGAGAGAACCTTATGGAGTGTGGGAAGGAACTTGGAGGCACTGGCATGCTCCATTCCAATGGCCACTTTAGATGACCTGCTCGTAGGGATGCAACATCATGTAGTAGGAGTACCTCGAACATGGGTCTGTTTATTCTGAAATTTAGAAAATGTCGTACTTTTCTATGATAGAGTTCACTGGCCTAAGGCCTAGACTTTTATGTGCCAAAAAAATTATTTTGTACTTATAGACATTCAATGCTAGTAGCCCAAATATTTTACTATAGACCTCTTTTTGGACACACACACACACACATATATCTGCCTTTTTGTGTATTATCTTTATATTCTACTTGCAAATGATTAAATATTTACATGTGTAAAATGTGTGTGCTTATGTTATGAATGTGACAAATTCCAATATAAAACGTAATTAGCATATGCATTAGTAACTAGATTAACGTTCCTAGGAACATGTTCATAGGTAATAAACTTAAATGATCGTTCCAGAAGACTTACCCTAAGGATCGTAACAAGACTGGATCACGAATACGGTATAGACCATTCAAATGAGACACAACAAATTGAGAATCCAAGAACATGAGAAGGTATTGAATACCATGTGACGAAGCATCTCACAAAAACTTTATGACAATGCTATATTCAACAACATTATCTGTAGTTGCTCCGAGACAAACACCTCTAACATATACTAGTTGGTTAGTGGGCGAATAAATCACCCAGGTAGCGGAAGCCAAGTTTTGATTGCGACTACTGACACCATATGCGAATCCAAAATATATTGACAACTCCCTTGGCATCTTCCACACAATAGAAGCACATCAGTAAAAAACGCAAGGAAAAATGAAGAAACCTATACAAACCTATATACAACACTAAACAATAATTACAAAAGAACTAGTACTCGAGCCATTGGGCTCAAGTATAGTGCTTCTTAAGGTAGACCATATTTCTGGGTTCGAAAACACATTTCCCTCATGATTATCTAACCCATAAGACCCTTTTTCCAACACCCGTCGCACGATGTATGGACCGTGCCACATGGGGTTAAACTTGCCTACCCCCAGGGCATCCTTGTCCTGGTCGTAGACTAACACAAGGTCTCCTTTGAAAAATATCCTTGGGTGGACAGAATTTTCGTACTGAGACTTGACGCATTTATTATGTGCTTCATTTGCTAAATCTACATCTCAACGTTGCTTGTCAAGATGTTCAATATAAATGAGGCATTCTTCAAGTAGTGTCATCTCGGGTAAGAGTTCGACAACAATTTTAAGCGAATGAATTTCACATTCAATGGGAAAAATTGCTTCTACTCCATGAACAAGTTGAAAAGGAAAGAATCTTGTTGCAGTTTTGACTGAGGTTCAGTAAGCCCAAAACGCCGGATATAACATCAAATTCCAATTTGACATGGTTGAGTTAACCATCCTCGTTAATATAGTTTTTAAGGATTTGTTAACGGCTTCGACCTGACCGTTATCTTGAGGATAGTAAGGAGATGAGTGATCCTGTCTAAAACCTTGTTTTGATGATAACTCATACATCCTACGGTTGTACAAGTGACCACCATGATCAATGGCAATCTCTCTCGAAACCCCAAACCTAGCGATGATCTGATTGAACACAAAAAGTGTTGCAGTTTCACCATCATTAACAATTGTTGGCATGGATTCTATCCACTTTGTAAAGTAGTCAATGAACACTATAATGTATCGATGCCCCCTAAATGAGGTTGGGTGGTATGTCATGAAATATACCCCCAACTTGGTGAAGGGGCCAACAACAATGATGAGAAATATAGGAGCATGCATCTTCTTTGTAAAAAATTGGCAAGGATGACATTTCTTGACCACTTATATGTAATCCTCAAAGATCATAGGCCATAAATAAATAACATGCAAAATATTTTTGGTTGTTTCCAACCTGGATAAGGGACCACCACATGATCCACCATGGAAGTCATTTAAAATGATCTATGCTTCCTCATGAGTGAGGTAGTGATGAACAATTGACTCTACCCCTCGTCGATACATATTGTTAGCGATAATAAGATAGTTCTTTGCTAGATGATGAATCCTTCATCGCTCATCCCATGTAAAATGTGGAGGGAACTTCAGAGTCTAGAGATATATAAGAATATTTTTGTACCAAGGATCAGACGAAGAGATGAGGAAGATATGCTCATCCGAGAAAGAGAGGATTACTTAACTCTCCTCATTCTCTACTGGGAAATCTGAGATCAACTCAGTGAAGACTAAATATTTCTCGGATTTCACCGACCTAAAATACAAATAAAACTCTTGAAGCATAACAATCCACTTGTTATACTTCCAACCAATAATTTTCTGATTCAAGACATATTGAAAGGGATTAAGGTCGATGATGACGATTGTCTTGCGCAACAAAATGTAATGTCAAAATCGCTGAACAACATGAAATGATGCTAAGGCCAATTTCTTGATGTAAGAGTACTTAACTTCAGGGCCCAACAAAGCATGACTTAAATAGTAGATGACATGCTCTTGGATATCATCATCCTCTTGAACTAAGAGCATGCTAATTGATGATTCAAATGATCCCAGATACAATAGGAAATATCGATTATAATCCGGGGGACTCAATAAAGGAGTCGAAAACAACACTTTCCTTAATGCATCAAACAAACATCTTGCTTCCTAGTCCAAATAAAATGGAGCCCCCTTTTTCAAAAGACGCATGAATCCTTTCTTAATATTGGCATAGTTAGGTACAAAGTGTCAAAGAAAATTCTCCTTTCCTTGTAGACTTTGAAGCTGATGAATTTTGTTGGGGGGAGGAAACTGAGTGATTTTCTCCAATTTGAAAGGGTCAACCATGATCCCTTTAGTTGAAACTATAAAACCCAAAAGACGTCCTGAAGTCGTGCAAAAAATACATTTATGTGGATTTAAATGGATTCGATAGTGACAAAATCTCTAGAAGACTAGGTGGAGGTGTAACGAAAGATGAGATCTCTTGCGAGAATGAGCTGTGAGATCATCCAAATAAGCCTCCACTATACACTTAAGGTAATGGAAAGAAAACATCATGGCCCACTGAAAAGTAGCTCCAACGTTTCTAAGGCCAAAGGGAATCTTCTTGTATGCGAAGGTTCCTCAAGGAAAAATGAAAGTTGTCTTATGTTGTTCTTTCGGTTGAATCTCGATTTGGTTATACATCGAAAAACCATCCATGAATGAAAAAATCTCGCTCCCTACGCATTTATCGAGAATCTGATTGATGAATGGCGTAGGGAAGTTATATTTTGGAAACACTTTATTCAATTCCCTAAAACCCATACACACTCTAATCATACCCTGTTTCTTATCGACCAAAATCAGGTTGGACACCCATTCTATCAAAGGCACTGGGTAAATAAAGTAATCTTTGAGTAGCTTCTCCACCTCAACTTTAATTGCTGCTACTTTCCTTGGATTCACTGGTCACAAATTTTGTCGAACAGGTTTTGTGTTCTCGTAGGTTCGAATCTCATGTTGAATGATTTAAGGATCTATGCCAGGCATTTCCTCGTACGACCAAGTTAAAACATCTCTAAATTCCTTAAAAAGTGTCGTGTACTTACAAATTTCGTCTTTGAAAGTGCGTTGCTCGAATAAAGACATTTTCAACAACATCAAGGGTATTATAAATGTGTTGACGAGCGAAATTGAACGCTCACCAACTGGAGGAATGGATCCGGTCTGGGGTTGTCTAAATAACCCAAGCCGTTTGGGATGATCCACCCCGACGGGTTTAGCGGCTCCATTGGCCGATCTAAGTCCTATAAAAACTAAAGAAAACTAACTAAAGGAACTAATCTAAATGAAAACAATAATTAAAGCAAACTGATAAACAAATCTGAAATAAATATATATGGTCTATTGTCTATACTATACAACAATAATTCTATGAAATTAAATGTTTAATTATCAACAGAATTAAATTTTAATCACAAATGTACAATATTTACAGATTACAGATTTAAATGAAAACTTGCAAAGATCATTTGTGAACTGTCCTAAGACAGGAAAGCTATTATTTTTTTTTTTTATAATCTTTTGTAAGAAAGAAATTAAATAAAAAAACTATCTAAGCTAAGCAGCTAAAATAATAATTCTAACTATAAATCTGAACTATATATATCTATCTAAACTACTTAAATAACACTAATAAATTAACTATTAAATAAAAAATAGCAAACTGACTTGAAGTAACGCTTCAGGTTTGTCCTACATACAATAGTTGATTCAACTGTTCGATGGGAGGAAACCCGCACCAAATTCTCCAAAAGCTTCTCGTAAACAGAAAGCAACAGTGCTCTTCAAATATAAATGACAGGACAAACAAGACATAAAAAACAACAACAATATTATAATTTACAAATCATTGCATTTAGATAAATCTGTGTGCAAAGATTTGTACAAAATGATTCATTTAATGAAGAAGATAAACCTTTAATTCATTAAATTGAAAAAAAGTAAATACTGTACTTTTTTTAAAATAAGAGAGATCAGATATGGACAACACATAAACCAAATCACATCAACCTGCAACGAATTACGATAGCTAAAGTATTCGATAATTAATTGCAAACTGATATGAAGAAAACTTGAAATAAAAGTTTGATATATTGAAAGCTAAAGCTGTTACAAGACATCCACTTTCATCCAAGCTTGTATCATCATAAATCCATAGTCTGTTCTCCCAACCGTGATGATGATGGGTCCATTACAAAAAATAACAAGTATTTAAAGACCACAGGGTAAAACATCCCTGTGGGAATTGTCATCCACTGTTTACAAAAAATCTGGGAATAATCTCCCAAGTCTCTATTCCTAACTAAAGCTAACAAACTATAACAAAATTATATCACAAAAGTATCTCCTAAACTGCCACATCATATCCAATTGGTCATTGAAATTCGTATGCACCTGAAAGTGGACAAGAATAGACAAGTTTAGATGATATTTTATTTGTAAAACTAACAAAAATCTAAATTTCAAGACTAGCTACAGAATCTCACGATTCTATAGCTGGTCTAATTTGAAAACATAACCATTTTAAATCAATCCAAAACTAATAGAAATATATCCTACCTATTAAACAAATCTTTAATTATTTATTCAACACAAAACAAATCGTTCATGCTACAAGTAACCAGATTCTTTATGCCAATTTGAACAAATGAAATCGTAATTGAATTAATCACATGATAACATGATATGTACGATCTGTCAAACAACTTTTATTACCAATTCGGAGCAGACAGAATTGATTGACAATTGGAAACCAACGAAATCATTTTTTGAATCAATTTCAAACAAAACAGACCGATCAAACAAATCTTTGGTATGAATTCAATATAGATATAACATGTCAATCCAACACTCAACATAATCGATTCTAAATGCAAAACTAACAGAGTTGTTTTTCTTTTTTGAATCAATAGATTATGTTGTATTTATCAAACCAATCCCTGATATCAATGCATCGCATACACACAATATTATGCTAGTTCAACATACATAATCGTTTCAAAATCAAACCAAAAGAAATGAATCGAACTAACTTAGGGCCGACACAATCGCTATGCTAAACCGAGAACAATAAAATCGCATTAACCAAATCATAGCTATATTTGATTTTAGCAAAATGAATCTACTGTACATGATTCATAACGAAATCATTTTTAGTACTCCGAATATAACATAATCGTTTTGAATCTATTTAAAACGAATAGAACTAATTAAAAGAAAACATAATCGGTCACACTAATTCAAACCAACTCATAAAACAAAATTGATGTTGAAAAAACCATACCTGGACTGTAGCAAAACAATTTGGTCAGGATAACTTTGAATTGACTAAGGTCGTAGCTGTCTCAACGTTTCTGAAGACAATTGAACCCGTAGTCTTTTGCTTCTTCTGATAGACTGCTTGATTTTCTAAGGATTGATCAAGGGTTCAAGAGTGTGAGAGGTTGGACGGGTGAGAGCGGTTTTGAGGCATAGGCCTGGAGAATTCATAGACGTTTCAGCAAATGCACACAGACCCAAAATGCACCTTTCAGCCACGGAGAAGATCTGAAACTTGACCTCTAAAACATGAGATAGATCTCTGTAACAACTTGATTTCTGAGGAAACTTCCCTTATTGAAGGTAAAGGGGCTAATTTCGGTTCTGGGTTTTCAAGGGTTTGATCTGATTCAAAACTGTTTGCCCAAAATCGCTCATGCAAAAACGTGTCTCTGGGAGGCAATTACGGGGGCAGTCTTCTCTAGAAATCAAACAATAAATGACTCTGAACACCATGGGGGTTAAATTTTCCCTACAAGAGCCAGGAGAGAGAACATAGTCAGCAGGGTAAACGGTGAGGGTTTGGATAGGGTATACGCAGGATCAAAAGCTCAGGGATTACCCCAAAACCAACAGAGGTAACCCGAGATAGGAGGTAGTCATTAATGCCAAAGTGTGCGAGGGTGGTGGAACTAGATCAACCCATGCAAAATAGTCGTATCCAACTGTACAATCAACGACGCATATGGTGATTCAAATCACTATTGCAATGTGTTAAAATCAAATTCCATTCAAACAATTAATGAAAACTATGGTGAGTCGACCCAAATCTTTGCACAAGCAATAGTATTTGCATGGTTTTAAAATCAAAGCAATGATTCGAATATAGCACCAAGGATTCAATGATAAAACGTATGCTTTGTATGAAACCATTGAATTAAGGGTCTAATCACCATGTTGATGCGTTGTTATGAACCCATCGAATTCGATCGAAAAACAATAGAACATCAAAGACTATCGAATCAAGGACTCAATCATAATCATTCGAATACCATCACAGTCTCACAAAAATGAAATCATATTAACAACAAAAAAAATGTCAAATGAGTAAGGGTCTTGGTGTCTTGCCCACTATGTTACCATAATTGAATTGGAAATGTAATGAACACATAGACAAGAGTAACCATAATAATCCAGTGACGATTTTAATGCCATTGACATGACTTCGAAATCAATGGTTTTCACGCTTACAGTCGTGAAAACGAAAAGAAAAGGCAGGTGTGCGAATGTGCAAAATAATCAAGTTGTTTTATTCAAAAGATTGCGACGAGAATCAAGGGTTCCAAAACACTTGCGTAGGCATCTTATAAGGATAGGATAAAAATGCGAAATGGCTGCCAACAAAATGTTAATGGGAATGATTTTCAATATATTCTCCATATTTACTTCGACATAGATACCATTCCTAGCTAAGGGATATACTGTCCAATCAACACTCCTACTCACTGTTGACTTGAATTCTTCATTTTCCACATGATTAATCTCAGGGAGTAAATATGATCTATGATGCATATCCTCTCATGGAATTTAAGCTCTAGTCATTACCTCAATAATAGATTCATTTGAAGGAAATATGGTGTCAAGAAAGTCCTGGGAATTTGAATAATTCTAAGCCCAAATAGGCTCTGAAAAATATCGTCCTCCTCCATCAAAGAAGGAGCTTGATTTGGGTCTACAGTGGCTTGATGTATTGCTTGATAAGTGAATTCCACTGCAGACAGTGGCATAGACATCCCAACATGTATGTGGCCCTCGACCGAATCATACGATGAGGGTAACACCCATGGATCTCATAGATATGATGCTTTGAAAGAAATGACTCTTATAACAAGAGCCGGGGGTCTCGAATTTTGGTAGTTGACTGGGGTGGCACAAATGTAGGACACTAGTGATGGAAAAATAAAGGTACTCATAAGAGATAGATACATTCCAACACTGATGCTCTCAGTTGTTGACTGAGAGTTTTCAATACATAGAACTGTGGATCCTTGATTCAATGTAGAGATAGAACGGTTGAAATCCATTTGATCGATAGTCACAGTCCTTCCCTTGTGGGGAAAGAATAAAATTTGAAATAGCGATGAGAAGACAACTGTCATAACGTAAGTCCAACTCCTTCCCAATAGCAAGTTATAGTTGAGTGGTGCGTCGACTACTTGTACTTCTACTGAAATGGACTTTCCTCCTAACTAAACCGAAAAAGAGGAATTAAGCCCATGCGGCCTAAATTATCACCTATCAAATGCGGGCAACAAAGTGGGAGAAGGTGAGAGTTATGGAGAGCCAATAGCTTTCCAGCAAGACAAAGACATGATACACATAGAATCTCCCTCATGAACAATGGTCCTCTTGATGATTTGTTTTGTGTAAATGATATCAATTTGGAAGGGTACATGATAAGGAAGGCATGGCTTCACATCAACAACTTCAAACTTCATAGCGAGTGGGAAGGAAGAATTTTTCGCTTCGCTTGCATATAACAACATGGTGCGTTTCGTGGGGAAACTCTAAAGCACTTCAAGAGAAGACATTGCACATGGCATTTGAGCTAAATGATCAACAATATAGTACTTAGGTGAAACTCTTGCGTTAGTGTTATGTAATTCTCTTTTGTACACACCTTTCTTTATGCGTGTTGTCGTATCCTTATCAGGTCTCTCTATGTGAAGAGGTCCCTAAGGATTGGAAGTCTCTTTTCCTTTTGTTGTCGACTCTGGATTACTATAATCATGAGACCTGATTGAAAAATCTACCTCCTCTTATTTTAACTTTGAAGAATTAACCATGTTAATGAACAATATATATACGTCTGACAAAGGTGCACTATAAGTGCCCCCTTGTGGATTTAAATTGGAAGCGCCAACCTGCATAATTTTCCCTTGCGAAAACATATTTTGTGATACATCAGGCTATTGTTGTTGTAGAAATTTTATCAAGCATTGGGCCTCTTCCATCTTGGGAAATTGATGAGTAAAGTGATCATCCCCAAAAATATTGCATGGAACTTCACTTTTCTCTTTTCACCCTTTTCCACCTCATCATTCTTGTTAGGATTTTTCTCGTTGCCCCCATTACCCTTCTTTCCTTTTTCTTTCTTTTTCTCTCTAGGTTGATAAGGACCCTTATGAGTCTTCAATTTCACAATATTTACATTCGAGGACTGGGTTGTGGGGGTGGTCAAACAAGAGGCTAAATTGGCTGCAGTTTGTTGAATTGACAACTACTGCATCTGGTTAGAAACCAGATCTACGACTTTGCTTTGAGAAGAACCAACAATGCCATTGACATGTGGTCCTGACTTTGGTTTCGCTAAGTCGAGGGTTGATTAAGGTGCGTTAGGAATTATCTTATAGAGAATTCCAGATTGAGAGTAAATCAATTCCAGATGTTGTGCCCTAAATATCGCCTGCTCCTTTGAGACCACCCATGAAGTGGCCACATCCTTAGAAATTTAAGGAAGAAACAACTTCAAGAACCATTCTAAGAGAAATTATGGCGGAACTATGGCTTTAATCAAGATCTTCTGTCTCCTCCATTCCCAAATATGATAGGAAATGTGCATAGCGTTGTCTTGTTCAAAGTTGGCCAAAAGCTCTGTACTGACATCGTACCAAAAAAGGAGTTGGAAGTGGTTTATAAAAACCATGGCGATGTCGCCAAACATCACATACTTTGACCTTTCCATTTCTATATACCATTTCGCAATGACCCCAATGAGGGTACGCTGGAATAGATGTAACTGAATCTAGTCATCATTTAAAGAATTGGATGAGGAGCATAAATCAAACGTTGTTACATGGTATTGTGGATCTTCACCACTTTTCCCTTTGAACTTCGGGATGTTCGGTGGTAGTTTGGTGGGAACCGCAGGCCAACTTGGGTTATGATGAATCAGTTCATCCATTAACTTAGACAATTCCAACAAATGGAGAGTTTCCAGAAAAGGTGTCCCGGGCTGCGTCATCAATTGATTAGAATCTTGAAAATAGGGTCCTGGATTGGAACTGGCACCAGGTTGCTAGTAAGATTTTTTCGATGAACTAAATATTTGGGTAAAACCTTGTTGACTCTGGGTAAATGAAGGATAACCTCCACCCATCTGATTCCTGGATGGAAGAACAAATTTCCCCCCTGCTTGACCACTTTGCGAAGGAACTGATCCTTGGATGGGGTTATACTATCCGAGAAAGGGGTTTCCCTCTGAAAACATCCCTAGCAAAGGGAAGGACCCTTGCATGGGATTCCACTGAGCTTGGAAGGGGTTTCCCCTTACCGAAATTTCATATGCATTGCAAGGATTACTCGCTAATCCATCGTATAATGTGAACAGAGTGGAAGTTGAAGGCATTCTAGCAACACCCATGGAAATGCCCCATCCTTCGAAAGGGTTAGGACCGAAGGATGTGAAGTTCCTGTTGGTTGTGGAGGCTGATTATATTCTTGATTCAAAGGTCTGTTACTTTCAGCCATGTTTATACCCCATGAAGTATTTACACCCCAGAAGTATGTATACTCTTCCACGTGGGGGAGTGCAGAGGGGGGGTACCCCCTTTGCGGGGTCCGGGGGTGAAGCCCCTGAAGGAAAAATTGCCTTGTCAATTTATATTGTAATTTCATTGTAGATATGGACAATTCATTATAAGGTCGCAGATCTAACGGTAGAGATTATGTTAGGGTTTTTTTCCCTAGAAGGCAACCCTCTTTTATGAGGGAAATGTATTGCGGCTATGGTTGATGGTGAGTATTTTATTCTGAGAGAGGAGACTGTGAGAGAAAGAAGTGGAAGTTACAATGGGTTTTGTTGTAGGTTGTATCCCTTCATTTGCTGGATAATAATAAAGGAAGGACCTGACAATTTCTTTGGTGGACGTAGCCCACACTGGGTGAACCACGTAAATTTGTGTCTCTCTTGTATTGTGTATCTTCTGTGTTTTTGTTTCTGCATTTGTTTTATTTTATTGCTCCGCAGTCCTGTTTTTCTAACAACTGGTATCAGAGCGAAAGGTAACTCGCAGGAAAAGAGGGTTCCTGGTTCAAGTGGGAGTAATGTCGGAAGATGGAAAGTTTAAGGTCGAGAAATTTAATGGCCAAAACTACCAGTTATGGAAGATGCATATGGAAGATTATTTATATCAGAAGGATCTATTCCTACCATTGGGAGGAGTAGCAAAGAAGCCAACGACCATGAAGGATGAAGAATGGGAGATTCTTGACAGAAAGGCTCTAGGAATGATACGACTAAGCCTGGCAACGTCGGTGGCTTTCAATATTTCAAAAGAAAAGACAACGAAGGGTTTGATGGATGCATTGGCCAAATTGTATGAAAAACCCTCGGCGTCCAATAAGGTATTTCTAATGAAGAGATTATTTAACATGAATATGTCGGAAGGTGGGTTTGTTGCAGATCATTTAAATGATTTTAATACGATTACTAATCAACTAAGTTCTGTAAAAGTGGACTTTGATGACAAGGTCAGGGCTCTTCTAATCTTGTGCTCATTGCCAGAAAACTGGAACGGCTTGGTCATGGCTGTAAGTAACTCTATCTCTGGTTCAAATAATTTAAAATTTGATGATGTTGTTGGTGTTATCCTTAGTGAGGAAATGCGACAGAAAATCATAGGTGAGACATCAGGAAATGCGTTGAACATGGAGAACAGAGGAAGACAAAAGGATAGAGGAAAGGGTTTCGAGAACCGTGGGAATTATAGGAAGGGAAAATCCAAATCCAGACTTGGAAAGATAGAGTGCTGGAATTGTGGGAAAAAAGGACATCTGAAGAAAGACTGCATAGCTCTAAAGAAACAAAGAGATGGACAACAAGAGAGAAATCAGGAAGCAAATGTAACAGGTGATGTGTTACAAGATGCTTTGATTCTTTCTATAGATAATATTTCCGAGTCTTGGGTAGTAGATTCAAGGGCTTCATTTCATGTCACACCCCATAGGAAACATTTTCCAGATTATGTTCAAGGTGATTTTGGACAGGTTCATTTGGGTGACGATGCACCATGCAAAATTGTTGGAATGGGAAAGGAAAAAATAAAGCAACGCAATGGAAACCAATGGCTGTTGAAAGAGGTAAGACATGTTCTAGATTTAAGGAAAAATCTAATTTCAACAGGGCAGTTGTCAAGTGAAGGTTGTATATCCATATTTACAGATAAGACGTGGAAGGTCATCAAAGGATCATTGGTGATAGCGAAAGGAGAGAAGGTAGGTACATTGTATTTATGTACTGGTAATACTGACTCTTCTATCTCTTTAGTTTCTATAGGAGTGGATACAACACTGTGGCATCATAGGCTTGGACACATGAGTGAGAAGGGGATGCAGATACTTCACAAAATAATTTTTTTGCCAGATCTTAAACAAATTGATTTAGACTTCCGTGAGCATTTTGTTTATGGAAAACATAAGAGAGTCAGATTTCTCAGAGTCAGAAAAGAAAAGAAGAGTGAAAGGTTATAGCTTGTGCATACAAATGTATGGGGACCAGCTCAGGTATCATCTCTTGGTGGCTCTCATTATTATGTTACTTTTATTGATGATGAAACTAGAAAAACTTGGGTTTATTGCATTCAACAAAAATCTGATGTTTTTGATACTTTT
>ML777433.1:937056-964540 GCA_009831015.1 Picea engelmannii | reverse complement strand
AATTGCCTTGTAAATGTATATTGTAATTTCATTGTAAATCTGGACCGTTCATTATAAGGTCGTAGATCTAACGATAGAGATTATGTTAGGGTTTTTTCCCTAGAAGGAAACCCTCTTTTATGAGGGAAATGTATTGCGGCTATGGTTGATGGTGAGTATTTTATTCTGAGAGAGGGGACTATGAGAGAAAGAAGAGGAAGTTACAACGGGTTTTGCTGTAGGTTGTATCCCTTCATTTGATGGATAATAATAAAGGAAGGACCTGGAAATTTCTTTGGTGGACATAGCCCACACTGGGTGAACCATGTAAATTTGTGTCTCTCTTGTATTGTGTATCTTCTGTGTTTTTGTTTCCGCATTTGTTTTATTTTATTGCTCCGCAGTCCTATTTTTCTAACAATTCCCACTCCCAACAGATGGAAATGATGGAGGAATGTGACCTCCACCCCAAGGGATTGCTTGGTAGAGAATTGAAGAATTCCTTGCACCAATGTTAGAAACTTGGGACGTTGGTTGGAAACCATCCAATGCGTTGAGCATGCCCATTGATGGCATATTGAACGAAAAAGTGTTTGATGTAGACGACAATGACATGGCTCTACTTATGGAAAGAGAAGAACCAACGACCAGTGGAGCAATGATGTTGATCGATGCAACTATGGTGGAATTAACCACACTAGTCATTATGTTGGACACACCAGAAGGAAAGATCCCACTCGTGACTATTGTTGAAGTGGGATTTGTAGAGACTCTTGACCCAGACACTTGCAAAGTGTCTTTCATAGTGACCAAGTGGATAGGTCTACTATAATTAAAGTCTAGTCTAGGAGGGGGAAATTGCACCATAAGTGATGATAAAGTTCCAGTTAGCGGAGGGTTATAAGCTGGAGTGTATTCTTCAGCTCTGATATCTTCAATTGTTACAACCTCCAGTTTCGAGGCATTAATATTTGAGGGATATGTAGTTGTCATCTTGACTGGACGAGTCAGTACAAAAGCACCATATTGATCAATACGATGCCTTAGTGGAGGCATGGGAGAATTGTTTCTAATTTCCTCCTCAGGAGGCATACCTTGAATTCTGCTCAATCTACAAGGCGGTTTAAGACACTTTGAGTTTTCAACTCTTGAGTGACCATGTACACGCCTATCTAAGAAAGTCTACAATCATCTACACATAACTAGAAAAATCCTAAAAGGAAGCAAACAAACAAAAATGACCTTGATAATATCCCAACTCAGGTGGATTAGGTCCTAAAATCAGAACAGTCACAAGGTAGGGTAAGGACCTTCTAGACGAAGGAGCATGTTGATTAAGTCCTATGGACCAATGAACAAAGAAATGATAAATGATTATCCCAACCTCCACTAAACAACCTTATTTGGTGCAAGTACCCATACTTCACGGGGCACCCTCCAGCAGTATTGAAAAGTGTGATGCGAAATCCATCCCAGGTACCATGAAAAAATCTTGTAGTCACCTATGAGATCCCTAGGAATGATAATTAAGGTCACCAACTCATAGTCAACATCCAAGGGTATAGTCAATATTTAGGATCAAACGTATGGGCAGGGTAGCTAAGCTCAAAGCCTCGAAAGCACCACCTATCATGAGGTATGGGTACTAATGAAACCCCCAATATATGATCTCTTTGGTATGATCAGCTATGCTCTGTAGGGGTGTCTCCATGACTCTCTTTCACATGACCTCATGTTTATCTCCTATGTTCGAGGAGGATCCTGACTATACTTATACGATAGTTGGATTTAGTCTCTCCCTAACTCAGACTCCTATGTTTGTTTTATGGCCTTGGAGAAATTTACTCTCCAACCTAAACTAAGGCCCTAGCCTGTAACTAGTCTATTCACACTACAAAATGAAATTTTCTAATAAATTTTATTGGGCGTTCATTTTATGGGGATTTTTGTTACTAACAAGGTGCAGATGAAACTTATGTGATGTTTTGATAGACTCAGAGAAAACACTTTAAGAACATAAAGAAAAATTGAAATGCGGTTTCTTCACTGAAAATAAGAAGTGTTAATCAATGCTTTAGAAAAACAAACTCTTTTCTTTTGTATTTTTGCAAATGAAATCAATATACGTTTGAATGTATGAAATATCTTTAAAATACTGTGCATTGCATCCCTAGAATGCTTTGTAAACAATCATGCAGAACAAAGAGAAGGAACTTGACACATTGAACTTCATTTCTTTTGAACAAGGATAATTTTAACCGAAGGAACTACCTATCAAAACAAATAAAAAGAATGCATGCCTGAGTACTAGAAAACAATTTCTTTTCTTGATAAATTTAAAGGAAAAGGAAATAAGGAAAGAAAACTAGCAACCAAGCAATTTTTTTTTTCGTTAAAAAGAAATGAACAGGAAGCTAATCAAGAAAAAAATTATTTTTCTTTTTAAAGACAAAAAGGAGAAAGGAAAATAAGAGGAAAGGAAACATTATCTAACCACTAGAAAGGGAATCAATCTGGAAATCAACCCATATGTACAACTGATCCTTCAACTGACCTTAACCACCCTAAAACTCAAATACTAGCTTACAAGTAAGCAAGAGTTTTCATAGACTGTAACCAACGATCCAGAGCATCAAAAAACTCAGGGGACTAAGTAGATACTGAAAAACCAAATAAGACCAACCAACTCTGAGAAAAACACTCAAAATTTCAAGCCAAATACACAGGTCCATGACTATGTTAACTACACCTCCAAGCCAATTGCCCAGGTTCTTCCAAAAGGTCCTTCAAACATCAATCAACAATATTTTCCTTCCTTGGATGGACCAATAAGGATAGGAACACACCGTATAAAGATATAGTGAAAAGAAAGGAAATATGCAACAAGGGTTCCAAGTTACAGGGATGCTACTTAGAGGATATAAAGGAATAGGGAGACTTGCAAGTTCTTCAACATAACTTTGGATCTAGGTTGTCCTCCTCATCCATGCCCCAAAAGGTGCTTTTATACCCTCCTCAAGAGTTTAAGGAGGTTTAATTTTGTTTGGTACGGGATTAGGGAGGTTGGGAAACAATCCCAATCAAAAACCCCGCCTGAAAATGTGGAATTATTTTATTTTTCACATTTTTTTAGGGCATCCGTGGGTTGTAAACTAGTAAGGCTCGAATTTCCACGTGTTGCACCAAAGAAACCTATAGATACACATAAAAACATAGTTTTTTAAGTGATCCTGATGAGGAAACTTGGGATTTCAAGTTGCAAGTGAGGGACAAGGATTAGGCCATCTCACAATCAAAATGGTGTGGAAAATTATGGTATAACAGGAAAACAATTATTCTGAAATAGAACTTGCAAAGATGATAGGCATCTAGGTAGAATAATATTCAATTAATGACCTATTGATTCCATATTCATCATAATGAAATGATTCTTTACATGATGTATATCTTGTACAATGCACGTTAGAGCATTTACTAATGCAATATAAGAGTTGTCAAAGTAGTCCACAGAGGGTAAAATTGTCTTACAAGAGGTAAAGAACTTAACACTTGCCCTAGATGTTGGATACATTATTTTTCCTTCCTTTGCACATAGTGTGACTCTAGTTGCATCAAATTTTCCATTGGATTGGTTGCATTAAGATGCACACGAAGACAATATGTAGTCTTATGCAATAACTCTTGGACTTGTCTTGTTTGCATGCTACGCATTGGGAATATTTGATTAATTTCTTGTTATAATATCTCATGAATGAATAATTTTCTTTACAAGAGCATAGATAATAACTTGCTAGTATGAATTTTTTGGAATATGGAATAAACGATCATTTTCAATATTTGCATATAACATCAAGGCATCTCAAAGACACCAAGGAACATTGGTTTCATTATTTCATCAAATATGTAAGCATTACACCTATTATTTTTGCAAAGTTGTAGACAATAAATTAATATGAGGTTTAATAAAAATCTCTTTATAGATAGTAGTAGAGAATGTGATGGATTACATGAAGAATATGCTGGAACCAAAGAAGATGATTGTAGATTCATTCTAATGAAGTACACAATAACCCGTGATGAAGGAGGCATACCATGATTATAGAATCCGGATTTGGAAATCATAATAAGGGAGCATATATGTGTATACCAACAAGTCTAAGTCAAAATATTTGAATTCATCATTGACTAAGAAGGAAACAATTTGTTTTTATTATAAATCTCACATTTTGTGGGTGAACAGGTTGCAATAATGAAAATTATTCTCAAGATTGCATTGAATAGTCATATGGGGAAAAATACAAATTGTGGAGAGAAAACTTCACAATTATCGAAAAATTGTGTAATATTAAATTTGAATATAGTCATCATAAGGAAAAGAACAAGGTTGTAGGAGGAGTTGAAGAATCTAAGATATGACATCGAAAGTTTGGAGAATTGGAGGGCCAAAAATACACACACAATATTATAAATAGAGTCCTTTCATTCATGTGGCTATGTAAGTAAAGTGGCTAGAGTTAACCAAGTTCTTCATACTCTCAAGATCTAGGCTTGGTTGTGTACTATTCCCTCTTCTCCTATTTTTCTCTCGGTGCTTGTGGGCTATAGCCTTGTGTCATGTGGACTGTTATCTTGATGTTGTGTTAGTGCTTATTTATCTTTCATGCCAATAGATATATATAACTCTTAGGGAATCATAAGATATATTTGTTCCTCAAGCAAGCACCAAGTTTGGTATTTACAATGGATAGGGGAATATTCTCCCTTTCTCTTTGAATTGTTGTCATTAATTCATGTTTAACATATTTGATGTGAAACATGTATTTTCTTGGTAATTGAAACTATATTTATGCACGTGGAAAGAGGAAAAGTTCGTGTTCTCTCGATGGTTGTAGGTTACCCTCATTTCCTTGAATATATCTCTTTAGGTTTGGTGTTAATTATGGTTGGTATAATATTCTCCTTGCTTTCTATACATTTTCATTTTGTTTCATGTCAAATTGTTCCCTTATTGCACACTCGTTAGAGTTGTTTAGGCTGCATATCATTTGCATTTTGCATAACATAGTAGATGCACTTCATATATTTCATTATAAAAACAAAAAAATGGTGGATCAATTTGTAGCCAATCAAGCAATAAAGAATCGTCAGAGCCTATTGTATTTAGAGGGTTTTCCATTTCAATGGAGGAAGGTCTAGTTGGACCCTTTCGCCGAGGGAATCCATGATATTGATGAGGGGAAATTTTCGAACATCAACATAATGGTTTATTAATGATATACTTAAGGGCTTGATGGTTGACATAAAATTTAAATCTAGATGAGAAGGCACTGACATAAGTTTTGCACAACATACTCCACGACAATGGCTCTACACTTAATAGTTGTGTAGTTCTTTTCAGTTGAGTTCAATTTATGTACAAAAATTTGTAGGGTATAATCAATGTGATCATCATAAGGATGTAGAGGATGACACTAGTGGTAATATTGGAGGCGTCTATATGGAGATCAAGGATATTCTCCTATTAGAGTTGTACCTATATTGGTTCATTGACATTCTTTTGTTTCAAGGTTTCAAAAGATTGTTGGAAAAATTTACTAAGTGGAATTTGACATCCTCCAATGGTTGAGTGAGGTGCATGTAACCACATATGAAATTTTGGGGGTGCCTCATATGTGCTAACAATGTGTGAATGGTTGAAGTGTGCATGCGTTGAGGTAGGTTAACAATTCCTTTGATATTATCTAGGTTTATTTGCATTCCTTTGTGTGAGATATTGTGACCTAACAATTTTCTAAATGGATAAAGAAGTGAAAACTTGCTTGAGTTGAGGGAGACAACACAATTGAAACAACACTTTAACATTTGGATCATCTAATTATGATCATGCAAAAACCCATATATGACCTAGTGATTAAGATAAATCTCGAGGAATTGGTGGATAAAGTCTTTGAGGATGTTTAGAATGACTGAACTAAAAATAGTTGGCGCATTGGTCAAACCAAAGGACATGAAAATGTAGAAGTGAGATCCCCATTTATTAACAAAGGTGTTTTTTGGTTGGTCTTATTTGTTTATTTTGACTTTATGGTATATGTTGAAGCCACCTATGAAAGATTTAAAACTCTTTTTCCTAAAAAAATATTAGGATGTCATTGGTAAATGGGATTTGAAAAGGATCACATATATTTACCTTGTTTAGTGTGCATAAATATGTGTATAAATCAAGGTAATTATATTTTCATTGCATGAGGAAAACAAGGTTTTCGTAAGCACTTTCATAGACGGGGAAAATGTAGTTCATGTTTAAATTTGGCTTTTACCTCATTTTGTAAATGGTATAGAATTTAGTGTGGATGTTAATGAACTGGTTTGCTATTGTCTTGGACCCATAAGTTCACAAGGATAATATCTTTAGGTATACCCTTCAAATATTTATTGCTTCATGCAAACACATCTATATAGTGAGTAATTAGTTATTTGTTTTATACACTACTTATTAAATCTAATAATCATTAATGCATAGATTATAGTCGTTACCTAGTTCTAGCTCTTGTGATTAGAAATTGTCATCTCATGGTCATAGGAGGGATTGTAGATCATGTTGGTTGATATGTGTTTGTAAGAATTTGATGGGCTATTTGGATGTGTGCTATAAATAATATTATATATGTGGGTGAGAGAAGTGGTTTGGTTGAAGCATTGAAAACACTATGTTTCTTGCTAATATTGTGGACATGAGACAATTTTTACAGTAATTATTCAACAAATGACGACAAAGTGAGGTTCATGTTCCCTATTTTGGCAATATTGTAAAGGGATTGATGAGTGTAAGTACTTTTGAATACCATTGAGGATAATCATATTGTCGAAATGGAAGAAGAGATCCCTTGGATTAGAGAAGGTTTCTTTGAAAAGTTCGTCTATAACTTCAATATATGACTTTAAGGCTTTAACGTGATTTGTTTATGATCTGTATACTGTCATGGATATTCCATTGGAATATTTCATCACAATAGATGTTACAATATTTTGCAATATCTTATTATGCAATGTTTTGATTTAGATTTAGTTTTAATATTACTAGCTTAGCACACAAAATAATGAAATAAGTTGAAATTGAAATGAAAGAAGCTAAGAAAATAACACACCATCCACACACTGATCACTAGATGTACCCTTGGAAAACTCTATATGGGAAAATACAAAATACAAAATACAAAATACAAAGTGAGGTCTATGCCTTGCTCTTTTCTTCTCAATTAAGAAATGCAAATACAAAGAAAGTGCACTCACTATGGAGTTGCCATGGAAATTGTGGCCTTAATGTCTACTATAGGATCTTATACTTCCTTTGTTAAGATTAAATATCCCTCTCCTATATTCTATACTCAACTATGGAACAATGAAAAATATAATAAGAATGGAATCCCTTCCTATCCTAGCGACCTAGTATTTAACATGGCATGATAGATATCTACGGTTAGGGTTAGGGTTTTTGCATGCTTCAACTCCTAATTATGGTTAGGGTTTTGGACCCTATGTATTGTTCTTGAAATTATACACATGACTAGCTCCACATGTGTGAGTAATGGAAGCTAATGTGACATAGACTCAATATCATGGTGGTCAATAAGATAGGTCAACTTGCAGGATGCTTAATTTCTTCATATGAACTCTGAATGAGATAATATTTACATTGTTGGAAAGCTCTTGATGTGTAAAACAAAATCAAAATATTGTGAACTTTGTTAACAAAATTTTGACCCCAAAAATGGTGAATTAAGGCTTCAAATAAGGTCTAGAAATTTCTGGACTCCAAATCACAAAAGTGGGACTTGCCCCCAAAATGGATTGGTACAAGTCAATAGATCGATTGTTTCCACCTAGAAAGTACCAAAATGGATGACAAATTATATAATGGTCCATTTTGGGTAATACCTCCCCATCTAGTGAGTATTTTGGTCCATAAAAGTTTTTTTCAAGGAGGTGAGGAAATGTTTCCTCTACCTTCTCCCTAGAGTATGATTTGGTCTTTCTTAGAAGTTATCCTTTCAACCCATCCCGCTTTCATGCTACCCTCATCTGGTTGTTCTAGATGTCTTATACAAAATTGTATATTTTGTTAACTCTACTCAATATTTTAGTGCTAATTCCTCTATGGTAGCTACAACTTGCTCATTAGTTTCTTGGTCCAACATGGAAGGCTCAAAGAGTTTCATATTTTCCATATTCTCTACTGAGTAAATGCACATATATGGGGGTAGACTGAGTCTATAGACATAATCACCTACATTCTACAAAACTTCAAAAGGACCATACCATAGAGCCTTGATATCATTACCATGAACCTGTAGCCTTTCTTTGTTTATATGTAACCTAAAATACCCCATATTTTGTCCCTGATTCATTGTTGTGTATATACATGATGAATGGTTAAAGTCGAATGGTGTAATTTGTAATTGAACATTGACTGTTAATAAAAGTACATCGAAGGTTGTAGAAGAGTAAGAAAAAAGAAGGGGGGATATGACTCCATAAGAGGGGAAAGACAGGGGGGTTTAGTAGGCTAAGGAAAGGACCTTAGCAAGGAAGCTAACGCAAAGTCTTGTAAAGATGATTTATATCCTTTATTTTTAGCTAATTATGGTTTACCATTTAATTAATCCTTTGGGGGAGGTGTAATTAGTGCATGAAGGATACATGGCCCCTTCATGCCATGTAATTAAATTTACCTTTACAATCAAGAAAATTATGGTCATGGGATTCAAATTGGAAGGTTCAGGGGGAGAGGGGAGTTTAAAGAGGACTCATGTTCAATTACCAAAGAGCCAAAGTCACCAGAAATGAGGAATTCACCCTACAAATTGTCTTTTTTTTAGAAAATTGGGGAAATTACCCTAGAGTGAACTGTTGTGTATACTAAATTTGAAGTGTGAAAGATACAACCATAAATTTATAGAGAATTGTGGATGTATGGAATTATATTGGTTATAATTGAGGAAATTTTTCTATAGCTGATGATTCCATGGAATCCCAATAATGATATTTCCTAGCCAACATGTGTTGGATCCATGGAGGGAAGTAGGATATCTCTAGGGATTGTTCAAAAAAGAAGGGGATATTGTTCCTTATGTTGTGCAGGGTGAGGGGGAAGAGGGGTATGGATTGGGAATTATTGTAGGTGTAATTAATGACTATGTACCTGGGAATTGGGACGTGGGAAGGGAAATTAGAGCTAGCCATAGGAAGAGTGCACCATTGTGGATTCATATCCTCAGCTTGAGAGTGGCCTCTTTTTCATAAATGACTATTGTTACATGGAGACTATGGTTGAGTGGAACATCCTTCTTCTGCAAATAGTTGGTGGACAATTTCTAGACATATAAGTATTATGTATTTTATTATTGATGTGTAGAAGTTTAATTTTTTTGTTGTTGTTGCATATGAGAAATGTCTACTTATATTCTTGAAGCTAAAATATTGTGTTGAGGACTCAACACACGCCCCAAATCCATTGGTGTGGGGCCTCTCCTAATTGTTTTCAAAATAAATCTTTTGACTTCTTTATCCATTAACTATGTTCTCTTGGTTTTTGATCACTGAGCATTTGTTGTTTGAATGGGATATTCTTGCTCGAATGCCTGCTATCTTTTTCCACCTCATGTTGTTGTCATGATTGAGTATGGTGGTAGTCTTGTTGTGTTTGTTTGTGTCATAGAGTGGTCCTTGTTGCATGTGTCACATTTGCATGTGTTTTTGTGCCTCTTGGTTCTTTGAATAACCATGATCCATGAGAGTGCCATATATTGTCACTTGGATTGATTGTTGCATCTACGAGGCATAATTTGGCTTTGAATTATTTTTCACAAAAAATTGGCACTTCCACCAAGTACTCAACACTGAGTTCTCTAGACATTAGTTGGCTATTTTAATAGGATAAAATATCTTAATTGTTGATGAATAATCCCATTTTCAATTGACATCATGAAATGTTGTACAACACATATGTCAGAAGAGTTGACCAAACTAAATTTGGGTTAAGTAGCAACAAGAACGAGGCCTAAACTTCTATTATAAAATTATTTTGCACATAATTGTAGGTACCAGCTAAAGTGAAATTTTCACCTTCAGAATATGCCTACTAGAGGTTTTGCAAGATTATGGATCCAATACAACCAACATAATCTGAATACAAGCTCCAAGAGTAGAATAACACGCATAGAGGATTTCATGTCAAATGTACCTTGTTTCTTATAAAATCTATCGAAATGATCTAGAATATGATTGTATGAACATTCATTGAAAATCTTTGCTTATTCTTTCTACACTACAAAGAATGAAATCTCAATCAGACATCGTATGGGAAAATTACATCTAGAGAAAATATCAGTAACCTTGAAATAATATCTTACAATCATCACCCCACAATGTGAAGAGTTGCAATTAAGGAAGAAGCGCATTAAGCAGTTTCTAGAAGTGAAAGCACAACTTCAAAAAATATCTAGAGAAATTTCAAGGTATTCTCAACGAAGTGATGTTGTAATTGAATCAATCAATGGGGAAGAATATGATATGTCACTTAGAAATTTAGATGAATATCATGCACATCTTCAAGCACTCCAGAAAGAGAAGGGTGGTTGCCTTCACAGGGCACTGAAGTTTGTAAATGAGGTGCATGGAATTTCTGTGGTACTTGGTATGGATTTATGGAAGTCTGTCAGTGAAGTACATCCAATTTTTCTTGAGTCATCTCCTGGAAAAATAAAAAATAACATTACCAATAAGACACATGAAGGATTATTGTGGACAATTCAGACATTGAAAGATGAAAAGATACTTTGAATTCAAAAAAATTGCAAGATGTTGGAACAAATTTGGTTGAACTCTCGAACCTAATGGATACTTCAATGGAAGAAAGAGAATGATATAGAAATGTTGTGTGTAATCTTGGAGAATTAGATAAAGAAGTTACATGTGTAGGTGCTACTGCACTTGATATCATTGAGCAAGTGGAGGTAGAAGTTGAAAGATTGAATTTGCTGAAGGAAATGAAAATGAAAGAATTGGTGTTGAAAAAAAGGATAGAGTTGGAGGAAATATGCAGACAAGCACATATGGGACTAAATTATAGCATGGAATGTTCAAAAGGGATCCAAACTAATGAATGGGTGTAAGACTTAGTAACTAAAATTGAATTCAATAATTTATGAAGGTTAGCAAACTTTAGTAAATAAATGTAGATGTAAAACTTGAATAAGACAAAATGAAGATGAGAAATACAAATGGATTAATGGAAAAAAAAGGAAAGAAGGCCGACGAATGGGAAATTGTAATTTAATTGACCACCTATAGGCTGTCCATGCTACTTCAAAACACACTACAAAATTGATTTCAAATTCTAATAACAATTAATTAATAAAGAGGCATGAAAAAATCAGTAGATATCCTTTTTCATTGCGTTACATAGGAGAATAATATGGAGTTTATCATCTCAACTCTATGCTCAGAGGAGGATAATACATCATCTTCATCTCTGTCTCATAATGATGCAACCAACTCATGGGAATTCACATGTTCACCTTATGCTCAACAACATGCACATCCAACTCAACAGATCTCCTTTCTCACTGTGTTACATGGGAGAATCATCTGGAGTTCTTCTCAATTCTTTGTAAGGAGGAGGCCATCTCTATGTTCCAGCTCTAACTCAGATAGGAACTACACACCCATATCAGGGGCTCTCTCTCAAGTTTGTGTCATGGAGGATGTCTCATGCAACTGTAATCATCAACACATGGCGGGCGAAAATAAATACAACAGGACATGAGATCCTTTCAAAATGTTTCTCGAGGAAGCCCTCGAGTGATAGAAGAAAAAGATGATGGAAAACTTTACACAAATCCTTTGATGACTGCCAACAAGAGACACACCCAACTAAAGAGGAGGTGCCATGCCCTTTCATGGTATAGATCAATTTTGATATTCCTATATTTGAAGGTCAAATATATGCAGATGCAGTAGATAAATGGTTAAACCTTCTAGAAGGGTATTTTTTTATGCACAAATTTCCCGATATAAAAAATATTACATTTTTGCTCCTCAAGGCCGTCCCCCATGTCAAAGATTGGTGGGAGACTTTCTGTGAGCACAAATTTGCATGGATAACTTTGAACAAATCCTTCGATGACTGTTGACAAGCAACGCATCCACCTCATGTGGAGGTTCCACCCCCTTCAAGGTATAGATCAATTTTATATTCCTATATTTGAAGGTCAAATAGATGTGGATGTCGTAGATAAATGGTTAAACCTTCTAGAAGGGTATTTTTCTGTCCACAAATTTTCTTGGGTTTCCTTCAGGGATGATATTAAGGAACAATACTATCATGTTGGAAGTTATAACAACTTGTATACAAGATGGACCACACTGCGGTAGGAAAGAGACCAAACAGTGCCAGAGTTCACCAATGTCTTCCATACCTTACACACCAAGATGGATATCAAATATTCTGAGTGACATCTGGTGCTCAAGTATTGCAGTGGTCTACATAGATACATCCATACAAAAATGGACTTTTTTGACATCTCATCCTTGGGCACGACCTATCGATATGCCGTCAAAATTGAGCAGAAGATGAAACAAAAGATGCGAGAGTCTAGGTCTGGGAACCTCTCACAGCAGAAGTAGCGCAAGGGAAGTCCCAACCCATAGAATAAAGGACATATAAAATATGGGAAACCTCGGGACAACTAGTCCAAGTCGCAAGAAAAGAAGGACAATGGAAAGATGAAGAAAGATACTGGGAAGTTGTGCGACTTCCATAAGAGCCCCTAGCATAACATTGTTGATTGTCGCTCAAAGAAGTCATTGGTGGATGAGGTGAAATCCTTTGAATCAAATGTGGGTTCTGAATCTGAGTCGGAAACATAAAAGGGGAGATAGATCATAGATGCGGAACCCAGTTCCACCATTGCTACCACCAAGATATAGCTTGGTGAACCTGATGAGCCAGAGGAAGGCGAGTGCCTCTTTCATTCACATATGTGGGTGAAAGTCACTTCGTTGCACTTCATTGTTGATAGCGGTATCCAGAAGAACCTCATCTTATCAGAGGTTTTCAAGCGACTAGCCCTGTAGACAATGCCACACTCACAGCCCTACACCATCAGATGGTTCCACCAAGGAAGCGATCTTTGCATCAGCCAACAATGTCGCACGTCATACAACATCAAGCCATTCAAAGATGAGGTATTGTGTGATTTTTATACCCTTGAAGTTTGTGATGTTATTTTGGGCCAGCTTTATTTATAGAAACATCATGCTATATATGAGTCTAGGCCTCATAGTGTTATTATTACTTTGAACAAGAAATTGTACATGATACTCGAGGTAGTCCCACCTAGTGTTATTTACTTGATCTCTGCCAATCAATGTAAGAAGGTCATTTATCATATCGAGAAGTTTGTCTTCTTCATGATTTTCTCTCAGAGTGAGAGAAAGGCTACAACCACATCCATGGTCTTCATGACCGACCTCTCCACGCAGCAGAAGCAAGTGGACAAGGTCGTGGCATAATACAAAGACATATTCTCATCACCTAATAGGGTACCTTTTCATTTTCAGGTCAAGCATCCCATCGATATGACCCCCAACACACCGCTACCCAATGGGCCAGTCTATCGCCTCTCTTTGTCCAAGAACTACTCCACAAGGGGCACATTCGACCCAACTCATCACCTTGTGGAAGCCCAATCGTTCTGGTGAAAAACAAAGATGAGACCTAGTGACTCTGCATTGATTACCAAACCCTAAATAAAATCATAGTCAGGAATTGGTACTCGATTCCACGAATCAACGATATCCTTGATCAACTCAAGGGGGAAATATAATTTAGTAATATTGATCTGAAGTCTGGCTACCATCATGTCCTAATAGAGAAAAAAAATGTATGGAAGACTTCCTTCAAGTCAAAATAAGGTCTTTTTGAATGGTTGGTCATGCCCTTTGGTTTGAAAAATACCCCAACAAATTTCATGAGGATGATGGACAATATCTTGCGGCCTTTCACTAGTTATTTTGTAGTGGTATATCTGGATGACATCCTCATCTGCAACAAGACTTGGGGGGAACAATTGCATCATATTCAATAGGTTCTTCACACTCTACGACATCACAAGCTATATGCCAACTTGGAAAAATGCTCCTTTGGCATGGATAGGGTCCAATGCCTAGGCTACATTGTTGATGCGCATGGTGTGCATGTGGATCCAGCGAAGACCCAAGTCATCCATGGATGGCCATCCCCAACCAATGCTCATTGAGCTTCGAATCTTCTTATGCCTTGGCAATTTCTATCGCAGGTTCATGTTGGGATTCTCCCATATTTCATGGGCCCTCAACCAAGTAAACAAGGGTGGTGGTAAGGAAAAAATTGTGTTGGGCCTGTCCCAAAAACAAGCGTTCAATGATATGAAACAATGCTTGTGCTCAGCCCCAATGCTTTCATTACCTGACTTGCAACAACCCTTTGAGATCGAGACATATGCTTCAGAATATGTTGTGGGTGCAGTCCTCACTCAACACGACTACCTCGTGGCCTATCATAGTGAGAAACTATCAGATGTCGTCCGTAAGTACCCCACTTACAAAAAATAAATGTACTCCATTGTGCAAGCCTATCGCGAGTGGAGGCATTACATTCTTGGGAAGGAGACAATCATCCACACTGATCATAAGATGATGCAGTTCATACAGAGACAAGGGAAATTTCAGAATGACCGCCATCATAAGTGGTCCACATATTTACAGTAGTTCCACCTCAACATCAAGTATAAAATAAGAAGTACCAATCGAGTCATTGATTGCCTCAACCAACCTCCAGTCGCGACACTCGCCATGATGATAGACTCTTGTGGCCATGAGACCTCCGAATGTCCCCACCTCTATGAGATAGATCCTGACTTCACCAATACCTACCATATGTTGGGAGGAAACACAACTGTCACGAATTTCCATCTTCAGGATGGGTTTCTATTTCATATGGGACATCTCTTTGTTCCATCAAGAGAGCGAGTGAATCTTATTTGGGATTCCCACTACAACAAGGTGGCATGAAACTTCGTCGTTTAAACAATAGTGACAGTGTTGCAATGAAACTTCTACTGGTTGAAGCTTCGACAGGATGCTGACACGTATATCATGTCCTAGACTGCCTGCGCTATTGCCAAACTGACCATTAAGAAACAAGGCCTGCACACTCCTCTTCCTATTCCTAACATGCCCTGGGAATCCATCTCAATGGACTACATGTTGGGCCTTTTGTTCACCAAGTGGGGAAATGACTATGTTTTTGTGGTTGTGGATCAAATTTCCAAGATGGCGATTTTGGCCACCTGCAAGAAGAGCATCAAAATGGAGGCCAATGCCAAGATCTTCTTTGAAAGAGTGTGGGTACACTTTGGGATCCCACAAACCATTATCTGATATTGGGAAAACCGGTTTCTCAACACATTCTGGTCGAGCCTCTGGTCACTACTGGACACTAATCTCACCAAATACACCACCTTCCACCCCTAGATGGATGGAAAATCCAAGATTGTCAACCAAATGATCATGCACGTCCTGCGCATGTACAATTCCAAGAACCCCCGCACATGGGATGAGAGTCTTCCCTATGTTCAACAAAACTACAACATATCCATGCATATCTCAACCGACCACTACCCCTTTTAGGTGGGGTTGGGATTTTAAGCATTGGGTCCCATGTATGTTGCACTACTCCTTGCAGCCACCCAGGAAGACTCGTCGCATGCTCCAATAGAATATGACAAAGGCACTTGGTTCATTGAGTGGATCCAACACATCCACCAATAGGTTCAAGATATTTTACATAAGTTCAATGCCAAGTACAAACAACACCATGATCAACACTGGGTGCCACACTAGTTTCAGGTGGGAGACAAAGTTTGGTTGCACTTACAGAAAGAATGACTTACATGCCCTCATCGAAATCTTTGTCCACTCTATCATGGGCCTTACAATATCACCAAGGATGTGCGTGACAATTCTTTTTAGCTCAACATTCCCCCCATCCTTGGCTTGCACCCAGTGTTTAATGTGGACCACCTTCAACCCTATTTTCCACCATTAGTGGACACCTTAAAGATAGTAGAACAATTGAAACCAACAAATCTCAACCCTGACTGCATGGAACATGCATCCAATGATCATATCATGGAAACACATGTCAAGGGAACTCACCAGTAGAGGATCCATCTTTATCAGGTTGTCAAGGCATGGCAGCTCCTACACCAAGTCAAGTGGCTCACCCAAGGCCAAATTCAACATAAATTTCCTCATCTGATGGGGGAACTAAATGAAATGGATACCATTGCTTATTAAGGGGGGAGGATTTATTCAGGAGGATCTCAGTGGCCACCCACCTATTCCAACTGGCTCAAAACAATTTTTTGGCAACTTACTATTTTTAGCAGTTTTTTGGGTCCTAAACTTCTAGGGCCATTTTGACGACCTAAACATTTTTTTTTTTCATGATCAAACACCTCAATGATATTAAAAGGCTCTAATTTATCTCTCTAAATTAATCTCCTCATCAAGACCTTTCCAACGAGCTATCATGTTCTCAAAACGGAGACCATATGCAAAAGTTACGATCCCGGGAAGTTGATGTACTAACTTACCCCAACGGGGCCCATGTCACTTTTGGCACTTCATCTCCTAGGGTTAGGTTTTTGGATGTCTATGGTTTTGGAATTCATGTTTATAGTAAAAAATCCTTCAGATCCTCATTGTATTCATCTTCTTGAGAATGAGCGTATCCGTCACATCTCTTCTCATAGATAAGCTGCCACCATTCTAGCAAGCTTATTTTCAGTCTGCATTTTATAGTTTCAACATATTTATTATTTAATATAAGTAAATTTTTACTGTATCTCTATTATTATTCACTATGTCTCTGTGTTAATATTATAAATTTGTTTTTTTATTTCGATCCGCTCATAAATCCAGATCAAAAAATTATATTAGTTGTTCACCATGAATATCAAGACAATAATGAATATGTTGCAGTATATGAAAACTCTCCTATTGAGGAAATCAAGTGATTTCTGGATTTTGAAGATTTCTATACGTTCTACACAAATCTATTTGATAATGTCCACTTATAAGAGAATCCAATGACTTATCATATAATAAAACCTTTACTTTTTTGTTTTGAGAATAAAATGTTGAGTGATGAAGGAGAGTAAGAAGAGTTCCAAACTTTAATTGATCAAAGATCCATTGATAATAATAATCCATCCAAGGTGTGCAATCTTAAAAATTCCTTGCAATCATAATTTCTGGAACATAATGAAACTAAAGTGGATCATGATAACCCTATTTTTGATTATTATGTTTCTGTTTTAGAAATGAGTTTGAGCATCGATGTATCATTCATATATCCTATACAATTTGGAACTACTAATCTCTATGCACAGACGTCAATGGTATAATAACTTGAACATGAAGTACATACAGAATTTTTATATCTCCACAGGGGAACAACAACAAATAGAAAACCCCTCATCATAGAAGATAAAGGAAATGACCAATTGATCCAAGAAGCATTACTAGCTAGATTTTCTTCAGAATCACAAATTGATCTTGAAGAGTAGTTACTAAACTGACCCTTGGATTATGTTTCAATACTCTAGCATTTCCCAAATGACTTTGATTACATTATTGGATATTTCTTGGATTTATCTTTTGTTTGACATTTTTTTCAAACTAGTAAGTATCTAATGCTTGTTGTTTTTGGCCCATTTTATAATGTTTTAATTCTTTCCATTAAACATTATGTGTTACCTCAATTGTATGCATCTACACAATGCCAAAATACTCATGTAGAGATCGAGGTAATGAAATGGTTACATTGGATTTATTACTTCACATAGTCTTTATTGAGCCAATGTAGGTTAGGATAGGAATAGGAGTAACATATATTTTATTTTAATTCCTTCTTTTAGAATAAGATTTTGGTTTATTTTGAAAAAAGCCACCAAATGTTTATTAGGTTTTTGTTTTGTTTCAGGATAACTTACTTTACTTCTAGTTTCTTTTACATAGGAATTTTCTTCTTTTGATTAACGTCTTTTGGTTTGTTTTTAACTTGAATCTTAGATTGAGTTTGGTCTACCTTTGGTTTCATAAGTGAGTCATATGCATAAGTCTTTTGAAAGGATTTAAAGGTAATTTCCTTGCTTTGATGCCATTCACCTTAACATTGACAACTATATATTAGTAGGCTAGAGATCAAAATTATGAACCTTTGAATAAGTATATGTTGTAGACAAATACATTAATGGGAAAGTTAGAACATGATATTCATGAGATTCCAAATGAAGATTGTGTCCTGTAGCACCAAATGGCTTACATTTCAAATTTTGGGTATATGAATAAAGGAGAAGACTTATATTATTGATTATTTAATCCTTCTTCACATAATTAGAGGAAGTAGATTTTAATTTCATAGATTCAATTTTAGAATATTTAGACACTCAGGAGTTAGTTAAGTACAACTTGGTCTAATATGTCTCTAGGTAAAAGTATGTTTCTTTCATAGGCATTAGTATGCATTTGTAGCTATCCATGATATGTTCTAGATATAGAGTGATCCAACGACTCATATTCTTCTCAATCTTAACCACTATATTGATATATGGCTTAGCACCATATTGGTTCATGAAATCTATTTAAAGAGCATGGATGGTCATTTGATGATGATCGATTGTGAGGAAATATCTCGTAAAATATTTTTCTTTTGCATTAATATATTGCCTCAAGTCGTTGCCTGGGGTCGTGGATTGTTTTCCTCTTTGAGGGTTTTAACTATGTAAAAAAATCAGTGTGTTGATCTTTATTATAGTTGTGCGAGTGGTTACATAAGTTTTTCATCATGTGTGGGAATACCATGTTTTGTCAAACATGGTATCAAATCCCGTTTGAAGACCTACTCCTAATGTTGATCGAAATCTTAAACCCATGTTGCTTCATTTTTGGTTTTGATATTTCCATGCATTTATGAGATGCTAGAACTATTCCATTGCATATGGAGCATTGATTTCAATTGTAAACTCTTTTTGTTTCACTAAAAAATTTTCGTTTTCCCAAGATACGACTATTTTTGTAAGATCCAGAGGTATAAACTCAGAATACACCATTTTTTTAACAGATTTAATAGTTTAGTTTTCTATTTTTATTCTTGGTTTGCTACGCTTTCATTCTTTGTATTCTCTTTGTTGTATGCTTTTTGCAATCTTGGAAAAATAGAAAAAGAGTGGAAAATGTTTTCTTTTCTACATATGATCTTTGCTCCGCGCTTTATGTGAGCTTGGAAAGTCATGAAAATGGGGAAAACTTGCATTTCTTGGATAAGTTAACCAAGATATAATACCAATAATGTTGAGACTCAGATTTAAAAAAAAAAAAAAGTCGTTTGTTTTTTGTGTGTGATTGTGTTAAACTTTTTTTGGGAAAAAACAAGGGTCCTGGGAGTAAAAACACACTTTGAGACAAAGAGTAAAATAATCTCCACTCCATTAAATTTGTTATATATTTTACACTATCTCACTTGGTTAAAAGTCGTTTTATTTAATAAAAGGTCTTGAGTTCAAGTCTTTCTTTCTTTAAGTTATTTTTTGAAAAGTTCATGCAACTTTGAGTTATAACATAACTTTATGGTAAAATGTTTTTCACTTAAATTATAAAAGTGAATCACTCTACAGTAACTTTAATATTATTTTTAAGTTAGTTTTTGCATGCAAATTTAATTTATAAAGCAACTTCATTGTAAAAGTGATTCTCACTTATTCTATAAAAGTGGTTCACTTCTTAAGTAACTTATTTGTAAAGTGAGCTTATATGAAAATTTAGAGAAGGACATGATTTTTTTTCACTCAGAACCTCATTGTGAATCCATCACCACATGAGCCAACTTCTACTTGCCACATGGTGTTTTGGTTATCATTTATGCCTTTTTAAAATGAACATAAATTTCACATATAAAATCCATTTTCAGTGTCGTTTTTTTAAACAACTTATTTTTTTCGAGAGCTTTCCATCTAGATAGTCAGTTTCAACTTTTGAATCCATATTATTTTCAAATTTTAATACAGATTCTCCAAGTGATATTTTATTTACTAGTACCAACTACTACTTAGGGAAATCCCATATGAAGGATGTCCTAAGAAGTAAATAATTGTATTGGATTACATTTGGATAAGAACAAGTCCCCACTAATTCCAAAAAGAAATCCAAATGTGACAATAAAAATGATGAAGCATGTGGACTCATGAGAATGTACATCTCTCCTTATTTACAGTTTAACATTTAAGGAATTGATGACCCAGATGAAACATGGGCTAAGTTAGAAGTCATATTTGGTAAACATAATGTGATTCGAGCCCACCAGATTGAAAATCAGTTAATGACTTTAATTACAAATGATTTATTTTTCATTGAATATTATTTATCTAAGTTCAAAACACATAATCTTTTACTTCAATATTATAAGATAGATTTGAAGGATTTCCAATGCATATATGTTATTGTTTCTAATATTGATAGTGCATATTTTGTCTTTGTATCTACCTTTTGTGCCACCAAAGAAGCTCAAGGGGGTTCTTACCAAGCTCCCACTCTTGAGTCTTTTTGTGATTATCTGATTAGAGAGAATAAGCTCTTGCAATTTGGAGTGATGAACACTACAAATACATCTAACAAAGCCTTAGTTGCCCAACATAAAGATAAATCCAAGCATCCAAACAAGTAACATCCTTGCAACAACAAGAAAAACAAGGGTCCCAAACCCTCTTAGCCATCTTCTACTCCAAATAGTGACAAAGGACCAAAAACAAGTAAGAATACTGACATACATTACAATTTTTATTTGTGATATGGTCATTTGGAGTCCAAATGTTTTAAAAATATGGAAACCTTAAAAGCAACAATGAAGAAGCACAACACCAATCTTGATTCTTCTTCTTCTTCTAACCCTTTTTCTCATGTACATGCACTTTATTCTTCTAGTTTCTCCTTCAATGCAATATCTACTTCTTATTTTGATGAGTCGCTTATTGATTCTCAAGCATCTTATCACATGGCTAAGGATAAAGCCATTTTTTCTACTCTTAACGACTGTAACACCAAACAAATATTTGTTGGTGATGATAGATCTCTTAATGTTGTAGGGTTTGGAACAATTCAGGTAGATAATGGTCATTTCAACGATGTATTATGTGTTCCAAGTCTTTCTTGCAACCTTATATCAATATATCAAATCACTCATTCAGGTGAAGGTAAAACCGTAGAGTTTTCACCTCACCAAGTTGTAATAAAGGATTTAAAATATCCTAAGCATGTATAGCAATTGAAATTGTTGATGATATCCACTTTCGTGTATTTGGTAGTGTAGCATGGGATCACATTCCTAATAAGAAAATGAAATAATTACAACCTAAAAGTGAGAAGTGCATTTTCAGTTGATATTTTGAATATTTCAAAGGTTATAAACTTCATTCCAATGAGACAATTATCAGAAGAAATGTTAAATTTGATGAAACTCTCTTGACCTACAAGCCTAATTCGAAATTTGTGCCATATTTTTCCTATGATCCCTCTTCGAAATTTGTGTCATCTTCAGATGATGATAATGAGGATGACCCCCCCCCGGCTTATCTTCATCCATATGAGTGTTGGATTACTGAGCGGGGGGGTGTGAATCAATAATAGAGTAATTCAATCCTTTTTAACAACAAATGCAAGTGTTATATAAATGTATCATTATCATCCAATAGTTGTAGAGTAAATAAACAATGAACAAATGAACAATCATACACATACACAGTACACCCGTGTTTTTACGTGGAAACACAAAGATGGAGAAAACCATAAAATGATTTTTCTTATGTCTTTAAGAATTAAATTCATTGGAAGCACCAACTTCCTTTGTTTTCCAACTGAAACTGGAAGGAGGCTCCAAGCCAGTAGTTTCTCAGGCTACAACTTGAAGGAAGCTCCAACTCCCCAATTCTCTAACTACAACTAGAAGGAGGCTACAACCCCCTAGTTTCTCAGGTTACAAGCTGAGGGAAGATCCAACTCCCCAATTATCTGGCTACAACTAGAAGGAGGCTACAACCCCCTATGTTCTTCGGCTAAAGCCAGAAGGTGGATACAACCACTTTTCCTTGCCCCATCCAATTTCCTTGATGTAGAAGTAGAATGATGGAACCACTCTCACACTATCACTGTGAGATATACTGTTGTAAACCTGTACCAATCAATCTGTAATCAACCTGTAATAACCTGTAAAAATAACTTGTGCCAACATGTACCATACATCAACCTATACCTCAACTTGTACCATAAACAAATTCATCAACCATGCACCAAACCTGTACAAATAACCCGTCCCAATAACCTCTCCAAACAACCTGTAATCAACCTGTACCATAAATAAGTGCATCAACCATGCACCAACCTGTACCTCAACTTGTACCATCAACAATTGCATCAACCATGCACCAAATATGTACCAATCATGCATCAAATACACATAAACTATGACTCATCTAGATGTACCAACATCATCAACTATACACCTCATGTATGTGCCAACTCATAAACTACTTGTCTCAACCATATACCCAACATGTACCTCAACCAAAATCCGTCATCAATTTCATCATCCAAATATGATTTGTAACTCTGTAATGGACCTTGTGTATATGATCACATACTTGCAAACCTTCCTTAACTTTAACAACAATATACTAACATTTTCATCAAACTTTACTTTAGTCTCACATGACTAATTTTGGATTAGTAAAAAACCCTAACTTGCAATAATCATAACTATGTACCTGTAATGAATACAGATCTAAAAATGGCACACAATGTTCTTTAGTGTATTTTATGCAATTCCTCCAGATTTCACTCCTTGGAACCTCTCAGAAAAGGAGTTATAGCAAAAATGTCATTCCTTTTTTGAATTCTAGCTTATTCTAGAGAGAGAACTTGTAGAGCGTGACCTGCACAGAATATTTGTTATATGGATATGAAAATTGTACAAAAAATAATACAGAATGTACTCTAACCAATACATTTGGTCTTACTTAATTTGGATCTTTTATGAATAAGTTATGACATTTTTACCCAAAACACCTATTTTAGACTAGTTTCAGGACTAGCCACAAACCCTATTTTCCACAGCGTGTAACTCCAAAAATACAATGACCCACAAGCTGAAATTTGTATCACAACAACTTGGATATTTTTCCTCAATGGCCTCCCAATTCCACAGTCTGAATCATTCTAGAATTTTTTTTTATTGCGAAAATGGTGAGATGACCGGTAAATAACATACCTTAGAAAGCATCATCAAAATAATTTATCCTCCCTTGGATTTCGGCCTTCTTTACTTCACCTTCCCTTTGAAATTCGGTTTAGATATCCTTTGGTTGCCATAGTCACCTGTAGATATTCAATATGCTCAAGTGTAATTAAAATGAGAGATCCTTGCCTCTTATTTATACTTTCATGTAGCTTCCTCAAGGGGTTACCTTTTAAGCATCTTAACCCACTTTCCTTATTTTAGGGTTAACTCACTTCTAACCAATTGTCCACTTAGTAATTTCTCCATTAAATTTATTATTGAAATAATTTATTTTGTATTCACTTTCTCATCACTTCACTTTATTATTTACCTTCTAAAATCTCTTAAACCACTTTGACTACTTTGACCTTTTGGGGCTTCTAGATGACTCATGAGGGTTCTCCAACTTCACATGACCATAACTCTCTAAACATGAGGAGTTATGTGACATTCCACATACCACTGAAAATGACATGACATGTACTATCCATATAGAATATTATTACCTGCAAATATATAGAAACTCATACTATTATCCATCAAACAAACTTGGGTTTGTTGCCCAAACCTTTCTCCAACTTCACATGGCCATAACTCTCTAACTGTTATGAGTTATGTGACGTTCCACATACTACCAGAAATGAAATGATATGTACTATCCATATGGAATAGTCTTACCTAAAAATATATCAAAAATCATACCATTATACATCAAATAAACTTGGGTCCATTACCCAAACCTTTGTGCTACCGAAAGTTTCTACTAGACTTTCTTCAAGGGTTGATATTAATGACAACCAACCCAGATAATCAACATTCTCCCCCTTTGGCATTGATGGAAACACTCTAATGAAATACTGAAGTCATATCACTCATGCTCCCCCTGGACCCATGCCTTTGTGCTCTTTCTCTAAGCCTGCATCTGATAAATGTTAGGACCCAAAAATGTCCCTTTTTCATCACATATTTTGCCTATGCAACCTTATCATATCTAAGATAATGCCTTCTATAATGTGTGCGAAGATATTTTTTTCCCAAGGTATGAATCATTTATCTTGCTTTTATATTTTCATTTACTTAGCATGTTTGATTGGTAACGTTCACATGTTTTACCCATAAAATGATTCAACTAATGATCGAAATGAATAGACAACCAAGTCTTAAAGAATGGTCGCTGCTGTTACACCAGCTGTTACAACTATGCACCAATCTTGGAAGCTGTTATAGCTATGCGCCAATCTTGGAAGCTATTACAGCTATGCATCAATTCTGGAAGCTGTTACACGACTGCTGCAATAGGTGCCACCGATTCTGTTGTTACATGACTGCTGCAACAAATGCCACCGACTATGCTGTTATACAACTGCTGCAACAAATTCCACCGATCCTGAAAGCTGCTACACCTATTGTTACATGTTTTAACTTACATGATTAGTTCTAGATCTTGTATTAATGATATCATACGAACAGCTTGAGAATCGGGTATTCACAAGGCTGTTCTGATTTTGTTTTAACTGAATGACTCTGACTTTAAATAACAGATCTTTTGTAATCAAGGGGACGAATTTTGACTGTGAGAAAGTGAAGTGAAGTAAAGCTTATTGTACACAACATTTTGGCAAATCAATAGAAGAGTGGATTGAATTTCTTTAGCAGACTGTAGCCTATTTCTTTGAGAGGATTCAATGAGAAGGAAAGGGCCCACCTTCCTCACAGATTCTCCTCTGTTTTGAATTCTAGAATAGTTGTTTTAATGTGAATGGTTTATCTGTTAAACAATTCTAGAATACAGTTGTTGTTACAGTCTAGTTCCTTCCCGTTAGATGTGCATAAATTTGTCTCATGAGAATTAAAATTCAATTGCTGAACACTGCTGGAGAACTGCTTTCCCTTTTTCTGCATTAGATTAAAATCTTGTTTTCAAGTAAAAGAAAATAAAAGTGTGAATTACTTTCTTGCAATAAGTAGATTTCTTTCTGCAATTAGTAGAGAACTTCTTCCTGCAAAAGCAAAATAGAAAGTTAGGTAATCCAGGATTCTTATACACTCATAGGTTTAGATTTCAAATTGTGATTTCAATTCTGTAGAACTCTAGCTGTGTCAGCATAAGTGTGTTAGTAATAATTTTTGTTTCTTTTTCCCTACTACAATTAGATTAGTGTTGCTTCCATAATCTATCATAGACCGTGCACAATTATCTTTAAATAATAGACTTCCCTGGGTTGACAATTTATATTGAACACCTTAATTTTCTATTCATTTAGACAATTAAAGTGCCCAACATTTTGGCACCGTTGCCAGGGAAGATAATTATAGATTTTTTAAGCACATTAGTTTTTTTTTAAGGAATGATTAGTCTGCATGAATTGAGGAATGCGATGACGTATTCCCCAAAATGCTAACCCTACAGTTACCAGAGGACGTGGAGGAAGAAATCCTACACTAGGAAGGAAAACATTTGTTGATGAAATAATAGCCAGAGCAGATTCTTCTTCATGACACAAGAAGACATAATCCTCAGTCATCATAACTACCCCTTCTTGAAACATCGTTTTCATCAAGGGCTGGAGTTGAATTTGAAGTCGAAGTTGGAGATTTTTCACCAACAAATCAGCAAGAAACACTAGAGAACATTGAAGATCAAGGAAGTATAGTTTGAAATAGGGAAAATCCATAAGAAGTGGTTTATCGGATCAATGGTCGGATAGTCACTAAAGAAGAGTGGGATGCTTTTCATATCGAGTGGAGAGAAAGAGAACATATGGAAAATCAAGGGGATAATGAAGAAGAGTTCCACCAAGAGAACCCACAAAATAACGAAGATCAGGTAAATAATGAAAATACTATCTCTACCCTGGTTTTTCCTATTTTTGATGTTCCCACACGAGGGATGGATCCTCTGAAAAACATACCTCTCTCATCTCTGCAAAATTTTCATGGATCGTCTACTGAGGATCCAGATGAGTTTCTATTTGAATTTGACATTTTGTGTAGAAGCTATGACTACACTACCACTGCACAAAAGCTTAAACTATTTCCAGCTACATTGAAGGGTAATGCGTTAAGATGGTTTATGAGCCTAGGAGGAGAGAAAATTTCAACATGGGTACAAATGAGGCAGCTTTTCTTGAAGAAGTACCAAGACTTCTACCAAACAAGAGAACGAAGGGAGGAATTGTTCAAGATGTCTCAGAAGGAGGATGAGACCCTTGAAGATTTTGTGGAACGACTCCAGTATAATCTACAAAGGTCTGGACATCCGGATGTGAGTAAAGACATTTTGAAAACTATTCTGCTAAAAGGAGTTAGAGAAGATTGTTTAGATATACTGAATATGCTTGGCAACGAAGATATATCTAAGGAATCCTATGAGGACATTATAGACCTCTGTAAAAGATGTTCTCGAGTATTTACAAAGAATAGGTCATCTACCAAGGATACCACTTTTTCAAGGGTACAAAAATCAGACAAGAGAAGAAATAGGTAATTTGTTAGAAAATTTCAAAACAGAGATGATTAACTCTTTTGCTTCACAAATTGACACCTTACAGATCAAGCAGAAACAAGCAGAATCAGAGCAAGCATTGTGCATTTTCTGTCCAAAATGAAGAAAGAAACATCCACCAAGGGAGTGTTCGCTGAACAATGTCCAGGTATGTCTTATTTGTGAATTAGATCATGTTATTGACCAATGTCCCTCTCTACCAGGAGTAAAAGCATCAATGAAGGAAACTAATGAGGAAGTAGAGGCTACCTATATAATTACACAAAGGAGACAATGGAAACCAAGAGGCCAAGGTATGAACTCTCAATTCTCTCCTGCAACACTTAATTATTGGAACAATCAGCCACTATATGGCCAGACGAATGCTCCCCCTCCACATTAGATGTCAAACCCTTATCAAGATCCCAATGCATGGTTACCTATGTGCAAGATACCAGATATATAAAATATGCAGAACAGGAACGAAATGCTAGAAATAACAGAATAACAGTAAAATATCCATCATAATCTTCACAATACACAGAAATGATATACGAAATAGCAACAGAAATAGCACTTGAACAGAA